>OX352315.1:11458567-12058567 GCA_947086415.1 Pammene aurita
GGACACGTATTTTTTCTCTTTTGTCCTTAAAACTAAGAGGGACAACGTCAATGCACGTTGCCGTTTGCTCATGGGAGCTTCAGCTTGACGTCACGCTAAACTTTTTTTTTTTTAAACTTACTGAAGGACTTAATAATTTTTTTAGGACAAGCCTATTCTTTCCATCTGATTGATTAATTTCAAATTTCGAATGCATTCCAAATCGTTTACGTTTTAAAACGTAAAAGGCGAGTTTGGGTGATTTGTAGTTTTTTTGTCTTAGTGCCATCTCTTTTTTATTTGGATGATAGATTAAAGTCGCTGGGTCACTATAAACCAGGGTACAAGGTTTTTCAAGGGACTATAAGGTTAGTCCGTCAGTTAGATTTTCAACAAAGGACACGTATTTTTTCTCTTTTGTCCTTAAAACTAAGAGGGACAACGTCAATGCACGTTGCCGTTTGCTCATGGGAGCTTCAGCTTGACGTCACGCTAAACTTTTTTTTTTTTAAACTTACTGAAGGACTTAATAATTTTTTTAGGACAAGCCTATTCTTTCCATCTGATTGATTAATTTCAAATTTCGAATGCATTCCAAATCGTTTACGTTTTAAAACGTAAAAGGCGAGTTTGGGTGATTTGTAGTTTGTTTTTCTTAGTGCCATCTCTTTTTTATTTGGATGATAGATTAAAGTCGCTGGGTCACTATAAACCAGGGTACAAGGTTTTTCAAGGGACTATAAGGGTAGGGGTCTTCGAAGTGCCAATGTATGCACGGCTACTCGAATTTATTTTTAAAATACGGATACGAGTACATTTACATCAATTTCGACAATATAAATGAATGCAACGATCAGGCTAGCATGACGCAATAATATTGTCTTGCAGTGGTTAGAGTTAACAAAAAAACGGAGTAAACATGCTAGCCGAAAGATTTTACATTGAAAATTCACGGACTTGGAATATTTACTACATTTTGCAAGTTTTGGAACTATCGAACGTACATGGGTCCATGTTTTTGCATGTAGTGTGTTGTTTTAGGTGTTGGTAACGCTGGTGTTCGTTTTATATCATACTGATTAGTTAAAATAAGGTTTGAACTAAGCAGAATGATATAAACGTAGACGTTTTTGAATATTTGATATAATTGAGAGAATTAACACTAAGATTGTGATGTATTTGCATTCAAACAGTCAAATATATTTGACATAAATGAATATTCACATATGGACATTATCATATTTTTCAATAAATGTTACCATTCAGAAAGTATTAAGAGGTTACTTTAAAGATTTTAACTTAGCGATCTTAATATGGTACTTTTTTCTTTAGAATAATTGTACATACGTTCGGAATAGACAATGCAATAGCAATGTGTAGTTTCACACACGATTCATTTCTGCACGAGAAGCAATAATATTAGAAACATCACAGTTTAAACAGAATCATATTTATAGTTACAAAATACGAATTTATTAACTATTGTTGATGAATTTTAGCGTTTATATGTAATTTGAGAAAATTTCTAAAAAATATTATGAGATTCAGTCCCTTTTGTCCGTTTATAAAACTCGATTCATACTAGTCTATAATATGCATTTCGATCGAGTGTCCATAATAAAGCTATTTAAAAAATATTATATACCCATTTAGGTAAATAAGAGTTTAAATATAAAGAAATCTTCCAAACGTAGGTATTTCGATTGTTTTTTTGTGACTGTAACCTAAAGGCTGCTTTTCAATTTCATACTTGCAAGACCTGTTGTTACCTGTTCCTCGGATTTTACCATTAAATATAACTTGTTGTATTTAAGTAACCAATTTAAATAAATAATATGACGACCGGCCGGTCCTTTGTAGAGGTTTTGATGAAAGTATATGTTTTTGAATAAGATAATTTTCCCGAAACAACTGTTCTCTATTTGTATTTAAGTAATCGCGGAGTATGTGCTAGCCCTGAAGAACTTACGAATCTCAAGGAAAACATTTATGAACATTTCATTTTACTTTAAACAATTTCTAATCAAACATATTGGTAATTATTGAAATGTGTTGTTTCGTATAAAGCTTATTCTGCTTGGGAAATAATGATTAAAGATGCCAATATAAAAATGCAACGCATCACGAAGTAAGCCCGAAGGTCTCTTTTTGTACCGAAGTACACAATTAAGTACTCTTTGTCTGAGAAAAGGTTGCATGAGTAAAAACCGATTTGTATAAAACAGACCGGCCAAAATACCTACATATTTTTAAACTAAATTAGCCACTGTTGACTTTGTAACGGTTAGTAGACTCGTTGTTTCTACTGTTTGATACGCTAGATAGGAGGGGGTAAACAAATTGAGATTTTAGCTAAATACTAAAATGTGGAAAGATTTTAGCTAAATCCTAAAATATGGATCGAATTATAGCTAAAAATAAAAATGGTGGAATGTATTTTTATTTTACTAGACAGGGCATCGTACTTCATTTCAAATGTAATTACATCTTTTAAAAACAGTATCGACTAATCATCTAGTTAAAATATGTCATCTTTGAAATAAAATTCATTAACGAATAATATTGATTCATATATTTTGAATACTTTGATTTCGATATAATATGTACTGATAGGCTTTTGAAATAAAATAAATTTATTACAAATTCCATGTATCACTACATGACGCATTTCAAGTTTGATTAACATTTTGTGAATGTTTGCGATTGTCTACAAGAAAAGAGTTCTTCACACTTGAAAAATTGTTACTAAAATTAACCACCGCAGACCGACGATCCGATCAAGATTGTAGGCAATCAAAATATAGGGTCACTGTGGGAATCCCAGGGGGAGACTTGTCCAGCTGCGGATGCCCTTCGGTTTATAGAACGATTAAGTGGTGTTTAGATAAACACAATATTCTGAGTTAAGTTAGATGTTGTTCTAAGAACTTTTTTTTGTATGTCTTTCAATTATTTACCCAATGGTATGAAGTTTTGTATAAAATCCTACGAGCGAAAGTGTGTGTTATTAGATATAATAAAAAACAATGTAATGCATGACGACTCAAAGGAATTGATGAAAAGTTTCTTCATTCGTGTAACTTTGCCTTTTGCTAATACATTTATACATTTTTGACTTATTTTAGTAGTTAGTTTAGGAAGTTTTAGTTGATTTTTGTTAATTTTTTGTTTTGAAATTATCAATTTTTGAAGTGTTGTTTTTTTATTGTCTCTTACTTTTAAATGTTTTATTTGAATAAAGCTGCTACAAAATCATGTAAATGTATTAGTAAAATGTAGCATGTTATACTTAAAGTTAACAATTGAATATAAAAATTGACATTTCAATTGTAATTGTAAAGTTTCTCTGTGAAACAAGAATTTTAAGCGTTTGTGGACGTATTTCAAGCGAAATGCGTTTTTCCATAAGTTTGTAGTCGATTTTGTTTTAAGTTGACTTGTAATTCAAATGCACAATCGAAGTTTTAGTGGAAAATGATGTTTTGTCTAATACGATCAATTTATTTACTTACAAAAACTTATTCATTTATGAAAAAAAAAAAATTAAAAGTCAAGTAAATGGTTTTTAATATATAGGTGATAAACTGCCGATCAATAAAAACATTTTTATTTGACTTACTTGTATTTATTTATCGGTAAAATAAAATTTGTTCGTATCGTTATATCGAAAAGATCACTGACAAGTAATTTATTATTTATTGGATTAGTAATTAATACGATAAAAACAATGTACGTGTATATAATTTATGTGTGTTAATTAGTAATCAGATAAACTATAAATTAGTTGTCTGCTATCTTTCCGATAAACAGCAAAAATAAAATAAATTTGTCATTATTTTTTCTTTATGTGCACTTGGAGTACATGGTCAATACTTAGTAAAAGAGTTGGATAGCTCCTGTAAATTTCGCTTGACGCCAAAGATGTAATATTCTTGTGTTCACCCTGTACTTGAAAAATAATTAAGATTTACTTCCCAGTCTGTGGTTTACCATTATTTCATACACAGATAGTCTCATTAATATAATTTTAGTTTTTAGCTTTACTTTTCTGTAACATAGAACTCACTAACTTATTCCTTAATCTGTATGTATATTGAAGAGTACACCTAATATATATCCTTTAGTTATAATATGTTATATATAGTTAGTATTAGGATACGCGTTCCGCGCTACTTATTACGTTGTATGATATGTTGTTGAGAGTTGATACAACTAAGTCACTTACAATAGTTTTATTTAAAAAATGAAAATGTATTTATTTATTAAATATGAATTAACATTCATGAGAATTTATGGTGTTTCATTTTACCAACCTACTTACATATATAAAATGAACTAGTATTAATACACACATTACAAACACAGAATAATAAATATATGCCGTGTCCGGCCCGAGAACAATATATCGAGTTTATGTCACGAAATAATTCCAAACATCAACCCCTTCTTTTTCTGAACATGCACTTTATCGCCTTGACAATAGAGGCGTTGTTCAGATATTTGTGACAACCTTGACCGCTCCGATATATCTGCTGGCTACTGTACACAACGACACGTGTTTTTCAGCAATACCTCCACCGATTAGTAATAAAGCACGGGATACACAATCACCCCAAAAAATCCCCACAATAGTGCTGTAAGAACGACTCGTACAGCAGTTTCTCTGACAGTTTTATTACGGTATAACATTGGCCGATTACAAATGTACACGAGCCGTATTATTGGTAAATCTTGTTTGAGACTGTATTTCTACTATATATCCTAACTCAATGAATACCACAATTAAAAACGGATTTTATCGCGTGTATTGAGTTTAAATTACATCCCGACGTTTCAAACACTTTACAGCGTTCGTGGTCGACTGAGGAAAAATGTACAATTACCTCTGTTCAAAAACTATCTCACATCTCACATCTCTACTCGGGTAAAGGAACATATAGCCGATGTAAAGCACCGTCGAGTCCGTCGACCAAGGTCAGCAGTCTGTGAGCATGTCATGGATAGACCCAACCACTCAGTTAAATTTGACAAACCGCAAGTCCTCGTCAAGGAGAAACGATACATTCCCCGGATGTTGCGAGAGGCAATCGAGATTAAAAAATATCCAAATTTCAACAGAGAGGATGGTTTTTCGGTACCACCAGCTTGGGATCCAGTTATTCATTTGGTTAAGGAGCAAGCTAGACATAGGACTGTGAGACCATAATGGTGGACAGTGTGGACACTAATAATAATTTAATACTAATTTAAAAAATTAAAAATAAAAATGAAAATAATAATTAATAATAATAAAATAATTTGTTTAATAATTTGTTTTGTAATAAAAAATAATTTGTTTTTTATAAAGGCCCCTCCGGCATGTGCAAACACTAAATTTGTTTAATATTTAATATGTGGGTAGGTTTGCATATTGAGATAGTTTTTGAACAGAGGTAATTGTACATTTTTCCTCAGTCGACCCGTTGACCACGAACGCTGTAAAGTGTTTGAAACGTCGGGATGTAATTTAAACTCAATACACGCGATAAAATCCGTTTTTAATTGTTTTATTTCATGAATAACTATCGCGGCAACCGAAGACAATATTCAATGAATACCCCTAACACTACTCAAATCTGACTTGAACATATTTGCTAACATGAAGGGATACACATGTTTAAATAAGTATAATTTAAATTTGGTTTTATTTTGATATCACTAGTGCGAGCATGACAGAACACGATGAAATGCATTGAACGAACAAACGGCGATGTTAAAAACGAATGAAATTTATTGACTTATTATGCTACTACATCGGCTATCTAGAACAAATTTAGTGCGCCATGTTTGGCGGTTGACAGCCGTCAGTTGCCATCATGCCAGTGGTTCAAGAGCGAATGTATGCACTTTAACCCTTTGACCATTATTTTTTTAAAGCAATGAATCGAGAACTTTAACGATACGCACAGCATGAATGATTTTTTTTATGATTTTTGAGAAAGAGAAATGTATATATTATTGCAGGGTTTCCGAATTATAAGACGGCAATATGTTTGCCGCTATCAGCCAAGGGCATTAAGTGACAAGACCGTCATGTCAGTTTGCTGGGGGAACTACGGGTGGCACGACGTATCTAAAATAAATAAATTAAAAACCAATAGATGATAAGAAATAATTAAAACCTTTATTTAACTTAAAACTGAATTCTTTCAAATAAATAACCGGGCAAGAGCATATCGGGCCATGCTTATAGTCAGGGTCCCGTAGCTGCCCGACCTTAATTGAAAACGTGAAAATCTCTGAAGCATGGGACAGCACAAAGTGGGACTTTACAAGTCTCGCATCCAATTTTTGACCTTTTATTATTTTTAGCTGAGCTGCACATTCGACAACGTCTGTATGTAGCCAGATCCTCAGGCAAATGTACGCCTACATTATTGTACCTAATATCATCAGGTACCCCACATACTCGTTTTTGGCGTGAATTGTTTTCTGTTTTTTTTCGTTTTAAATATTTAGCAGCATTTGAAAACTGATTTTTTCTAAAAGTAAAATTGTTAACCAACTGTCTGGATAAGGCAAGACGGAATTCTTTTTGCTTTGCTTTTGTCTTTAAGCAATATAAAATGTACGCATTTGTAATTGCGACATCAACAAGGAAGTAAAATATTCGCATCCACCATTTAGTGCTACGTCTCCCAATTTCGTACATAGCTTTTTTTTGATCAAATCGATCAACCCCGCCCATTCTCCGCGTATATTGAACCACTGCTTGAGGACAAGGTATCATCTTTTTGTCACCATTTTTCTGGGTTCGGCGGCAAAATGTTTGATTTATTTTAGGATGGTATGCTGAACTCAGAATGGACACAAGTTTGGAGTCCTTCCAGATCATAAAGGCAACATTTTTTTGAACTCTCCATTTAAACTGCCCCTGTTGTAATTTCTTTAACTTGTCTCCTTGCTGTTTCCTGGTTTGTTTTTTATTTTGTCCTTTACTAACTGTTGGCTTTTTTACAAGAATTGGCATATTTATTCGGTCTTTTCTTACAGTTGCTGTACAATATATGCCTTTCTCGTACAAGTTTTGTATAGCGAGGTCAAAACTCGAAAAAAAGTTATCAAATGCGACATGTCCTGTGTAATGTTGTTGTATTAAAGGTTCGCATAATGTCATCACAACTGAGTGGCCAAGACCTTTTGTCGTATTTTGTTCCTTTCCGCTATATATCTGAAACTGATACAAATAACCAGTCTCACTGTCAGCCCTAACCCAGACTTTATACCCCCTCTTTGTGGGTTTCATGGGCATATATTGCTTCATTGTAGATCGTCCTTTGAATTTTATCATAGATTCATCTATAGACTGCGAATTTGAATTAGTAGCATTGTTTTGACAAGCTAAATTTATCGCATCAATGAGCGGACGTAGTTTGTACAGTCTGTCATAATTATTGCTACCTCGTTTAGGCATTTTTGAGTTGTCGTTAATATGTAAACTACTAGTTATACTTTGAAAGCGTTTCAATGTCATTGTTTCTGCGATCTCAGGCACGCCGATTAATGGATCGCTTGACCAGTAGTCTTCTACGCAGGGTAATTTATGAATGCCCATTTGTATTAAAATACCTAAATAGGCCCTCAGCTCAATAGTTGTAATGTCAGTCCAGTTCTGTACTCCTGACTGTGCTGTAAATCTATTAGTCTCTACGACAATTAGGTCAATGATCTCGGAGTCAAAGAAAAGCTCGAAATAGGCTTTCGGTTTTTGAATATTGGGCCAGTTTTTTTGGAATTCTATTTCGACATCATTAAAAAGGCCTTGGGTCCAGGGGGTTTTTTTCCACAGTATTTCTTCATCGTCCGATGCCTCTGTATCAAATTGTGCCGAAGGAGCGAGACGCAAATCACAAGACGTTGATTCGGATGCCAACGAAGGGCTCTGAACTCTTGGAGCACCTTCTAAAATTTGCCGAAGTTCTTCATTAGTTGGAATAATACAGTCATCAAGATGAAGAGGACTTCATCTTCCGAAATATCTCCATTTGGTATTCCAAACATTAGCTCGAATTGATCTTCGACATCTTCCGCAGTTGATCTAACGTCATTAAATTCACCAGTATACTCATTTAAGATTTCCATTGCAGAGAAAGTAACTTACAAAAAACTAAGGTTTTTCTCATCCGACCATTCTGACATTTGTTTCATGTCATTTAGATTTTCTATTTAAAACGCGAATGGCCAGGTATTATAGTAGCTAGCTAGGTAAGTACTTTCATAATCATAACCGCTCTGTTTACACTTCAGATACTATTATCATATTGTTGAAGATAAATTACTTGTACATAAGTCAATACTAAGAACTATAGCATATTTTAATTGATTGCGTTAGGTATTATTATTGAAAATGACACTCGTAATAGAGAAAAGATATTTATTGTTTAATATTCAGAGGCTGAAAAGATCGCCTGCACAGTGTATGCAGTACAAAGCTTGAAGTGCTATTAAGTCGACGCTGTGTTGACTGATTACGTTCATCGAATCATCACGACCGTCGTATGCCTGGTTGCAATCTTCGCATACACCTGTGAATTGTAGCCTTGCTTCTTGGAGTGATATTAAAATGTCCGGTAAAACTTTGAAAAACAGTTCGGTCCAAATTTCTCGAGGAAGCATCATGCCACGTATCTCGCATTTTATATCGTGTATCTGAAAAATAATAATATCAGCAAACAACGTTAGGACAGTGCCAAGGAAATATATCTGCACACCTTCGTGGAATCCTTTCTCAATGAGCTGTGGCTTGTTATTGCCAGCGACGTCACTATGGCGTCCCGGTGGGGCAGGCTGACTGTATCCCTATCTAAATCGCTTTATAGCAACCTATCGTTGCGTTGACATTGGAATAGCCTAGAATGCCTAGATATATTGAAAAGCGTTCAATTTCAAGTCTAAAGACAAGAACTACTCGTTTCTATTTACTTACGGCATCCAAAATAGACACTTTTTTTTTTTTTTTTTTTTATACTACGACGGTGGCAAACAAGCATACGGCCTGCCTGATGGTAAGCAGCTACCGTAACCTATGGACGCCTGTAACTCCACAGGAGTCACATGCGCGTTGCCGACCCTTTACAAAAAGGAGGATTCACTGTGTTGACGGCTAAAGGAACAAGAGGGTCCCTCATCGTCAACACACTGGGTCCTCTTTGAGCTCTTTGGCAACCTTACTCACCAGCAGGAACACAACACTATGAGTAGGGTCTAGTGCTATTTGGCTGTGGTTTTCTGTAAGGTGGAGGTACTTCCCCAGTCGGGCTCTGCTCCAGATTTGAGCGATGACATTCGCTGAACGTGCCCTACCACACTTAGCGAGATGCCATTCGCAGTGCCCATACCTCTCTTTTTGGCGTAGTTTAAGGACATACCCAGGTCCGGACGTAGTTTAAGGACATACCCCGGGTCCAAACATACCCCGGGTCCAATTCATATTTTATAAGAATTTGGTTTATATTTGGTTCTATTATTTCCATGACTTTAATCAAGCTCAGCTGATAAAGCCGTCTCGGACTTTTACCAAATATTTTCTGAATGGCCATCGTCTTAAAATTCATTTTTTTTTTTCAATATTATATTCATGACTTCTGTTAAGTAACACACTGACGGATCACGCGACTTACGAAACAAAAGGATTTTTTTTAAATACATAGACATTGAAAGAGAATATGCCTGAAGGTATAAAGTTATAACAAACGTTTTTATAAAATTAAAAATACCTAACCTGCGAGTTAAGCAACAACAATATATTATATTATAAGATTGCACGCACGAACAATCAACACTTTTTTTGCGAGACTTTTTTACTTCCGTTGTCATTTCTAACTAACACGGCTAATTCAGCAATAAAGGTAAAAGGCAAATTTGAAGTATTGAATTAAGCTATTGCTCCATATATAAATCAATAACAATTGTAGCCTAACCCACCCTTTCCTTTAATAAACACCAGACACTTAACGGATAGTGGCAAATATATTGCCGTCTTAATTTTTTTAAATTATCTAATAACAGATTTTTTTTCTTTAAACTTTATATCGCCAATCTTGTCTCTGAAAGTAGAGAATTGTGACTATCGGATAAATCCAGCAAACAAAATTTTATTTACAAACATTTTTGTTCAATTGTAAGGAATAGTTAAAAATCTAAGTTCAGGCCTAAGAATCATCATTTAACATGGGTTGGAATAACGTTTATCTGCTATTCTTTTTTTCGTAAATTGGTACGAGTATATTCTCTTATGCGAACCAAAAGTTATATTAACTAACAACACGTTCATTGAGAAAAAAAAAAATATCTGAGTCGTATGACGGCAAATATCTTGCCGTTACCCACTAAAGGGTTAAGTGCCGGTCACTTAAACTCATGGCAAAAAAAAATCTTACGGATGTCATCTCCTGTTACTCAATAATTAAATTGAAATAATTCGTATGCGTCAGAATGATTGGTTGACTGTTGAATTCAGCATTGATTGCTTACGCAAAAATTGCTACCTATTTGCTAGTATTTGCTACCATTTACCAAACAATTGCTACCTCAGATAGCACTTTTTTTTTGACCAGTCATTCTGACATCAGGATGTTTGGACAAAGTACATATTTTCCGAAAGACGCACAATTTTCATGTTATTTACTAACCAAAATTTGCTACCTATAGTCTGGCAAACCATTTCTGTCAGTAGAAAAGCGCGGCAAATTTGAAAAATCGTGGGCTGGCAACACCTGTCTTTGAATAATTCGATAATTGTGCATAATTTGTGTTTTATCTGTGGCATGTAACTTTTTAAATTTAAAAAAGTTACTTTTGTTTACTTTCATTTTAAAGTTTCAGATTGCGTTTTTTATTATTACTTATTAATGTAATATCTGCCATCACTGTTCAATAAATTAATGTACTTTACTAAGAAAGCTCAGCTAGGATATTAATATAGGTAGTGTATCTTATGCAGGTATTTTGCGTGGCTTTGAGGTTATGCAGAGTTTTGTATTGAATCATCATTTGAAGTTCTTTCTTTCAGTGTAGATCGGATAGTTAAAGTAAAAACTGGTGCCAAATGAAGTCCAAGAACGTTTGGTGCTCAATATTGTCCAAAGAAAGCGGTAAAAATCAGGTTTAACGAGCAGTACCTACCTACAAGCACCAAGCACTCCGCTACCTTCCGATATTTTAACAAGTCTTTGTAATGTTTTCCCTTGATATACCTCAGCAATGTGTACAATAAATAAACATCAAAATCTCACGTATTTTATTTATTTATTAATGATACACTACGTACAATAGGTAAGTACCTAAAAATAGTCTTAAAACAATGAAAGGAAATCATAATAATTAGGAGTATTACTGAGTAATATGCATTATGCAGCTAAGTAAATGTATTCCATTCTAAGCTGAAAAGTTGTATTTTCTAGTAGATATGCTCATTTTCCTCGACTGGCCTTATGATTTTAGCAATCAATGTTGGTTTCCTTGCTGGGTTTCAACACTTTTAACTATTGTATTTTGACCGCATAATTTCCACCGATCTTCTGTCCTTTTTAGATGTTGGTTATTTCAATTTCTTCGCACATTCTAATTCATACAAAAGTCATACATAATTATTTTATACAATGCAATGCAAGTTAAAATTCTCCACAAACTTTACTGACATATTATGACTGACGTACCTACGGAAGAGCGTGGCCATTTTGTTCGATCTACATTGCTGCTTTTCTATGGAGCAATGCTGCTTTTCGATTCGCCCTAGAGTGTTGCTATATTTTTGTTTGATGTTCATTGCTACTGCGTTCGTTGGCTGGCCAGACTATAATTGCTAGCTACATTTAGCTTAAAATCAACTCTGCAGAGTTACAGATCAAAAAGTTTCGCGTATAATTATTTTTTGGACTACTTACAACATTGCTCTGCTGATACGCAGAGGCGTTCATGTTGTAAGTAGTCCAAAAAATAATTATAGGTACGCGAAACTTTTTGATCTGTAACGCTGCAGAGTTGATTTTAAGCTAAATGTAGCTAGCAATTAGGTAGCAAATTTTGGTTAGTAAATAACATGAAAATTGTGCGTCTTTCGGAAAATATGTACTTTGTCCAAACATCCTGATGTCAGAATGACTGGTCAAAAAAAAAAGTGATATCTTTTATTATACTGAGGTAGCAATTGTTTGGTAAATGGTAGCTAATACTAGCAAATAGGTAGCAATTTTTGCGTAAGCAATCAATGCTGAATTCAACAGTCAACCAATCATTCTGACGCACACTGTAAAGTTCGAATGCAATCTAATTCAAGTGTCAATCAACACATTCAGTCTACATTCAGTCTACAGTCAGTCTACAGTCGCGTTACATACAGGATGTAACAAAAATAGTGGTGATCCGTTTAGGGCATATAATTGGTATCGTATTGTGAGTAAGAAAAAGTAGATTTTTTTTTAAGCGAAAAAATTTTTTTGGATGCGGCTGATCGTCCCGGCTGGCCGACCCTCCATTGATTGGTACTTACAAATCCATTCTTTTTTTAAATTATTATTATTAATTTTCTTTTTTCAGACAGATGTCCATACTAAAACTATAGTAGTTTATGTAACTGTTACGTAATAAGGCCTAATTACGTACAGTTGCATACACTGCTTTATCTACACACATATTATTATTTATCCAAAATGCCGTATTCGGAAACCATAGAATGGCCGCCATTGCAGCGCCACGGAATACTCGATTGTGCCGGCGGTCGCGCGGTCGCGTGTCGGCGGCCGCACGGGCGCGTGCAGGTGTACATTATGTTATCAAAACTCATAACACATCAATAGTTGAGCATGTAAAGTTAAAATTACGTTACTGCCACAGATAAAAAGCTTATCATAGTAAAATCGGTCGTGGTAATGCTAGCCATTGCCTACCGTTTTCGAACACGTTTTAGAGAACTTACAATATGAATGTAGATAAACATATTTACATGACAATAAAATTAAATGACAATTAAATTGCGTGAAAAAAAATTTTTTTCTTACTTTTTCATAATTAGAATACGATACCAATTATGCCATTCCACGGATCTTCAGCATTTTTGTTACAACTTGTATAATAATATATTTCAAACAATAATTACTTTTTCAGCCCCACTAGACTCCTAAGTTCCTAGCCCTCGAAGCTACGTACATAAATCGTCCCTCGACATTAAGATCCCATAAAAACCCTTGACTAAGGGCCATGAAATATGAATGGTTCGTCGTGGGGACTAACTGCCGACTATGGGTCGAAAGTTGAAGTGTTTCTACCTTTCTATTAGCCCTCGTAAGTCTTCGCGTACTTACCTACTTGTACAAGTCCAAATTAAAAATCTAGTTTTGAACTTGTTGTAACAAAAATTCCGGTGATCCGTTTAAGGGCATAATTGGTATCGTGATGATGATGATCAAGGATCGGACAAACACCCGTCATTTTGAAAATATAACCCTGTTCCGTACAGCAGAGACTTCCTGATGTTAATAAAAAAAATTAGTATTTTATGGATTTATTGGACCATAATTTATATCCCGTGACAAATTAATGAATGATTGACATTCCAAAAATTACTTTCG
Source organism: Pammene aurita (assembly GCA_947086415.1). Classification (NCBI taxonomy): domain Eukaryota; kingdom Metazoa; phylum Arthropoda; class Insecta; order Lepidoptera; family Tortricidae; genus Pammene; species Pammene aurita. The sequence goes on from OX352315.1 coordinate 11,472,154, forward strand.
CCAATAAAATAGAATGACCAAAATTTTTTCTAAATTTTCACTTGTCAAAAACTCCCACTAAAGCTCTAGATCTAAAACTCCCGGGAATATTTTGTAAAACAGTATGTATGTCCTCAACAATTTTAAATGATTCTTTTATGTGTAACTTCGTCTTTTCGTCTTTTATTTTAGATCTAGAGCACAGATTATATAATAGTTCTTTAGAGCTATATCAAAATTTCAAGCATTTTTTAAAGGGAATCCTGATTACACGTTACCGTGAAAGAAATACATGAAAAAATTAACTCCGAGGCACAAGCATATTGGAAGAACAGTATACCAATGTCAACGATTACATATGGGGCCTATGACGTCCGTAGACTGCGAACGGACTTTTTCAACGCATAAATGGGTCCTAAATTCACATCGTTATAGGCTCACAAGCGAAAATTTAGAAAAAAATTTGGTCATTCTATTTTATTGGCGAAAGTAATTTTCGGAATGTCAATCATTAATTAATTTGTCACTGGATATAAATTATGGTCAAATAAATCCATAAAATACTATTTTTTTAATTAACATAAGGAAGTCTCTGCTGTACGGAACAGGGTTATATTTTCGAAATGACGGGCGTTTGTCCGATCCTTGATGATGATGATGATCCTTCCGGCCGATTTCGACCATGGCGACCACTTCAACTCCCTAGTTATTTGTTCGGCGCTCGTGCGCCCGAAGATGGCTGACGTAGCCGATCTTCGAGATGAACCCCCGTGCACACTGAGGGCATGTGAGGACACCAGCCAGGTAGTGGTAGTGAATACCCCCAGGTACTGGTATCGTATTATAATTACGACAAACTAAAAAAAATTTTTCGCGGGAAAAATAGAATTGGTTTTGTATAAAGGGTTGCAGGCTGACAGCTCCCAAACATTTTCTTTTTCGCGTCCAAAAAATTTTCCTTTTTAGTTGCATTACGATACCAATTATGCCTTTAAACGGATCACCATTTTTTGTTACATTCTGTATAAAAGAAGGTTCCAAATTAAAAACTAGATTTGCCCCCAGGTCTTACGAGCCCCGTTTGAAAGGCCACTTTTAACCCCATGAGCATCTAGGACGTTTAAAATCGCTGTGGGTTACCCTTCACAGCTTAGCACCACACCACACTACAGGATTTAACAAAAAAGTCGCAATACTATACCAATTTTTGTTACATTCTGTATACATCGTTTTTTTAGGATTAGAAAAATAAACGTAGATTTTGCCCATGCAGTTATCTTTATATTTTTAACCCATAAAGCTCTATAAATGGAGTACGCTTCGCCTCATCTTTCCAAACAAAAAAATCTGCCAAAATCTGAGGGGGCGAGGTAGCACGCATATTATGTTTTCAAGTCAAAGGTAACATCGTTGTCGGTTGTTAATACAGTTTATTTCTAAATGTTTTTTATGGCAGCAACGCTTGACTTGAAAACACCAAACATATTTGACATATTCTTTTTATACTTCATTACACTAAATGGAGCAAAAGATAGTCGACTTTACAAAAGTTAACATATGTATGTATGTATGTATGATTTTGTTGTTAACATATGGTTCATTATCGGATGCAGTCCTTGCAAATGTCAAACAAAAAAGCCTAGTATCATTTTTGATTGTATTTTCAAACAAAATATAGAAGACGGCAATCCTTAAGCGCGTTAAATATGGAGAAGTGTCAAACATCAAGTCAAATAGTTACTGCCCGTCAGAAAGATGACGATTGTCTTTGAAGCGATTCTGTAAACGAAGCTTGATTTTCTATTTAGGTTAAATCTTATTACGAGAGTAATGATAAATAAAGTAAAACTGTACTTACATCTGAAATGGAATTTAACATTTTTTACATCCAAAAACAGCGTATAAGGGCATTTTCACGGAGCTTGTTATCCATTGAAAACGATGACGAAAATGCGTGACATCGATTATTGAAATAGTTTTTATGGATGTACTGGATTTTCCTGCCAATACTTTTGACAGAGTGTAATGAAAAGCCTATCCTGGTTTAGAACTCTCTGTTTTAACCATATCTATCAGGGAAATATCCATTATAAAAACGAGTTTTTAACCCTTTGGCTGCCAGGCATCGAACGGAAAAACCGTGCCCTCAGCGCCAGCGAGCGCGCAAGGCACACCGGTTATATTTTGGACGTGACATCACGTGCTGCCACTGAGGGCACGACTTTCCGTGCGCGTGATTTCACGTCTTTAGTTTACCCAAAGATTGCACGATTTTTCTAATCTTAACAAAATGAGGTGAAGGTACTTACCATTTGTCTTTGGTAAAGTAAAATACTTAGGGCCTGTTTCACAATCTCCAGATAAACTTATCTGCCAGTTAAAATTATTGCTATCCTTTTCTCCAGTCATATAAAAGAAAAGGACAGCAAACATTTATCTGACAGATATGCTTTAATTGGAGATTGTGACACAGGCCATTATAGTAAAGAACCTTGCATTAAGTCTGCGAAGAAAATAATTGTACCTTTGTAAAATCCACACCCGTGTTTGACTAACGAGGGTTGTATAACTACAGGTAGTTCTTCGCTATAGTTTTTCGTGTTTAGGGCTACAGGGCTAAGGTAAATGCACCATAACCCGCATTGTCAATCAAACACATTTGAACATGCCGTCAGTAATAATACCACCCCAATTACCAAAGGGCATATAATCACATATAAATACGGTAATTTAAGTCTTTCCACAATTAGGGTGGCATAGTGCATTCCTGTGGCTTCACCCCCCACCCTAAGCTGTGCTTAAACTGTGTCCCTATGTATAGGGTGTCGTAATAGTAAACGTCACGAGGTTTTCTAGGCGGATAAGGAAAGAATGGAGACGTTAAGTTAAATTTATTTAATTGTAAAAACATTTTACAAATGGGTCTAGCAGTTAATGCAGTGCAAAATACAAATCGGAAATAGGAAATCTAGTGCTTATGTATATTACCTTAATCGATATAAATAAACTTCATTATAGTTTTTATATAATATACCTACCAATTTAAAGATTAAAATTAAACACTTTTTATTACACATACGCTTACAGTACAGATCCAAATCGCTTAAGTGGTAACTATTATTGCCTAGTGGTTATTAGCTAAGTAACAATGATAGGTTCAAAAGTCATAAGTCAAAAGCTACATAAAAAAACAATTAATGATCTTTAACAAGAAGATTTATAAATAAGAGTACCTAATCAGTACAGCAGAAAAAAAAGCACATTTGACATTTGCACCTAAAATACGTACATAATATTAATAAGAAGAAGCAGTTTTGACTAATAATTTGTTATTGATAAATTAATGCTGTGATACTTAATTTCAAAATTGTATTATCTTTGTTGAACTATTATAGGTAAACTCGAATACGACGAACAAACCGACAGACACAAAAGTCTATACTATAAGTAAATTCAAATAGTTTTGACAATGCTGTGCATTAAAAAAGTACTTATAGACAGATATACACACATATTAAATAAGGTTGATACCATTCTTCAATATTGGTGTAGCATTAAGTATCATTATTAATGTTACATTAAAAAAGTTTTGCTTTGATGGCGACTCCACGGTATTCTCTGTTCCCGAGCGCGAGCCCGGCACATAGCCACTTCAGCACCAACCACGTGACAACAGACATCCTCCATTTTATTAAATTACACCGCCGATGGGACTCTGATTCGAAGGTAAGTTTACTGCAATTTAATTAACGTCCAGGCTAATTAGGTTAATGATATGATGTTAATTTAATTCATTTGTTCTGAAACACGTCCGCTATGCAAGTATACTTAATTACGGTGTCAACTTATTACTTTGACTAAATGTTAATTGACATCTGTAGCGCACCGACCATGGAACTCGATTCCCATCGGCTTCCTTTTCCGACAGGACCAAATAAGCTCCGATATGCTTATCGGCACTGTAGCGACTCGAATAAACTTCTAATCGGTTTTCAGTATTACAAAAAATAAGCTTAAATCAATTAACGTAGTCTATTAAATGTATCTCGCTGTTTATGATACCAATCAGTGATAAATAGAAACCTTAAGGTTAGCTAAATATTTTTCTCCTATATTAACTTCAACAATTACGAACAAAATTGTGCTGTATTTTCGCAGGTGCTGTACAATTACCACCAACCAATCTGCATACCCATTATTAGGACTTGTACGGTCAGCTGCAGAGATAAAGGCCCACGCTGCATACAAAGTTAGTATGTGGGGGGTCTTTTTCTTTGCAGCTGACTGTACTCGTTAATACAGATATAGTGCATAATAGTTTTCCATCGTATTTTCTTGGAAAAGTTGGTTTTTATCGTGCTCTCTCAATTAGCTTCAGTACTCATCTACCTACACTACATCTGTACATTACAACTATTAAGGATAAACTCTAAGATAAATCAATTTAATTAAACAGATTAAACAGATGAAATCAGTGATAGAAAATATTGTATTGATAAAAACATTTAAAAATTCAATAAGTTTTATCTACACTCATACTGTAAGTACTCTAAAATGCGTTCAAAAACCGTAGACAATGACAAGCATTACAACAAACGATTTAACTATGATAAGTTTCTTATCTGCGGCAGTAACGTAATTTTAACTATGCATGCTCAAATATTGTTAAGCAATGAGTTTCAAATTTGGAACATCGAATTTGATAACATAATGTTACCGCCATGGCCAACTCGATTGGTCCCGCGCGAGCGCCGGCACAATCGAGTTGGCCATGATGGTACAATGGCGGTCATTCTATGGTTTCCGAACACTTAATTTAATATATATAATATGAGTGTAGATAAAGCAGTGTATGCAACTGTACGTAATTAGGCCTTAAAACACTCGTGTGATCTTATTATGAAATTCGCCTGCGGCTCATTTCATAAAACCACACTCATGTTTTAAGCACCCTTATTACGTAACAGTTACATAAACTACTATTCTTTAGTCGGGTAATTCGACTATAGTTGAGCAGTTTGAATCTCTTTATTTGTATAAGTAGGTAAATTTATTTAACGAGTGGTTGAAAGCATTAAATGTTCAAATATTACGGATCATATATTTTTTTGGCACCGATGTATTGGCGTAGCAATAGGATTTAATCAGTATTTTGTTAATATCTAAACTTACTTAACAAACAGTTTATTTTCATCAAAACAAATTTTTTAATGCAATTATTTTTCAATATCTATATTTATTAATATTCGTATTTTTCTAGATCAAACAGTACTTAGTTATATTCTTGTGTAAATCGGCAACATTATCAGTCAAACGCTTTAATGTTGCCAGGTTATACTCGCAAATTGTTATCTGTCCGTAAAGATATTGTATGAGTTCCCATAAAAACTACGACACTTCTTTTTCCGGACACTCTACTTGTTGTTTTGTCATTTGAGTCACAAAACGATAATCTCTATTGTCTACACTATCAGTGATTTCAAGGCATAACCAACTCCAGAAAGGTATTTCAGTATGATTAACGTATGTAAATACATTTGTAGGTATCTTCTACATCAAGACTCTCTATATATATTCACTTTGACGCTTAAACATTACACAGTCACGATTACAACGCCGAAAACAATATGTATGTATTTTCACAATAAGCTACCATAATGAAACCAAAATTATTTAAAATGATCACTCATTTTCAGAACGCACTTTCTTTGAACGCATCCTAACCTCATTTTGGCGCGAAAACATGACACCCACCGCGGCGTCACAACAAAACTGCCACAAGGAACACAAATTATCCTCATTTAGTGATAATTTAATAAACTTAACTAAATTATAGGCATTTAATTCAATTTAACTCGTAGTGGTAACCGATGCTCGGTCAATGCCCCGCGGTATTGTGTTACCTTATGGAGGGAAGTAAATATTAAATAACGTACTGATTTATTTTATGGAACAAATTTATTTTTATTTTTATTATATGTGGTTAATGCTTCCGAAAATAATAATTATCACGTTAAAATATTTCATAATGCTAACACTTAAGAGGGCTAAAATACCTACTTATATAATAATTGAGTTGAGGTTCTTAACTTGACTAACTCTGAAGTCTAGCCAAAACTAAACATACAATATACATACGTACGTTAGGAATGGTGCCGTATGCTAATTTACATAAACAATACATTAAAACACACTTTATCTCCAACATAACTCCAACACAGAACAAATAATTAATCAATATTGAATTTTTATTGAAGTTGCATTGCAATAATTTTCAAGTAAACTCTGATAGATATATTGCTGATTCAGACGTTTAGGCGCTAGCTGTCTTACGTAGGAATTTAATATAATGCATTGGAGTTGTATTGAAGATGGATAGTGTCTAAACGTTTTAACCCTCTGATCTCCAAAGAGTGAAGACGTCAAAAGTCATGCCCTCAGCGCCAGCGCGTGATTATTATTATATTATTATGTGGAGCCTATCGTGTCCCACTGCTGGGCAAAGGCCTCCCCCAAATCTTTCCACTGATCCCCATCCTGTGCTGTGTCCGACCATTCCTTCAAAAAGGAGTCTAGTTCATCCCGCCATCTCCTGCGGGGTTTGCCTCGTCCCCGATTTGAGTTTTCGGGCTCCCACTGTGTAGTGATTTCAGCGCGTGATATCACGTCCAAAATATAACCGTGTGCGCTTGCGCGCTCGCGCGCTCTGGCGTCAGTGGGACGATTTTTCCATCCGATGCTTGGCGGACAAAGGGAGTTAGAATACGGGCCGTATGAACAGAAATCCTATTATTTAAATGTAATTGAATTTTGTAAATTATGTCACAAGTGGCTGATTAGTTGACCGTAACGTTACGGATTTAATTATTGAGCCATTTAGGGTTCATTTACATTAGACATGTCATAGAGTAAGTATTAAACGATATAATAACTAAAACCGTTAAATAATTAAAGTTCGTGATTGTACTTATTTCAGTGTTTAACGCTTTAATTACTAGTGGAACGATTGTATAAATAATTTTAAACAAAAAAAAAAACAGTTTCACTTAGGCTCCACTTTTCCAAAAGTGAATGCCCAAGTTACTGTAAATACTCAAATGACTATAGGTGTGCCTATGATACTTGAAAAGTTCCCTCTGTTTCTCCAGGATCCCATCATAATTTTTTTTTTAATTTTTTACTTATTTCGTTAACTTTGTCGTAAGTTAATAATCGAACGAGCGGAGCTTAAGCGAAGTGAACAACTTCGGACATAATAGAACTGTCAGCTGGCTATATACCTAGACGTCTGTGCAGTTCGATGGCTTTTTGATTTTGAATAATTGTCGCGCGATAACTTTAGTAACGTCCTTCTGATCTATATGAAATTTGTTGGGATTGTAGTAGAGCTCAATACAATTTGAGAGTTCGTTCATGAGCATGATCGACGATCAAGGGGTTATGGAGCTAGAAGGCACGAAAAAAATGACCACAAATTTATATTGGACTAGCTTTTGCCCGCGGCTTCGCTCGCGTTAAATTCGGGGTAACACGGTTCCCCTTTCCTGATTTAAAACACAGAAGAGACCTTGGAACCGAATATTATTAAAATTTCACCCCCTCTTTTAAGGGGTTGGGTTGGGTGCAGATTTCCAAAAAAAATGATGCACGATTTTTATGTTAGTCACAAATAGTCCGCATACCAATTTTTAGCTTTCTACCTTGAAAATTGCGGAATGCTCCATACAAACTTCCACCCCCCATTTTAGGGAAGTGGGTGGTTAGAAAGAGACAAAAAGTAGCCTATGTCACTCTCCATCCCTTCAACTATCTCCACTTAAGGCGCTAGGCGCTAATTGTTGCCAAAAACTGTTACTTTCTAAGGGATATATCTCAATAACGGGTCATTCAAAAATTTTGAAAAAAATATATGTTAATTACCATTTCATGTACAACATTGTCAACGTTTGAATAACTCGTGTAACGTATAGTTTCTCCGTTATTTAAATGTAACGAAATGTCGTTTTACGGTTAATTTTGCTTATATCTACTGAACGGCTCATTCGATTTAAAATATTGTTGAACTAAAAAATGTGTACTACAGAACACTACAAACTCAACGTAGGATATTTAAATTGATTAAATTTTCTTAAACAACTTGATCATAATTCCACATTTCGTGCGTTGGTAGCTCGAAAACGGCGTTGCTGGCAGTCGTGAGCTAGCTTTGAGACGCGGAGGCTGTGTCGCTCGTCGCTCCGTGCTTCCCTTGTACTACAAATACTTGTGCTTGGCCCGTGAGCAATAATATCGGACTTACTGTGCCTAAAGACTAAATAACTGCAGAGGGTTCATGCGGTACGGGCATAACGTGTCTTGTCGGAATGAATAGCGCATAGACGTTTTATCTTTTAAGATAATATACCCGTATGTGTGTTCATGTATTTACGTTCTTATAAACCTTACTATAAAAGTGTATTTTATTTAGATGACCTATATTACAAATTAAATAAAGAAATGAAATAAAAATGGAGAAAAAACAGAACTCATGCATCTTATAATGCCCTGAAAACAAATGTAGTCTTGTAAGTACACTACAATTATTATGTATTAGTACTTATTCTGATGAGTCACGCAAAACAGGCGTTAGTTGTCGAGTTGCGGAAACCTGCTATTGCTACAATACAATGGACTAATAAGTAATTATCGGAGTTATTATTTACGAAAATATGCGTTTTATCCAAAAGTTGTTTAAGACTTATTGTTTTTAGAAGACGTGTCCAATAATACCACACACTATCGTGTATCGTATTAATCGCGTGGGTTGGAGCGAAAAAAAATCACCTCCACTTCATTTTATTTTTCTGATTTTGATTTACCATATTGTCGGCGTGATTAAAACACATACAAATTTCAGTGTACTAACTATCACTGAGCGAAGCCTAATCGAGATTCTGATTAAAATTTGCTGATATTTAAGAATTTAATGTAAGTAAGAATAAAGGAAAAAAAGCTTTACTATCTCGCTGAAATACAAATTTATATTAATTATCAACACAAGTAAATAAATAAATTACTACTAACGGTTAATACTACATATCAAATATCTTTAAAAGACCGGCCAAGAGTGTATCGGACCACGCATAATATAGGGTTCCATAGAAAGTAGTTTCTCGGAGATAACTCAAAAATGGCTCAACCGATAATATGTGAAATAGTTGTCATATAAATAAGTACTAAGCCGTATCTTCTTTATTTTTTTCATATTTTTTGGACTTACGGATTAAAAGTTAGATGGGGGGGGGGACTATTATTTAGACTTTCGAAGCGATTATTTCTAAAAATATTGACTCAATAAAAAAGGTTTTAAAAATCCTCTATATATACTTAAGATATTTTTAAACCCGTATCGATAGATGTACACAATGTTCATATTTGCAAAAAAAAATTGTTTTGACATTTAGTTCGGCATATGTATGTATGGAGTGCCTCCCCTTAAAGTTTTTTTTTCAGCAATTTAGCTAAAAACTAAGTAGCGGCACAAGACACACCTCTGGATAAAATTTCATCAATATATATTTTATAATAAAATGGTTGTGAAATGACAGACGGACATGTTTCAAGAAACTTTTTTAGTTTTGTAAATTTTTCGTAATTATATAAGTGATTTTTACGGTTGATATTCAAAATCGCTACAAAAAAATAACCATCTATTAAACTCACTTGCGCAGCAAAAAAACTAAATTTACCTTAATTTACCAATATTTTGCCGCTGACTGTACTTCAAAATCTAGGTTTTATTTTATTACATAAAAATCTACTAATTGAGATCGTTGTTACTTATATGTATATTACGTCACGAATAAACGTTTTTTCTTTCTTTCTTTCTTTCTTTCTTTCTTATCTTATTTAATAGGTAAGTAGCATTCCTAAAAATATCAGCATTGCAGTACTTAATCACAGTATTCAAATCAAAAATATCCGCAAAAGGATTATAATTATTATAAAGCTGCCCGCGCGCCTCTCTGTAAAGTCATATTCTTTGAACATCGTTCCGGTGCAGTGTGGCGGATTTACGTACGATCGCAATGAGAGGGTAAAGCGGGTAGCGCGGGTACACAGCGCCCAAACGCTCAAGGACACTCTGGCGACAATCGTCTTAAAAAATCACGTCAATTCGTTGCCCCGTTTTGCCGTGAAAGACGGACAAACAAACAAACACACACATACACTTTCCCATTTATAATATGAGTAAGTAAGTATGGATATGCTTAAAAATAACTTGGTATTCACATTCCCGCTACACGAAGGTATACTTATTCTGTATAAATTCATCCCCTAAAGTGCGTAATGGTTAAAAATGAGATAATTGAATTTTGTAAATTATGTCACAAGTGGCTGATTAGTTGACCGTAACGTTACGGATTTAATTATTGAGCCATTTAGGGTTCATTTACATTAGACATGTCATAGAGTAAGTATTAAACGATATAATAACTAAAACCGTTAAATAATTAAAGTTCGTGATTGTACTTATTTCAGTGTTTAACGCTTTAATTACTAGTGGAACGATTGTATAAATAATTTTAAACAAAAAAAAAACAGTTTCACTTAGGCTCCACTTTTCCAAAAGTGAATGCCCAAGTTACTGTAAATACTCAAATGACTATAGGTGTGCCTATGATACTTGAAAAGTTCCCTCTGTTTCTCCAGGATCCCATCATAATTTTTTTTTTAATTTTTTACTTATTTCGTTAACTTTGTCGTAAGTTAATAATCGAACGAGCGGAGCTTAAGCGAAGTGAACAACTTCGGACATAATAGAACTGTCAGCTGGCTATATACCTAGACGTCTGTGCAGTTCGATGGCTTTTTGATTTTGAATAATTGTCGCGCGATAACTTTAGTAACGTCCTTCTGATCTATATGAAATTTGTTGGGATTGTAGTAGAGCTCAATACAATTTGAGAGTTCGTTCATGAGCATGATCGACGATCAAGGGGTTATGGAGCTAGAAGGCTCGAAAAAAATGACCACAAATTTATATTAGACTAGCTTTTGCCCGCGGCTTCGCTCGCGTTAAATTCGGGGTAACACGGTTCCCCTTTCCTGATTTAAAACACAGAAGAGACCTTGGAACCGAATATTATTAAAATTTCACCCCCTCTTTTAAGGGGTTGGGTTGGGTGCAGATTTCCAAAAAAAAATGATGCACGATTTTTATGTTAGTCACAAATAGTCCGCATACCAATTTTTAGCTTTCTACCTTGAAAATTGCGGAATGCTCCATACAAACTTCCACCCCCCATTTTAGGGAAGTGGGTGGTTAGAAAGAGACAAAAAGTAGCCTATGTCACTCTCCATCCCTTCAACTATCTCCACTTAAGGCGCTAGGCGCTAATTGTTGCCAAAAACTGTTACTTTCTAAGGGATATATCTCAATAACGGGTCATTCAAAAATTTTGAAAAAAATATATGTTAATTACCATTTCATGTACAACATTGTCAACGTTTGAATAACTCGTGTAACGTATAGTTTCTCCGTTATTTAAATGTAACGAAATGTCGTTTTACGGTTAATTTTGCTTATATCTACTGAACGGCTCATTCGATTTAAAATATTGTTGAACTAAAAAATGTGTACTACAGAACACTACAAACTCAACGTAGGATATTTAAATTGATTAAATTTTCTTAAACAACTTGATCATAATTCCACATTTCGTGCGTTGGTAGCTCGGAAACGGCGTTGCTGGCAGTCGTGAGCTAGCTTTGAGACGCGGAGGCTGTGTCGCTCGTCGCTCCGTGCTTCCCTTGTACTACAAATACTTGTGCTTGGCCCGTGAGCAATAATATCGGACTTACTGTGCCTAAAGACTAAATAACTGCAGAGGGTTCATGCGGTACGGGCATAACGTGTCTTGTCGGAATGAATAGCGCATAGACGTTTTATCTTTTAAGATAATATACCCGTATGTGTGTTCATGTATTTACGTTCTTATAAACCTTACTATAAAAGTGTATTTTATTTAGATGACCTATATTACAAATTAAATAAAGAAATGAAATAAAAATGGAGAAAAAACAGAACTCATGCATCTTATAATGCCCTGAAAACAAATGTAGTCTTGTAAGTACACTACAATTATTATGTATTAGTACTTATTCTGATGAGTCACGCAAAACAGGCGTTAGTTGTCGAGTTGCGGAAACCTGCTATTGCTACAATACAATGGACTAATAAGTAATTATCGGAGTTATTATTTACGAAAATATGCGTTTTATCCAAAAGTTGTTTAAGACTTATTGTTTTTAGAAGACGTGTCCAATAATACCACACACTATCGTGTATCGTATTAATCGCGTGGGTTGGAGCGAAAAAAAATCACCTCCACTTCATTTTATTTTTCTGATTTTGATTTACCATATTGTCGGCGTGATTAAAACACATACAAATTTCAGTGTACTAACTATCACTGAGCGAAGCCTAATCGAGATTCTGATTAAAATTTGCTGATATTTAAGAATTTAATGTAAGTAAGAATAAAGGAAAAAAAGCTTTACTATCTCGCTGAAATACAAATTTATATTAATTATCAACACAAGTAAATAAATAAATTACTACTAACGGTTAATACTACATATCAAATATCTTTAAAAGACCGGCCAAGAGTGTATCGGACCACGCATAATATAGGGTTCCATAGAAAGTAGTTTCTCGGAGATAACTCAAAAATGGCTCAACCGATAATATGTGAAATAGTTGTCATATAAATAAGTACTAAGCCGTATCTTCTTTATTTTTTTCATATTTTTTGGACTTACGGATTAAAAGTTAGATGGGGGGGGGGACTATTATTTAGACTTTCGAAGCGATTATTTCTAAAAATATTGACTCAATAAAAAAGGTTTTAAAAATCCTCTATATATACTTAAGATATTTTTAAACCCGTATCGATAGATGTACACAATGTTCATATTTGCAAAAAAAAATTGTTTTGACATTTAGTTCGGCATATGTATGTATGGAGTGCCTCCCCTTAAAGTTTTTTTTTCAGCAATTTAGCTAAAAACTAAGTAGCGGCACAAGACACACCTATGGATAAAATTTCATCAATATATATTTTATAATAAAATGGTTGTGAAATGACAGACGGACATGTTTCAAGAAACTTTTTTAGTTTTGTAAATTTTTCGTAATTATATAAGTGATTTTTACGGTTGATATTCAAAATCGCTACAAAAAAATAACCATCTATTAAACTCACTTGCGCAGCAAAAAAACTAAATTTACCTTAATTTACCAATATTTTGCCGCTGACTGTACTTCAAAATCTAGGTTTTATTTTATTACATAAAAATCTACTAATTGAGATCGTTATTACTTATCTTATTTAATAGGTAAGTAGCATTCCTAAAAATATCAGCATTGCAGTACTTAATCACAGTATTCAAATCAAAAATATCCGCAAAAGGATTATAATTATTATAAAGCTGCCCGCGCGCCTCTCTGTAAAGTCATATTCTTTGAACATCGTTCCGGTGCAGTGTGGCGGATTTACGTACGATCGCAATGAGAGGGTAAAGCGGGTAGCGCAGGTACACAGCGCCCAAACGCTCAAGGACACTCTGGCGACAATCGTCTTAAAAAATCACGTCAATTCGTTGCCCCGTTTTGCCGTGAAAGACGGACAAACAAACAAACACACACATACACTTTCCCATTTATAATATGAGTAAGTAAGTATGGATATGCTTAAAAATAACTTGGTATTCACATTCCCGCTACACGAAGGTATACTTATTCTGTATAAATTCATCCCCTAAAGTGCGTAATGGTTAAAAATGAGAATTTATTTTTCCAAATTAAAAGACATTCATAATAATCTATAATATAGGTACTTACTCATAAGCTAGGTATAACTATAATGAGGTGCTTAGACCTATGTGGAGCATATAGGTTTGTCTGGGGGTTTGGCAATCGTCAAAAATATGTGTGAAAAAGCCGGAGCTAAATTAGCTAGCCAGCTTTTGGTAGCTGCTTACCACCAGGCAGGCCGAATGCTTGTTTGCCACCGTAGTGGTATAAAAAAAGCTTTTCTTTTCTTCATGAGCCGTAGTAGTAATAGGTAAGTACCTACTCAATAGGCCGAAAACTAGGCAAATCTATGGGAGTCGAGTTCTGTTACGCTCTATGCCTGTGGTTGTTACAATCGTCAAGGATATTAGAAAAAAACCTAAACTTAAAACCCACCACTTTGACAATTTTGCCGAAATATAACATTTGAATTTGTATACTTATTTTCAAGATGGAAGAATCCCTGGACGGCCGGGAGGGCGGCGCCGGCGCTGCCGGTTTCGACTCGGCCGCCATCTTGAATGACGACGTGTCTCCTACCACCAGCTTCTGTTACAGCATACCCAACCTGTTTAATGGGTAAATTTATAATAATTCTATAGAAAATAGAATGGACTTTACATAGACTACTCCACCTATACAAGAGCGAAAGCCCGAATTACTGTTTATTATTATATTTGAAGAGTTCACTCAATTTCTCCAGGATCCCATAAGATCCTGACCTAATGACAATGAGACCAACTGTCAAGAAACCCTTTCTATCAAATAAAGAACTTTTTAATACAATTGCTCAAAAAGTTAAGTTTATGTAGCTGCAAATCGTGCGTAAAGTTTGATTTTATGCACTAGTGCTAAAAAGTAATCTGATCTGCAAATCGTGCGTAAAGTTTGATTTTACTCACGATTTGCAGATCAGAATTTTAAATAAATGAGTATTATGCGAGACCCGCTTATAAATGACCCACCTGAACTACGCGCGATTGGGCATAATTAGTACATTATTTACCAAGGACTGTAAAAGAAAGAAAGCACGAAATCGCAGGTATTTGTGACCCGAGCCGTAGGCGAGGGTTGTAAATATGCGATAGAGGGCTTTCTTTTTTACTGCCCGTGGTGAAGCCACAATTTTACGTCTCCACCTGGCCATAATGCGAATTTTACCGTACGCGTATCGTGCGGTAAAACTCACACTATGGCCAGGTGTGACGTAAATAAGTATTATGCGAGACCCAATAGTATTACTTGAACAACGCGCGATTGAATGAAGCTATCCGTACACTGACAGAATATAAATGTCATTTTATTTCATTGTAGTTTTTTCGCAATTGTATTAAAAAACGTTGTTCGACACACGTGCTGAAGTGTCATTTTCACTCGTCCCGAGTCTTGACCCTCGCCTCTCGGCTCGGGTCAAGTAACCTCGCTACTCGTGCAAAATGACATACTTCTCGCACTTGTATCGAAAACTACTATTTCAAATCGGTCTAGCCGTCTGATCGGTGAACATACGCAGGCCGACTTTTGCTGTAGACAGCCAATCGCCCTAAGAAAGTAGCTATTCACAAAAGACCGTTCAAGCTCTTCGTTAAAATTAGACCATCGTAAGCAAGACTACCGAATAAGCGTGAATGCAACGAATATGGGAGTCAAGTTATACCACCCGTTTGCGATAGAATCAATAAGTTTTGTAAATGTAATCGTAATTGTTACTACTACTATATGCCAAATATTCGGTGACAAGTTGTTTGAATTTGAACGGATAACATGGTTGCCATTTTATCTTGACTGGTAACACTTGACCGGTATGGTGACAAACGAAAAAAACCGACCACATTAGGCTAGCTGTTCGTATTTAATCTTAATTGTAATAGGTATGGAATATAAAGTTTTGGTTTTACAGTTTAGGACCTGGCTCGGTGCTCTGTGAGCGGGCTGACACTGAAGCTGCGGAACCATTCAGTGCCGCTGCGGAGCCCTCAGAGCCCGTGGAACATCAGCAGTTTGAGGAAGACGAGGAATACTCTCCGAAATCGAGTAAATAACCTACCTATCTATCACTTATAGACGGAGAGCTTGCCACGTCAGATATGACACAATAATGAGAGCAACGTAGGTAGTTAGTTTGCTATACTATGCTTATGCTTGTCCGGACATCTGGAAGCTGTAAAGTAATGGAGGTCAAAGAATGCAAATAACTTTAAGAAAACAAATCCTAGGGTTTGATGCAATATTATGGGAATTCTGTTATTAATTAGATTATATCATTGCCAGAGGTTTCTTTAGTGGGAAAGTAGTGCCAAATGATGTAAAATGCAATGTATAATAGTTCATCGCCTACTGTTTTTGTTTTCGCAATGATACACAAAAAAAATTGTTCTAATGTTAAAATATACGCGCCCTGTCCTCTATAATGACACAACTTCGGCAGTTTTTACCTAATTTAGTATAACTTCTTTCCAACTGAAACATTTTGTTGGTCTGTCACTCTGACCTCCACCCATCAAAAGCTTTTCATTGCTCTCATTATTGTGTCATATCATATCTGACGTGGCCAGCTCTTAGTCCATTATATTATAAGCCTGATAGGGTAATAGGTTAATAGACCTAGTTCACAGAATCTTGACTAAGCCTCAATAAAATGTGTTGTATCTCTTTCTATGTAATATACGCAAATTGTCGAAGGAACAGATAAGAGCAACTAATTGATAACCATATTAATTAGGGCTTGTAGAACGTTTAAATCTGATCACAAGAATATTAGCAGGTGATTTACATGAGATATCACTAGTCCAGTCATTATATCCAAAAAACCGACCCTACCCGTGAATAATCAGTTCTTGATCAAAATGAATCAGTAGACTGAATCGGGCTCCTGTGTATATTTGAAAAACGGTTTTTCTTGAATAACTCGGCCATTTTTGATTTTACAGTAAAACTGTGAGGACAAAAATTGTAGGAAATTTTATTCTCTACAAGTTTGGTCCTTACAATTTTTCTTCTAGGATCGATATTTTGGAAATTAAACCTGCAAAACGCGACAAATTCAAAATATTATCATTATCTCCTATGTTCCACGTTTTACGGCATAAATGAAGAGGACTAAACTTATTTTGAATTTGTACTGTAAAATCAAAAATGGCCGAGTTATTCAAGAAAAACCGTTTTTGAATATACACAGGAGCCTGATTCAGTCTACTTTTTGAATTTACACTCCCAGTGACCCCCCCCGAGGGACCTACGAAAAAAAATCCAAGAACTGATTATTCACGGGTCAAAATCTATAATGACTGAACTACACTTTTTTTATTCGCACTAGGTCATAGACGGAGAGCTAGCCACGTCAGATATGACACAATAATGAGAGCGACGAAATCACTCTCGTTAGTTTGCTATATGCTTATTTCTAGATCCGGGCATCTGGCAGATCTAAAGTGGTGGAGGTCAAATAATGCAAACCATTTTAAGAATACAAATCCTTGAGTTCTGATTTTGATGCAGTATTATGATAAATTATATACATAATTAGCTTATATCATTTCCAAAACTTTGTGATGGGGAAAGTAGTCCAAAACGACGTATAATGTAATTCATAGTTTGTCGCCTACTGTTACTGTTTCAGTAATATAAGCAATTTTTTTTGTTCTAATGTTAAAATATAGGGCCTGTTCTTTATAACTTAGACACTTCGGTAGTTTTTACCAATTTCGGTTGTACTATATTGCAATTCAAAAATTTTGTTTGCCTATCATTTTGACCTCCACCCATTAAAAGCTGCTAGATGCCCGGATCTTGCAATAAGGATAGTATTGCAACCTTACTAGGTGGGTTTCGTTGCTCTCATTATTGTGTCATATCTGACGTGGCCAGCTCTTAGTCCATCAGCATACCTACCTTAGCGTGTTTTTACACGAAACGTGTAAAGGTCAGGAGATGTTTGGGTCATTGCCCTATTGACTACTAGTTTCAAAAATCAAAATATAAATAGTAAATACATTAAGTAAGTAGGTAGAGGTAGGTTGGTACTAATAACTTTTTTCACCTTCCCAAAGGTGACACTTACAATTAGTTATATGAAAAAATGTACTTTTCTAATCAATAAATAATTATGGGACGTCTAGCCGACCTTACTAGTCATTAACATTGTGTGACTTTTGTTTCAGACTCAAAAAGCGATATACCAAAACGCAAACAACGTAGATACAGGTTAGTTTACTTTTATTGTAATCCCACCAAAAACATTCTGTAAAAAAGTCACACAACATTAACTATAATAATAAAGAAATCGCAGTAAGGAACCTTAGACTTGGCACGACTTTGTCTAGATTTCATTACTTTGTAGAGATAAACAAGCAGCTCCATCGAGACTTGGCTAGTTTTTTACAGAATGTTTTTGGTGGGATTTCACTTCTTTTTGTAGAAACGTTCGTGTATACGTCACCATCAGCATCACACGTGTCCACTTGCATTTCGTCCCAATGTTCAGCAACGTATGCAACTATAGCAGATCTGATACTGCAAGTTGAGTCAGTTCTACCATACACCAAGAAAAATATTGAATGGAAGAGACAAGACCCGTTTTTGGGCATACCAACTACTTGGTAGCCACTAAGTTCATCGTCGTCTTTTAACATTATTGACATTTTTTACGATATTATCATGCGAAATCAAACACAAATAAACTCAACGACCTTTAGTATATGGAATCAGAAATACCGATAATATTTAGACTAAAACAATAGTAACCTATATCTGTAAGACTTCCCAAATCTTTAAAATATTACTCAACCTACTCAATCTATACAAACTATAAACATAACGTTAACTCTTAATTATTAGACAAGTGTCAATATAATAATTAATTATCAATGAACTTTCTACTAAAAGTATTACCTACCTAGTACTGAAATACAGCTAAACTAATGATATTTTTAAACAAAACAAAGTAATATCTAACTAAATAAACTAAACCTAGAATACTAGAAAAGTACTTATAACTAACAATATTACCTATCTAGCACTAATTGTTATAATAACAACCTGCTAATTAACCTTAGCAAACCTCACGAAATAATAACCGTAATCAACGAAATGCAAATAATCCCTCCTAATACCTTTTCCCTTTATATAAAATCCCTTTATCCCTTTATCCCTTTTCCCTTTATATGAATAAAATTAATCGTTCGACTACATATGTACATACAACAACATTACATTACAACAACTCGTAATCCTACTTATACTTCGTTTTTTTTGAGATTAGAAATTGAGTAAACATAGAAACAGTAGTTGCCAACCTGTTCTAAATGTTAAATTTAAACACACTGCAAGCACACCAACAGAGGATTAGTTAACATGATTAAGAGTTCACATTTGTGAAAAAATAATAACAATTTGCAGATTAAATAATCCAACACAACAATAAATACACAATTTCGTTTTAGATTTTGTATGCCAACGTTAGAGACACGTGAAAAATGAAAAACTGACCTGACAGTGACGCACGTACGTTCTAAAACGAAAACTTACGATCCAGTTTTTGTTATCAGTATTCACGAAAATTATTTAATTGACAATCATAATATGCACTTATTATAATCTCCGTAAACAAAAATGCGTCTAAACGTTATTTAATAGTTTTTTTGAACGGCCTCCTAGCCTAGTCGGTAGTAACACTGCCTATGAAGCAGGAGGTCCCAGGTTCGAATCCTGGTCAGGGCATTTATTTCTGTGTTTATCACAGATATTTGTTCGTGAGTTATGGATGTTTTCTATGTATTTAAGTATTCATCCAAATTTATCTATTATATATATCGTCGTCTAGTACCCATAATACAAGCATTAATGAGCTTACCGTGGGCCTAGGTCGATTTGTGTAAGATTGTCCTATATATATATATATATATATTTTATGTAATAATAATTTTATATAAATAATAAAGCAACTGTCTTAGGTGATGGTAAAATATTTGGTGGACTACAAGGTGGCTTTTCTTGTTGTATGGTATGGCTGAGAGATACTAATGACAGATGACGCGAGAAAATATTTAAAAATCGAACCATCCGTTTCGAACCTCTTCATCTCTAGGTATTTTATTGTGCAACATTCACAAGAACATTAACAATGATAAAAAATAAAATATTTAGTGCATATAAGCATATAACAACTACCAATAGTAGTTTATGCAACTGATACATAATGAGGGGCCTTAAAACACGCGTGGGGTTTATTCTGTTGTGGTATAGTAGTTATTCTACTCGCTTCTAGATGGGGTTAGTAGTGGTCACTTCTTGGTGTTACATATGCGTATTAAAAGCAGAAGGGGAGGCATTCGCCCAGCAGTGGGACGCTATAGGCTAGATTAAATTTCAATTAGAAGATGTGTCCCACTACGCTGGATTTTTGCAATGACAATCGATTTTTTTATGTACCAATAGTAGAAGGGGGCATTACCATATCTCTAATACAGCTGAGACCAGCTGAGGGTTCTTCATCAGATACTTCAGACCTTCGATTTTTGACATCAAATGAAGCGGCCCACCAAGTTGAATATTTTTTGTAAAGGCGGTATAGATATATCTCTAATAGTTTGGTTGGGCTCTTGTGTTTTCTAATCAGGGTCACCAGGTATACCAGATCTTCGATTATCCTAGTTTTTATAGTTTTCCCTTTATGTGGCCATTAAACCCTAACTCTGTACCAAATTTCAGCTCTCTGAGTTTATGGGAAGTACTAGTTCTATTTTTATGATCATGAGTGAGTGAGTGTCATAAATGCGAAACTTTGCTTTCGCTTAACTTCGGAACTAAATGACCTATAGACTTGAAATTTTGGATTTTAAGTATGTGATTATAGCTTACTGGATGACGAAAATTTCTGCATTCTGGTCTTATCCAGAGGTTCTCAAATAGGGGCCTGAAAATGCGGCGAAATGGTTCCAGTAAAGGATGGTACGGCAGTGTTTGCTTCGCGCTCGACTTGGCGGGGGCACTGCCGTGCCCCCAGATTAGGTCCTGGGTAGAAAAAATATAATTTTATTCAATCCGTCAGTTAGATTATCAAAAATTATTGGACACGTATTTTTTATTTTATCAATCAAACAAAAATGGTGAAGATATAGCCCGTTAAAGTTCCGCGTGACGTCACATTATGCTAAAAAGGAAATGTGACGTCACGCGGAACTTTAACAGGCTATGTGTTCACCAATTTTTGTTTGATTGACAAAATAAAAAATAGAATAGAAATAGAAAATAGAATAGAAAACCAATTCGCGACAACAACAACATGCATACAAACATATTTAATCTAAGGACTAATTATATGGTTGCCACGAAATGGCCCGACTCAGCATGGTGTTAGCCTGGTAGGCCAGCGCTGGTCTTCCGCCGGGGCCACACGTGAGTGATGGCACGGAGCATGACACAACAATGACAAATCACAATTACATGACAATTACAATAAAAATGATTAAATATGTAAACAGGAAGATCATAAAAATTAAATAACGATAGAAAAATAGCCACAGTTTGCGCAATAATTTGGGTGCAATTTTTTTATTTTTTTTTATCATGAACATGTCCAATATTTTTTGATAATCTAACTGACGGATAATATATTTTTTTTAGGAAAGTAGCCAATTTAATCTGACTTAGCTTAGTAGGTACTACATTTGAAAGTCTACTGCATAAATATGTGTTTAGCAATCACCCAAAAACACCTAGACGGACCTGGAAAAAAAGCGCTGGTGGCCTGGCGGTAAGACGTCATACTTGCAATCCGGAGTTCTCGGGTTCAAACCCCGGCTCGTACCACTAAGTTTTTCGGAAGTACGAAATATCATTTGATATTTACCAGTCGCTTTTTGGTGAAGGAAAACATCGCGAGGAATCCTCTGCATTGGAAGGTCAGATGGCAGTCAATTTCGTAAAAACTAGTGTTCACGCCAATTCCTAGGATTAGGTCTCCGAGCGGACCCCAGGTTCAATGAAGCCGTGGCAAAAAGCCGGGCCAAACGCTAGAAGGATGATGACCTATTTAGACTGATCTGGATACCTGTATATCTAATTGCTAACCCGAACTTTTTTAGTAGTCTTAAATCTGTACTCCCTTAAACAAAAAAAGTAGAAGAGTAAAGATCGGAGATTTTCGACTAGATTTCCGCTACCCTAAGGTTGTCTGAAAGAGATCGCTCTCTAGCGATAAGACCGCCTGTTGATTGCCGCTACTTTTAATACTGTACTGTACTGTTCTATTTTATTAAGTTGTGCAATAGATAATATTTGTATTGTATTGTATTACAAGACAAAGCACAAAAACAAAGGGGAAACAAAGTTCGGGCCGTATTTAATAAACATTATAAACAGACAAATACGTCAAAATACGACAAATTTGTCCAATTGTGCACATATTGCGTTTAATAAACTTTATTTACTTATTTGTCACAAGGTGACACGTAAACTCGTGTAGGGCCAAATAGGGCCTCTGCTTGCTATCGTGCGAGGCTGAAGGGCGAGCTGCTGGACTGGAGAAGCGCGGTTGTACACTAATTGTAACTTGCATAAGACCTTTTACTTTATGAATTTCTGATGCCTACTTGTTATTTTTCTTCCCAGTTCCAAAATATTGCAACTGTCTGTTCCAGGACAACCTTCTCAAACGTACAGCTGGAGCAGCTGGAAACAGCTTTCCACAAGACCCACTACCCTGACGTGTTCTTCAGAGAGGAGCTGGCTATGAGGATCGACCTGACAGAGGCCAGAGTCCAGGTCAGTAATGCATCAATAAAATGGAGACTGTATTGTTTTATTTATTTATTTATAGGAGACCGAGGCTGTGTGTGACTACTATACTCGAATGTAAATCGAACCTGCAATTGTATTTGGAAGAGTACGAAAAAATAGCTTATTAACAAATAAAACATGGTATTAGGTAGGAACGACGAAAATTTTATTAAAAACACTTAACGAGGACTATTTCCTAAATACTGTACGTTTGCACTAGCGTGTTGCATGTGACTTTTTTGTTTCATTAGTTACGTATTTTATGATATTATAGCCAAGGTCGTGTAATAATATGTATCCTAGTGCCGTATTCTTATTTTAAAATACATAAACAATACATTGAAAACACAACAAACATAACTCCAACACACAACAAATAATCAACCAATATTCAAGTTGTATTGGAGTTGCATCGGAATAATTTTCAAGCAAATTCTGGTATTTCTGATTCAGACGTTTAGGCGCTCGCTGTATTTTTAATGCGTTGGAGTTGCATTGAAGTATGATCATCATCATCAGCCCTTTATGGCCCACTGCTGAGCAAAGGCCTCTCTTCGTGTACGCCACTTGTCCCGGTCTTGTGCCAATTTCATCCAGGAGTGACCCGCAAGCTTCCGAACGTCGTCTACCCAACGAGCCAACGGACGCCAGGGGCTTCTTTTATCTGAAAGAGGTCACCACTCCGTCAACGTTTTAGTCCACCTGCAATCACTCTGCCTGGCAATGTGTCCTGACCAACTCCATTTAAGTTTGGTAATGACGTATCCCACATCTTGCACCTTAGTGCGACGGCGGATCTCGACGTTCCTCACTCGGTCTTGAAGCTTGATGCCGAGCATGGCGCGCTTCATGGCCCTCTGTGCCACTTGGATTTTATGCTCAGTCCTTAGTGAGCGTCCATGTCTCGGCTCCGTACGTCATGGTGGGCAGGACACATTGATTGAAGAGGCGAGTTTTCAAGTATTGTGGAATGTTAACGGGCTTAAGGATGTCCGCTAGTTTAAAACAGAGTGAAGTAGGATATAGTGTCTATCCGTATTTTTAAGGCCGTATTCTAGCGGCCCATTGTGTTCGTATTACGTTGCTCAGAGGGCGATTTTGTGTCATGTTTCAACGGGAGACAACGACAGTAGTTCTAATTTAATGCTAATTAGAACGAATTAATCAGCCCATAGTGCCTTAGTAGTGAAGCCTGGAGCCATATTCGAATTTACTAATAGATGTCAGAAGGGTCATTTCATTGTCACTTAAATAGAAATAAAAAAAGCCTTATTATTCCGACTCATTACTTATGTACTGTCTTTTGTAGGAAATTACATGAAAAAAAATATATAAACAAATTAGAATCATTTAAATAAGCGGACCTCCTCGAGAGTAAAGGCCTCTCTTAGCTTGCGCCAGCTCTCCCTGTCTTGAGCCTCGGTATGCTAGTTTATTTGAACGATTTTTAAGTCTTCTACCCATCTAGTCTGTGGTCGACCTTTTTTGCGTTTGCCTGGCGGCCCCTTCCAGATTGTAGCTCTTTTTGTCCATTTTGTATACTAGATGGCGTTTCACTTACCTTTCTAAATAAAACGGGGCCGTTACTTAGTGGCGGTGACCACCGTTGCGTCGAGCTTCTCTCTGCTCAAAAGCAGCGTTCACTGAGTCCTTTGCCATACGTTTGTATTTGTTTGCTATATATTTAGTAAAAATAAGTCCCGCCGAGTTTCTTGCCGGTCATAATACTTCTCGGGTGCAGGGTTTTAGAACCGGTGGTAGTGTTTTTTTCTCTGACGTTCATAAGTGCCGTATTAACGCTCGTGGTCGCAGGGAGACTACTGCCTGCGACCAGGAGCGTTACGGCACGCTCGAAACGTCAGGAAAATAATAAAAGTAAGTGAACACGGTTAAGCCCGTTTTTGTCAAAATAATGAGTGAAAATCGTGTGTTTAAATTAGTTCATAAGTGCACTGTATTGTGCCTAAATTGAAGAATAAATATATTTTATCTTTATTTAAATATTGTCTTTAGTATATACGCGCCGCCAGACAGACGCTATTGGCTATGGTTTTATGTACGGTGGAGGTACTTCCCCAGTCGGGCTCTGCACCAGATTTGAGCGCGATGACATTCGCCCTACCACACATAGCGAGATGACATCCGCAGTACCCATACCTCTCTTTTGGACGTAGTTTAAGGACATACCCGGGTTATTAACCTTTATTTAGAAAAATACAAGCTAAGAGTAAGCCAGGGAGGTATATTTTTGGACTCGAATTAGGTCACAGAGTATAGTGAAGAAGCAAACCAGTAAATTCGAACAAGCGCGAAAGAAGAAGAATCAATGTCTTTATGTTTTCAGGTGTGGTTCCAGAACCGGCGGGCAAAATGGCGCAAGCAGCAGAAGACTGGTTGTGAGTACCCTCGCGGAAGGTCCCCGGAACAGCGTTCGCCTTCAGCTCTGGCGTTGGAGATGAGGGACTTTATCACCATACCAGGTAGGATATCATTAGTTAAGCAACATTTCAAATGGCACAAGCAGAAGACGGGTTGTGAGTACCCTAGAGGAACATCTTCAGAACAGGGCTCGCCTCCAGTTCTGGCCCTGGAGTTAATGGACTTCATCACTATACCTGGTGAGATACTTTGGCGCAAGCAGAATACGGGTTCTGAGTAGGTACTCGAGGGTTCAAGGAGCATCTCCAGAACAACGCTCGCCTCCAATTCTGGCCCTGGATATGAGGGACGAGGACGACCTTCTATACCTGGTAGGGCAACTTCAGTTAAGCAACATTTCTAATGGTGCAAAATGTTTAAATGCAAGTACAGTTACTTCAATTCTACTTAGAAATAATGCAGGTCTTGCAAAGATTCCCTATCGTAGTGATTAGGTTTCTGTATAGTATTTTAGATTATACGTAGGTCTTTAGAGAAAACTATCACTCTTAGATGGATGCTATCATATTATGAATGCAGTCGCAAGAAAAACTTTGACTTAATTGAAACCTATTTCTTCCAGTATCTTCGCCACAAATGGTAAACATAGCCGAGACATCCACTCAAAACTACGCTAAGTCAAAGCAAGCCATGCCGGCGATACATATATCTGCCCTCCCGACTAGGCAAAACTCACAAATGGAGCTGCCCTCGTTCTCCATACCTCTGCAATACAACTTAGGCACATTCAAAAAGGTTGAAGACGTACAGTTTGACATAGAAACAACCGAAAACGAGCAATGGGACGGCAGAATGATCCCAAACTTTAATTTAATGAATTTGAAACCACTCATAGAAAACCGAGAGAATATTGACATGTCTGAGCTTAAATATGAAGTCAAGAATGAAAACAATAAAAGGGTATATAATGAAATACCCATTCAAGGTACTAGTATCGAAGCAGATGATATTTTAGGCAAAGAAACAGCCAATGAAGGACAAACTATTTCAACTGATTTCGAAATGACAAGATACGAAAATTTTCAAAGTGAGAAAAGATATAGAGAAGGTAGTTTTGAAGGTACTAGTATGGAAGACGGTAGGAGTGACTTCATTTGTGATAGTGATTTTCTCTGTAGGACAAGTTATGAAAAAGTAGCTGAAAAAAGAAGTGAGTTTGAGGAGTGCCATTTATTAGACTCTGAGAGTAATGTTGGCATTAACAATTTTGAGGCTAATATATAAGAAAAAGTTAATATAAAAAGTTACAATGTGCAATAACTATTATACGTAGTGACAAATAAATGTAAATAAATTAGGTATTAATAAAGATACAGAGTGCCTTAATTGTAATCAAGAATAAAACAGAAACATCAAGTAGCTATTTTGTGCAAGTGTAGTCGAAATTGTACAACATAAAATCATTAATTAATTATCACTGTTCTAATTATATTATAAGGCATCATTATACAGTTATCTTAATCGATTCATTGGTATGCCTAATTTTCATTAATTATATACATATAAAGCCTGACCAGAAATATATGATTATTGTCAAGAGGGCGCTATTATTCTCATTTATATGGAAATAGTTTAGTATAGTGATTCTCTATGAAATGATGACATCTTGATTTGTTTACCTGTCAGCTCTCATGTTAATTTGATAATCTTTCACAGCGAAATAGTTTGATTTCCCAAACGTATTATTTACACAGCAGTTTATTATATACACTATTAACAATGTTTCGCTCTGACTATGGAAAATTTTGGTAATTTTTTGTCAAAGTATTGTTCAAGTAAACCGCCTCAATGACACTGTCAACTGTGACAGCCTATCACATGCACTCACACATGCATATCATCCTGTCATTAAAATTATTGCTGGTGTAAGAAATTCGTTCCAATGAAATTCCGCAACATGGCGCATGATCATATATTTCTGGTCAGCTAAAGCCTGACTTACTACGATGCGATTATAAATTAAAATAAAAGGTTCATGAAAAATTGTGTAATTAATTTTCTAGTCCCAATTTTAAAATTAAATTTTATGTTGTAAAGTTATCGTTGTTATTCATTTATACTTTTATAACGAGGAACCGAGCTCAGTTAATTAAGAAGTGATATTTATTATTTCATTTTAGTTTGTTCGCCTGGCAATTTTAACAAATGTAACATAGTGTTGTGTTCCTACTGGTGAGTAAGGTTGCCAAAGAGCTCAAAGAGGACCCAGTGTGTTGACGATGAGAGACCCTCTTGTACCTTTAGCCGTCAACACAGTGAATCCTCCTTTTTGTAAAAGGTCGGCAACGCGCATGTGACATCTCTGGAGTTGCAGGCTTTATGCTTATTAATAACACATAAGGATCAATTGCTTTTAAAATAAATGAATAATATAATATTTCTCTAATTCAGAGTAACAAATAAAAAGCATAGTATTTAAAGTCACACCAAAAAAATCGAGTTCACATCAAAACAGCACTTTAATGTGCATTGGGTTTTGTTAATTTGCCGAATAAAAATAAAGTAAAAATAAAGAAAGTAACATAATTATTTACGTCGCTAACATGAAGAAAAAAGAACCGTCGTCATACCTAGCCACGCCCCTAACTTCGCCACTACACTTAGGGTCGGTTGCACCAAACAGTATGTCACCAATAAAACGTTCGCAAAATTTTATAGTATGGAAATTTTCATAGTACCCTGCCGGGTGACGCTGATGAGTGCGTCAAAAGTGGTTGATGCAACTGGCCCTATGTCATCGTGTGGACAATGAGGAGTTTCCGTCATGTAATGGCTGCTCTTAAGATCATACTACGACTAAACTGCTCTTTAATACTCTGACGATTAGTTTGCAGGCGCCCACTGGTTTTTACCCTGGCAAGAAAATTGTTTTTGGCGTGTAGGTAAGTCCATTTCTTCGAAACGTATTTCTAGTTCAATAGTTAATCGTATTTTTATGTACCTTTTTTTTTTTTTTTTGTGCACTAATTTTGGAATGTATTAAAATTAGGTATCTAATTTTATGCATACATGTACATTTATTTATTTATTTAATCTTTATTGCACAATACAAGATGGTACAAATGGCGGACTTAATGCCATAAGGCATTCTCTACCAGTCAACCAATGGGCTAAACAGAAAGGTTAAGTAGGTGCAGGTTCTATTAAATATGACAGAATTAATAAGAGAAACAAAACACTAACAATAGATACATATTAAGCTACATACATTCGTTTCCTATTGGAAATAATTGACTAAATTATTGTTATTAATTATTATTATGTAACCTACCTTTTGGATGTTATAAGAAAAATATTTATAATCATCAGAGTTAGCTAAAAACAGAACTAAAATACTGACTGCACAACAATAAATACAATTGTATATCCAAACATAACTTTCAACACCAATCAGTACTTATTTCTTGTCACGCTAAATTATATTCTCATTTTTTGAAATAATTAATGTCACGTTACAATACCAATACAAAGTTGTGAGTTACAAATATTATAAACTTTTTTTTATGGGTGTAAAGTTTGTATTTTTTAATTATTACTAATTTTATAAACCATTATATTTACCAACAATTCACTTAGGTATAACTTTTAAGGGCAAAAGTCAAGTTGCCATTGACATTTGTAATTACTGAGTTAGTTTGAAGGGTCTGGTGATGAAAAATGGCTGCTTAAACCGCACCGTCAATAAGCAGGTTTGCCGTAATCACGCCACAGGACTAAACCTTGAAGAAAACATAAAAACGCTGGAAGAGTTACAGAATTGTAGTTTCTACCATTCAGTGTTTAAAAAAAACTTAAGCATTCGTTTGTGACTGATGAACCAGGGTTGAGGCTATGGCACAGAATAATATAATAGTTTTACATACATAAGGTCATTTTCCCTATAAAATCAGTGTTTGACAGAACTTTGACAGTTGAACGGTGACACATTATGTCTCCATACAATTGTGCCTTTCGACGTACTAGGGTTGACAAGTACGCGATTAGTTTGATTGCTAGACCTGCCCCAATCTGCCTCAATCTGCCTAATCCATCAGTAATTTTAATACAAAACTAGATAAATGCTATTTTAGTACAAAACTAACTACTACTATAAATTACTTAAATATTTTATCATATCTGTGGTCATGTCAAGGGAATTTTGACTACCTCGAAAACGTATCCGATACGTTCCAAGGCCGTAGCTGTCACTTCGCGGAGATGGACGCCCTTGGCTCTGCTCCTCTCCAAACTATGGCTAGGTTTGTGTCTCAAGAGCGTTAATACTTTTTTATGTACAGCTTAGGCCATATACTCGTACATAACAGTACGTTGTATAATAGTCCTCTATATTACTGATTACTTAATACAAAATATTTTTTATCCAAAATGTAATCAATAACACTTAAAATAAATAAAATGAAGTTCTTTAAGCCTCAACCACGTTTTACCTTTTTTAGGGTTCCGTAGTCAACTAGGAACCCTTGTAGTTTCGCCATGTCTGCCCGTCCGTCCGTCCGTCCGCGGATAACCTCAGTGACCGTTAGCACTAGAAAGCTGAAATTTGGTACTAATATGTATATCAATCACGCCGACAAAGTAGTAAAATAAAAAGTGGAAAAAAATGTTTTATTGGGGTACCTCCCCTATACGTAAAGTGGGGAGTGATTTTTTTTTTCATTTCAACCCTAACGTGTGATATATTGTTGGATAGATATTTAAAAATGAATAGGGGTTTACTAAAATCATTTTTTGATTTTGATTATTTTCGGAAATAATCGCTCCAGAAGTAAAAAAAAATGTGTCCCCCCCCCTCTAACTTTTGAACCATAAGTTTTAAAAATATGAAAAAGATTTCAAAAGTAGAACTTTATAAAAACTTTCTAGGAAAATTATTTTGAACTTGATAGGTTTAATAGTTTTTGAAAAAAAATTACAAAATAATTTCAGAACTAAGTTTGTAATTTAACCGTATAAGCAGGTGTTTATTATACTTATAATTTCTACAAAATCACAATGAAATGACGTGCTTTCAAATAAAGTAAAAACGGTGAAAATCGGTTCACGCAATAAAGAATTATCCCATAAAAATCGTCTTCCATACTTTAAGCTCGCGCGCAATAGTTTACTTAATTTGCCGATAGATGTCGCTGTAGGTGGAACGCTCATATCATATCCTACATGGCGGTGTTATTTTAACTCTTAAGTGGGGACACTTTCTGTGACGGACGGAAAACTACGGAACCCTACACTGAGCGTGGCCCGACACGCTCTTGGCCGGTTTTTTTATGCTTTACTCTTCTACAACAACGTTTAGATATCGTGTTAAAAATATTTAGACGCTAATATGCACTTAACAATAGAGTTTATCGTCCTTTTTCGCGTCAAAAAAATTTTCTCTTATAGGGTTCCGTAGCCAAATGGCAAAAAACGGAACCCTTATGGATTCGTCATGTCTGTCTGTCTGTCTGTCTGTCCGTCCGTCCGTATGTCACAGGCATTTTACTCGGAAACTATACGACGTACCTGAATAAAATTTACACATAAGGTGTATTTTGTATGCAGCTACTTAGTTATGTAGTTAAATTTGAAAAAAAAAAATATTTTTAGGGGGGCGCTCCATACAGGTAACTAAATTTAAAAAAAATTTTTTACCAAATATCAACATGTGACACATCAATCGATAGGTCTTCCAAAATAACATTGAGATTTATTAGACTATTTTGTGATTAAGTGAATATTTTCTGAAATAATCGCTTCGAAAGTCAGAAAAGTTGTGTAGCCCCCCCCGTAACTTTTGAACCGTAAATTCAAAAATATGAAAAAATTTGAAGACATGTGCCTTATCATATACTTTAAACGAAAATTGTTTTGAACATTATCGGTTCAGCCATTTTCGAGTTATCTCCAAAAAACTTCTTCCATAGGCATCAGATACGACCTTTTGGTATTAGTTTGGTTCTTATTCCATTGAAGGTACGGAACCCTCTGTTCGTAAGTTACACTTAGCGATAAACTTCGTCTTCTTTTTTAGTCTTTCTTTTCGTAACTTCGTCATATTGAATTACGAGTAAATAATTAAGTTCGTCTTCCTATTTTGTCGCCATGGTCACAAACCTCATCACTTAACAATAAAGATCGTATTCCTATTCTTTCCCTTTGCCCGTATCAATATTTTTTACCTTAAGCCTTTACGAGTATAAGGGCCTGTTTCACAATCTCCAGATAAACTTATCTGCCAGTTAAAATTATTGCTAACCTTTTCTCCAGTCATATAAAAGAAAAGGACAGCAAACATTTATCTGACAGATATGCTTTAACTTGAGATTGTGAAACAGGCCATAAGGCTCGTATATTTTTAACTGTACATTTCAGACGTCTGTGTCCGAAAGCTACATCTTCTCTTATAACTTTAGCTGTTCCATTATATCTTACATCTTTGTTCGATAGCGTGCGGTGCGCGGCGACATGACGTGAGCGCGTAATGATAGGAACATTAGCCCGGTCCGAGGATATTTTACTGGACACAGTTAAGGTAAACGTCCTGTGCCCGATACACTAATGCTCAATTTTTAACACTGATGCGACTGTATTGCATGTAAGTTTAAAGATGACATGTACTGGGTCAGTGAAGAGCACTCGGAACTTTAGCTTGCATTACGAACGGAAGTATATTGGCGAGAAACTAGAGCGCCTCCCCTCGGGAACTCGTGCGTTCTGGTCTCTTGCCAAAGTTATCCAAGGGAATTTCTGTAAGCAATCTTTTCCGCCTTTGAAAATGGGAAATGACTCGTTGGCTCACGACGCAAAAGACAAAGCCAATCTTCTAGGCAAACTCTTTGCGTCCAACTCGACTTTGGACGACGGGGGATACGCACCGCCGACCATACCGCAGTGTGAGAGCAGTATGCCGGATATACAGTTCCGCCAAAGCTCACTGCGTAAAGCACTTCTTTCCCTCGACATTCATAAGTCGAGTGGGCCCGATGGAATCCCTGCGATTGTGCTGAAGATGTGTGCTCCTGAGTTGGCCCCGGTTTTAACGCGCCTTTTTCGGCTCTCTTACTCTTCAGGCATAGTCCCGATCTCGTGGAAGTCAGCTTTGGTGCACCCGGTCCCAAAAAAAGGTAACCGCTCAAATCCATCCAACTACAGGCCAATAGCTATTACCTCCCTGTTCTCGAAGATAATGGAATCCACTATCAACTGCCAGCTCCTTCGGTACCTAGAGGACCACCAGTTGCTCAGCGACCGCCAATACGGTTTCCGTGGGGGCCGCTCGGCTGGTGATCTTCTAGTTTACCTGACACATCGTTGGGCGCAGGCGATCGAGACAAAGGGTGAAGCATTGGCAGTTAGTTTGGATATTGCGAAGGCCTTTGATCGGGTATGGCACAAAGCACTTCTATCGAAACTTCCTTCTTATGGGCTTCCCGAGAAATTGTGTGAATGGGTCAGTAGCTTTCTTGCAGACAGACGCATCAAGGTCGTAGTTGACGGTGAATGCTCTGACTCCATGTCTGTGAATGCTGGTGTCCCCCAAGGCTGCGTGCTATCACCCACGCTGTTCCTTCTGCATATCAATGACATGCTGCAGATTAGCGGCATACATTGTTATGCAGACGATAGTACGGGTGATGCCTACTACACCGGCCGAACCAACATTTCTCGGGAGAATGTCATTGAGAGCCGGGACAAACTTGTGTCTGAAGTTGAGACTTCCCTTAAAGAAGTTTCAGAATGGGGTCGACTAAACTTAGTCCATTTTAACCCTACCAAGACACAGGTTTGCGCGTTTACCGCAAAAAAGCTTGCGTTTGTCGCTTTACCTCGTTTTGAGAGCACTTCCTTAACTGCCACTGCCAGTGTCCAGATCCTTGGCGTCGAAATCTCGAGTGAAGTCCAGTTCCGCGGCCATTTAGAGGGTAAGGCCAAGTTGGCCTCAAAAAAGCTCGGTGTGCTCAACAGATCGAGACAGTATTTCACTCCGGCCCACCGCCTCCAGCTTTACAAGGCACAGGTACGCCCACATATGGAATACTGTTCTCATCTGTGGGCGGGAGCGCCCCAGTACCAACTTCTCCCTCTGGACCGCATCCAACGGAGAGCGACTCGAATTGTCGGCTGCCAGGATTTTACGGATCGGCTTGACTCCTTGGCGCTGCGTAGAGATGTAGCCTCGCTCTGCATCTTCTACCGCCTCTATCATGGAGAGTGCTCCGAGGAATTGTTCGGATTAATCCCTGCCGCTTCTTTCCGCCATCGTTCTACGCGACAGCATTACCATCATCACCACTTAGATGGTTGGCAGTCCTCAACTGTGCGTTTCTCGAGAAACTTCTTGCCTCGCACAACAAAACTGTGGAATGAACTGTCGTCTGCGGTATTTCCGGACCGATACGACCTTCAAACCTTCAAGAAAAGAGCGTATTCCCATCTTAAAGGCCGGCAACGTGCTTGTGACCCCTCTGGTGTTGCGGGCGTCTATGGGCGGCATTAATTGCTTACCATCATCGATTCGTCTGCTCGTTTGCCTCCTATTTCATAAAAAAAAAAAAAAAAAATCTAAAACGTATGCGTTTCTAAACAAATGAACTAAGATTTGACTGATATATAGTGGATTCATCCTTACTGTCTTATAGACAAACACTTCTAAAACTCATTACCACAATTTTCACTGGAGTTATCACTTAAAATGTTGTTATAAGTTTCAAAAAACTCACTCACATACAAGTATTTAATTTAAACAAGTAAATACTGAAAAATATCATTTCTCATAAATTTGCTTCAAAAATCAAAGCAAAAAACGAATAACCTGAAAAATAAATGACATTAGGTACAACGTCTAGATTGAATAGAATAGAATAGAAGAAAATTAATTGAGAAACACTTAACTACTGTTTAAACATAGTTTTAAGCATATTATTATTTTAAGAAAAACACTGTCAGTATATTATTGTTAAGTAATTAATTAACACACGATTATTTACATGAAAGACAAGTAAGGATAAATTCACAATATAAAATGTATTTACCCTATGATACATAATAATGACAGATGGGTTATGTATGCTCCAAAAGTGAAGCACTTAAAATGAGTGAATTCAAACAACTGTCGCTAGTCGCGCACCGGCCAGCGTGAGATGCGGACGTGCCGATGGGCTCCCGTCACCCGCGTGAGAAAGGGACAAACTGTAATTTTCTAACAATGAGAGTGACAAAGATCTAATGATTGTCAAAATAGATAAATATAACAGAATCGTTGCTAGGTTATGAAATAACTCTGGAAGTATTTTTCGTGCTCATTTTGTTAGAGTATAACCCATCCATAGTAAATACCATTGGTATTTACAATGACGTTTAAACACATGTTTCAAGTTTACCTTTGATATAAAATTTATTACGCGGACTTCACACATACCTATAAACACGAGTGAGTCGTAGATTTTCCTGTATCTTTTTCATAAATAGGACGAGTACGAAAGTCTAGAATCCAGGCGTCTGCTTGTGACGGGCGTCGGGTCAGGATGCGGCCACTTGTGGATAACAAGCAACTACGCTTAGCTACGTAAAAAACCGGCTAGCATTGAGAGCACAACAAAAAAATTACCCATTGGCATTGATTTATACAAAAAGGGAGATATGGTACCAGGCGCTCGATTGTGTGCCATCAAATATAGGTTCCGGGACCTATATTAAATTAGTCGTGTGGCATAGTCTCTCAGTCACACTTTGTGCAATGGGCAAAATATGGAGGTTTCCCTTGCATACCCGTGTTAACTATATAGGTTATCTCTTTTGCCCATGATGCACATACATTATAGCGGTGTGTAGCATTTTACAAGTGTGTAGGTGCTGGACCACATTTCAGTTTTGTTTATTATGAACGTCACTCATCTTCCTTTTTGTTTATGTCTATGCCCATTGGTCCCATAAAAAAAGTTGTCCAGTATGGGCTACCTAATCACCTCTCACAATATTATTAGTAATTGAAAAAACACCATTTTTTTTTTTTAAATATTATAGGACAATCTTACACAAATCGACCTAGGCCCACGGTAAGCTCAATAAGGCTTGTGTTATGGGTACTAGACGACGATATATATAATAGATATATATGGATAAATACTTAAATACATAGAAAACATCCATAACTCAGGAACAAATATCGGTGATAAACACACAAATAAATGCCCTGACCAGGATTCGAACCCGGGACCTCCTGCTTCGAAGGCAGTGTTACTACCGACTAGGCTAGGAGGCCGTTTGACCATGTATGTATAGACTGGACCAAACTGCTCCAGAGAACGAAGTAAATACTAAAAAAAACCCTTCTACATGTGATACCAAAATAAATACATATATAGAAAGCTTACCAATATAGAAAATAAATATATAAATGTAGGAAAGAACGTGTGGGTATAACGTCTCGTAAGTTATACCAAAAGGGACTAAGTAAACTAAAAGTTCCTATTGAAATAAGTCCTTTTAAATACAAAGGTATAGTAACGGTATTGAAACATGTAATCCAAAGGCACCTTCACATGTATTTTTAACTGTATTAATTAAGTAACAAACAACACGTCCTTACGTTAGGTCAGCTATTCTACAAATACGTAGGATTGGGTTATTTTCGGATTTAGGAGGATAATTGGATTGATTTAATTACAGTGACAATTATTTGGTTTAAATATAGAAATATTTCTTTGGGTATAGATACTGTACAGAAAACATGGATTATGGAGAAACTTTTGGTATTACACCACGGTTTACAATACCCTTGTGTGAATTTGATTACCTATTCGATTACATGATTGATTAGCCTCTTCTTTAGCGAGTATACTGAATAACTCGGATTCTATACTCCTTTCCCTGGTTATAATCACGGATTTAAACTCACACGATTTTCACTCCTGATGATTTTCAATTTTTTCCTGACGTTTTGAGTGTGCCGTAACGTCAGGAAAATTATAAAATCAAGTGTACGCGATTAAGTCCCGTTTTTAACAAAATATAATCAACCTGTCTGTCAAGTTTCATCCAAATCCGTTTTGCCGTTTTTGCGTTAAGGAGGAACTCAAAGATCCGAACATATCTAAACATACATACTTTCACATAGGCCTAGAAATGTTAACTGTGCTGTGCATTTTGCGATTAATACCTACTTTTATTACGTTAAAGAGCAATAGGGACGATAACACGTGTTGAATTTTGTAATAAAATTAAGTTAAATGGATGCAAAATAAGCCATATCTATCATAAAAATCTATTGCGATTAAAATGCTTGAAAATTCACGATAAAAAAAAATTGTAATGCTTCAAAATTTACGATTAAAAAAAAACACCATTCGATTTCTCACATTTTACTGTAAAATAAATTATACAGCTACCATATAGGTACATAAACGCATTATTTCACGGTCAAAATAGCGGTTTCATCATTTTATCATCCTTAAAAATCGGCCAAGTGCGTGTCGGACCACGCATAATGGAGGGTTCCGTACCTTCAATGGAATAAGAACCAAACTAATACGAAGAGTTCGTATCTGATGCTAAGGAAGAAGTTTTTTGGAGATCATTCAAAAATGGCTTAACCGACAATGTTCAAAATAATGTTTGTAGAAATTATGTGATAAAGTGCATCTTCTCAATTGTTTTTATATTATTTGGACTTGCGGTTCAAAAGTTACAGGGGGGGGGGGGGGGGGACACAATTTTTATGACTTTCGAAGCGATTATTTTTAAAAATATTCACTTAAACACAAAATGTTCAAATAAACCTCGATCTTATTTTTAAAGACCTATCGATTTATGTGCAACATGTTTATATGTGGTAAAAACATTTTTTTGGATTTTAGTTACATGTATGGAGCGCCCTCCCAAAATTATTTTTTCTGCAGTTTAACTACATAACTAAATAGCGGCATACAAAATACACCTTATATCTAAATATAAGAAGACGTTTTATAGTTTCCGAGTAAAAAGTCTGTGACATACGGACGGATGGACATGACGAAACTATAAGGGTTCCGTTTTTGCCATTTTGGCTACGGAACCCTAAAAAGGGTAACCATGCCACCGTGACGTCAAATCATTTTGTTAGGAGCCTTTTGAGCGGCAAGTACGAATCAAATGTCAGACATTAACTCTTATTTCTGACTTTTGTGTTGCTTTAACACAGTTGGCGCGTTATAGAAATTAGATCCTCATATCAAAACGAATCGATTGATACCATACATAAAAAAAAATCATCATGCCTATTACTCATTTTTCTAAAATGCCTTTGGTTAATCGTTACAATGTTTTATTAAATAAATTAACCATTATTATACGCTTATGCTTATTTAAAACGGTTAATAAACATTGGTTTTAATTTTCCACCAAAATAAACCCAAATAAACCAAACATAACAAAGAAGGTGCCTTATAGGACCAAGTTGACTGACCGGTTCCTTTTATTGCTATTTTGCCTTAATTTTCCTCACAATCTATGTATGAAATCTCCGAACACGCAGGGGTTGTGTTCCAATCGCTAGACTACCAATACGCGAGTAAGGTAAATGTCCTAGTGCTCGACACAGTAATTCCCAATAGTCGACACCCTGCTGTTGAAATATTTATATCTTTTCTACTCAGAATCACGGGCACTTTCGACATTAATAAAATCACCAAATTTTCGAACAATTTTTGTATACCTATTTGTTACGGTCATTGTAGGTTATATGAAAAGCATAACCATAAGGGAGACATTTTTTCGCGATTAGGATCGAAAGAGCTCGTGATTCTGAGTAATATAATGAAATTAGGTTACCTGTGTCCCAACAAGAAAAAATGCGAAGCATATACAGGGTGAATCAAAAATACTGGTGATCTGATTAAGGGCATAATTGGTATCATATTCTAATTATGAAAAAGTAAGGGAAAATTTTTTTTTCGCGAAAAATAAAATTGGTTCTGTATGAAGGGTTGGCCAGCTGCGACGACGTGTCCTATGGGGGCGTCCATTAATCGTGTCATACATTTTTGGCTTGTTTTAGACCCCCCCTCCCCCATGGTGATCTTTGGTGATATTTTCATGACCCCTCCCCCCCCTGTCCAATATGACGTGTAATTTTTTGCTAACTAAAGTAAGTACAGTTTTCTAACACGTGAACCTACTTACGTAACGTACGTAGTACGTACACGTAAAGGGTAGAAAAATGAAACTACATGTATACATATAAAATATGTATACATGTAGTAGTACAAAATTCAAATTATCTAAAAAAACCGGCCAAGTGCGTGTCGGACCACGCGGTTTCGTACCTACTATCGAAAAAGTAATATCAAAAGGTCGTATCTGCGTATGAAATGAGTTTTTAGGAGATAACTCAATAATTCCTAAACCGATAATGTTCTCAATTTTTTTCGTATTTTTTGGATCTCCGGTTCAAACGTGACAGGGGGAACACAAGTTTTTTAGACTTACGGGGTGTTTTTTTCTTAAAATATTCACTAAATAAAAAAAACTTCAAACAGACCTCAATGTTATTTTGAATGACCTATCGAGTGATGTGCATCATGTCGATATTTGGGAAAAAATGGACAAATAATTACATGTATGGAGTAGTGCCCCTCCTTAAAATATCTTTTTCAGCAATTTTACTACAAAACTAAGTAGCGGCATACAAAAACACACCTTATATTTAAATACTTATTTATTAAGATACGTTTTATAGTTTCCGAGTAAAATGGCTGTAACATACGGACGGACGGACGGACAGACGGACATAACGAAACTATAAGGGTTACGTTTTTGCCACTTTGGCTACGGAACCCTAAAAACCTACTTCACAAAATAATATGTCAAATGCCATTAAAAATTATTTACAATCATAGTGCTAGTGAAATTTTACTCTGCTTTTGACAGATTGATTCATTTAAAAGTTGATAATTTTTATTTTATTGACCATAATACAGTACAGCACAAGGAACAAAAAAATTACACGTGATATGTGTCCAGACCGGGGCTCCCTCCTGTGGTGATCATTGGTGATTTTTTCTTGACACCCTGCCCCCCCCCCCCTCCCTATACAATATGACGCGATGGACGGGGCCTATACAAAAAAAATATTTTTTCGATCAAACAAATTTTCTCCTTCTTTTTGTTACTCGCAATACGACAATGCCCTTAAACGGATCACCAGTATTTTGGTTACATCCTGTATGTAAGTACCATACTTAGCTTTTCACACCTTAAATATCAAAAAAATATTTCTTTCATACAGTTTTCCGCAGCCATGCGGCAGCAGCCTGGATTTTCGCATTTTGAACGCTTCTGGGCTACAAAAGATAATAAGTCTATTAAGTACATCTAAATCTCACGGGAATCAAATGACGTTTTAAATACTCACGCAGAGAGTTGGTAAAACGTCAATAGAGTTGGAACGTTGAATTTTATCGACTATCGAATAAACTAAAATTATATTTACCTAGCGTATGTTTATTTATTTATTAACAAAACTAAACCTCTTATCCATAAGCAAACAATATTAGATTTCATATGAACATTATGGAATAACATGTGGATTTTTATTAATTATTTTTTTTCCATGAAATGTTGCAACAAACGAGAAATACTTATTATTTAACTAGATATTATCGTTACTATTATCGTTCTTTACCTCTTTAAACTCAGGTGAATGTGTTTTACTTGTTATGTGAGTTTAAACTCAATATTTTTTTAGTTGCTTTAAGTTATCCTTAGTTGTTTTCGTTGTAAGTAGAGAAGGGTACTTCTTTATCCATTTGTTAATTGTTTTTCTTTTTTACAAACGTGAATTAGTTGCAAAAAGACTAGTGGCTGAAATGACAGTTAACTGCCATGCAATTTACTTTTAATCTAATCAAAGAGGTTAATGGTAAAGTCAGAAATGTAAAAGGTGACTGAACTTATCAATAGCTGAAAAAGTCGATAAAATTCAACGTTCCAACTCTATTGACGTTTGATTTTTGCCATGAGTAATTCCGCCCTCCATGTATGTTGCAAAAACTTTGAAACGTGGTATTTACCTTATATATATGTTTCTACGAGTTTCCGATATTTCGGCACAGTTACATGCGCTATTATAACGGAGTAACCCCTTTTTCAACCGACTTCAAGATTTCGAAGGAGGAGGTTATCAATTCGTCGGGATCTTTGTTTTTGCTATTTTTGTTTTTTTTTTATGTATGTTCACCGATTATTCGATGGCAGCTGGACTAATTTAGAAAATTCTTTTTTTGTTTGAAAGTGTATACTTCACAGTTGGT
Organism: Pammene aurita; assembly: GCA_947086415.1. Classification (NCBI taxonomy): domain Eukaryota; kingdom Metazoa; phylum Arthropoda; class Insecta; order Lepidoptera; family Tortricidae; genus Pammene; species Pammene aurita. Next base: position 11,512,453 of record OX352315.1, read on the forward strand.
CCCATTGTAACCAGGTCAGGATCTGATGATGGCATCCTGGAGACATCAAGGGAATTCTTCAAGTATAATAGGCACACCTATAGTGATTTGAGTATCTAGACACGCGGCAGCGTGTCAAGCCAAGTTCAACCAAAGGAACTGGCTAGCCAGCGCCAAGTGTATATTTACACGAACCACTTGGTGCCACTTTTGACCCTTCTATAACTCAAAACCTCTTTAACGTAAACAGATAAAACTACGTGTGTTTAATTATATCCATAAGGACATCTAGAAGCCCAAATTTCATGAAGCTAGCTCAAACGGTTATAAATATATGAAGGTCAAAAAGTCGTAAATTTTAGCACTGACTGACTGACATATAGTACCTAAACCTAACCTACTTCCAGATGACCTAGAAGGATGAAATTTGGCATCCAGCTCGGTAACTGTGTGTAAGCGTAGGAAAAAATCTAAAAATAAAAAAAAGTAAAAAAATAGGGGGTCCCCATACAAAAAATAATAATTTAATTGTATCGTTGGAACCGTTACAAGCAGATATTTGAAACTATACCCAATATATGTATTATTATATTTGCTATATAACAGAAACATAAAAATAAAGTTGAGTCAAAAACTAAGTGGTGTCCTCATACAAAAAACTTGTAATACACGCTAAACGACCGGCCAATGGTGTGTCGTCGGCGGCGCGCTGCACCACATAATTATACACAGAACAGAAATAAAGAGAATGTAGACAATAGCATAAAAAAGAAAACCATGCAGCGGAAACGCAAGAAAAAACATTAAATCTCAATACCTGCCTAGTTTTCTTTACAAAAAGTAATGATATCCCACCAAAAACATAAATGTAAAAAAAGAGAGCCAAGTTCAATACAAAAATTATGCTTGGCTGTGGGCTTCGCCGCAAAAATAATGGAGATCTAAATGAGTGCCAAGTTCTATGCAAAATCCAAATATGTATTTATAGGAACAAAATAACATTATGAACAAGTATTAAACTCTATTTCTTTGCTTTATTGGATACCTATAACAATGGCTGTTATTTAAAAATGTGAGATCTTAAAGTAGGTTAGATTTGACTTGGCCAGTTTTTATCAGAATTAAAAATATTTATATATATATATATATGTTGAATAACTTTATAAAATGACTGATGTAATGAAAACTGGCCAAGTCAAATCTAAGCTACTTTAAGATCTCACATTTTTAAATAACAGCAATTGTTATAGGTATCCAATAAAGCAAAGAAATAGAGTTTAATACTTGTTCATAATGTTACTTTGTTCGTATAAATACATATTTGGATTTTGCATAGAACTTGGCACTCATTTAGATCTCCATTCTTTTTGCGGCGAAGCCCACAGCCAAGCATAATTTTTGTATTGAACTTGGCTCTTTTTTTACATTTATGTTTTTGGTGGGTTTTTTTTACAGCAGCTCGAGCATTTGCTTTTGAAAAGGTGGATGCTAAGTGAAGTCAGTTCTTTTTTGTTTAAAATTATGTCCGGTATGTTTATTGTGTTTGTTGTCATGTATGTTGCTAATTGTAATGTGTGGTGACCGTTAGTTGCAACATGATGTCAGGTTACACTGTTTCACTAGCGTAACCGATAAGAATATAGGTTTAGGTCCTTTAATAGGTATACTTATAGTATCGTGTATCGGTAAGGTCCTTTAAAACATAATGTTTTTTTTTACGATCCGATGTTGGAAAAATATAAAATGTTTGTCTCAAAACTAACACAAAACTTCAGTGACATAATTAAATTAAGAAAGCTGTAAGCTACAAATGTTCAGAATATACCATTTGTACAAGATAGAACTTTGATATTTTTCAGCACCCGGAGGTAGGGTAAAAACAATAAAAACCGGCCAAGTGCGAGTCGGACTCGTTCCCCAAGGGTTCCGTACATCCCATAATTTATAAACAATGTTTTTTTTTTATTAATTGGTAATGGTAAATTTTCACTGATTCACATAAGTAAGTGTACAAAATGTCTGCCTAATCGGTTCAGTAGTCTCGGAGTAAATTTAATTTGTGACAGAGAGAGTTGCACCATAAGGGTTTCTTTTTGTAATTTCGGTACGAAACCCTAAAAATCACTGATAACAAAGTCAAAGTCAAATAAGCACTTTCGAATCGTCAACATATTATCTTATACATATCATCAACATATAAGTTATAACAAAAGAATAAGTATAACCGTATTATTATTCTCCTTTCTACTTCAGATGGGTAAAATAAACAAGGTAAAGATAATACGTTCTATAAAAGCAATAAGTTGAAAAACTTATTTTCTTAAAGTATCTACTTTATGCGTACTGTATGCGGAAAAGTAGAAAAATGTTCTATAAAAATATTCCTACTAAAACGAGGCAACTATATTTTCTGCCACCAAAACAAGATAACCGTGTAAGTATTACCTTAAATATACATTTTGCTCCAACCAAATTTAATTGAAATAAATAAATATTAGTACGGAAAGAGATGTCACATCAGTGTTAAAAAAATTGTAGGTGTCGCTAAGTCCAAGTGTCAAAAAAAAACGGCCAAGTGCGAGTTGGACTCGCGCACTAAAGGGTTCCGTACAAACCTGTAGGTATATAGGGGTAGGAACTTTAAAATTATTAAAAATGTTTTTATTATATGATGTGAGTAATAATTTACAATTTTTACTATATCTGTGCTATAAGACGTTGCTTCGTACCAAATTTCAAGATTCCGAGTTCACGGGAAGTACCCTGTAGGTTTTGATTCCCTTGCGAGACTCTTCAAGTCATTAACAACATACGTGAATTACAAAAAAAACGAACCGGTAGGTTATAAAATATTTTGAAACGTAAAATAAACTTTGTGACATTTCAAGGAAACTGTCTGTCTGAATTATGAGATAAAATTTGACAGAATAATAACTAACATTATGACCAATACGTAGGATATATTCATTGGCTAAAAACGTCAGGGGCATTTTTGTTCGCTTACACGGTTATATTCTTTAGATTTGCCAATAATGTGTATCCCTTATAATATAATACCTGCCTCCAACAAAGATATCTGTGACCATTTTAATCGAAACGGTCACCAACTTTTGAACTCCAAATAAATGGATTTTTGTCCCCAATATAAATTTGATCACCAGATTTGTAATACCAGAATAGTAGATCTACCACAAAACGAGTCAAGATAGGTGCGACGATGAGCGAAGCGAGGAGAAGTGTGTTAGGTGAACTGCGAACTAATAGTGCGCGAAGCCAAGCGAGCGAAGCGAGCGTGCCGCAGCAGCGGCCGGCAAGCGCCAGAACGGACTTTTTGTAATCGTTTTGATATTATTTGTTGGTACAAGTTTGGTGGCAAATCTATTAAACTAGTGGCCAATCTTATTTTTTAAGTCATCGACTTCACATTTATTTGGTGATCGGTTAAATCATACCCATACTAAACCCATATACTACAGGAAAAATAGCATATTTTGGAGGAAAAGTATGTACATCAATGAAACTTCGCTTTATATCTTTATCTCGGCACTAGAAATGAGGATCTGTGGAGTGCCATCCAAATTTAGGGGTCCTAACCCCGCCCGGTGGGTATGGGCAAGGGGGGCATTTTGAAAAATACGCTCTTTACAAACTGGGCGAGTGAAGTTTCATTTTCGATGTATGTCTTTACGGTGAATCGAATCATACTTATAGGATCAACATTTAGCGAGATATGAAGGGTTTTAGATTAGTAAATATTTCAAGGAAAAAGTAGGATTTAATCAGCAAAAACAATTGGAAAACTTACGAACGATATGTAATATCAACTTTATATATACATATACTACTACTACTATTACTGCTACAATGACACTTCACTCGCCTAGTTTGTAAAATGTGTCTGTTTTTAAAGTTCCCCACTGCCCCCAGATGGGGGTAGGACCCCTAAATTTTGATTCCTAGTGCCAAGATAAAGTTATAAAAAAAGTTTCATTGATGTACATATTTTGCCGCCAAACTGGCATATATGAGACTTTACCTGAAAAAATTGAAAATGAAAATAAGTAGTAATACGTTGGCCAAAAAATACCTCCGTGCTTTAGTAAATAATTTTTCAAGAACTGGTAAATTGAGCTTATTAGACTATATTAAAGTAGCGATATAAACCGTTAATTCTGGCGACAAACTATCGACTTTTCTATATCAGTTCGGTAAAGGGGTCACTTCGTCTGGGTCACTCGCGGCAATGTGATACTCTTTACAGTTTATTTTTTATATAAATAGAGTCTGCATAGGCCGAATTATGTTATAAATTCAGAGTTCTGCGCACTCGGTACTCGTACGGAATTTAATTTAATTTAAAATTTTGAAAATTTTTAATTTTCAAATGTAGGGACGATATTAGGGCTTGCAATTCAGGAATTATTTGTATGAGCTAACTCCGGAATTTCGGAATTGGCCATACAAACAATTCCGGAGATGCAAGCCCTAGATGATATTTTTGTCGTAAATCCATTAAACATATCATTGAAAGTACTATTTATTTTGACAAAAACGGGACTTAATCGCGTACACTTACTTTTATTAATTGCCTGACATTTTCGAGCGCGTCATAACGCTCGTGGTTGCAGGCAGACTAGCGAGGAATTGTATCAGCATCTACTAGCTGCGCGGGTTTTTCGACATACCCGCACTTGGTCTCGATTATGCACATTCACGCTAGGGTTTTCACTTTGCCTGCACACAACACAAAATATATATATATATATATATATATATATATATATATATATATATATATATATTGTGTTGTGTGCAGTATATATATATATATATATATATATATATATATATATATATATGATAAACTTCGTGAAAAGCGTCGGGGGTTAAAAATCGTGTGAGTTTAAATCAGTACAAAGTACTACATATTTATTTATAGATCTAATATATATATGAAAAATGGTTGGTGAGAGTGGTCTTTGGTATTTTGGTGGCTGTGATTCCTTAGTCTAACACACCTATGTTGTAAAGGGATAAATTATATTCATTATCATCATCTTCCTGTCGTTTGTTCCGTGCAGTGACGGGGTTCACTTTCCTGCTTTTCTGCTTCCACAAAGGTATAAATTATATTATGTTGGATAATGTAAGAAAATATAAAATGGGTATTTCATTCGCCGACTAACTGTTTTGTACTTTTGCAAAGTCTTGCAGTTTTAATAATTTCTTTTTCTAAATATTAATTAAAAATATATACCTTTCAAAAAGAACAATGAAGAAGAGTCTGAATAATATTATTTTTATTAACTGTTATTTATTTATTATTAAAAATGTCAAATAAAAAATAATACACACAAGTCAAATTGACACTAAACTTAAAATTTACATTCAAACCAAAATAACCATTATCTTTAAATTTAAACAAAAACAAATACACACCACGACAAACATACACAGAACAGTTAACTAAAAAATCTAACACTTATATTTTAAAATAACACACAATACTTAGCTCCCAGGTCCCCCATTATCCCCCAAATCACTCCCCTGCGGTAATGTGACCATTATGCTGGCCCCATTCCCCCGTTGGATGGCAATACCAAGCCGTTGACCGAGGAACGAGCCAGCCCTCCGATCACCTGAGGAATCCAAAAGCCTCCTCTTCAACTCCTTAAAGAGTTTATGGGCATTCGTACTCCAGGGGCCAAGAGTCTCCACAGCGAAATCCACAAAGTCATTGTTGCCCATAAGGCCGACATATTTGCGCCTCTTTAAGGCCTCTGCCGCAACTTCCGCCCCGCTAGCCTGAACAGACGTAGCAGCTAAATGGGACGGAGCCAGAGTATCCACGCACGTGGCATCCCAGATAAGCGGCCGACCCGATCGCCAGTGTATTAAGGTCATTCCATCGGGTCTTTTGCCATCATCCCTCAACAGACCAGGTGGCTCCAATGCCGCTGGTACACCAACGCTGACAAAAGCCCGACGGATCACGTCATTGAGACTAGCGTGGCGAGAAAATCTGCCAGCGCTCTTACGGCAGGAGAGGCCATGGTAGCCCAAACCGTCCACCTCAGCGCCGCAAAGGCAACGGTGGGGGACCACTATTTCAGCGCCCAAACGAAGACCGACAGCCAACCGCAGTGAATTGTTGTCCAGCAGGGTGGCACAGCCGCTAGAAGGATAAGCCTGCAACCAGAAACCTGACTCTAGCTCAGACGAGGCTAGCAGACGTGCTTTTTCCACCGCGGAGGTGGCAGAGTTCAGTAGCCCGGCCTGTACCTGCCGGCAAAGAGGCTCATCCCACATCATCTGCACCTCCCTCCTAGACGGCAATTCCCTGTCCGGGCAAGCCGCACTCCACGCATTAACCGGACGCTTGCGTCCGGCAAGTATGCTACCTCAAAAATAATATTATACCTACTAAAATATACTAAAATAACCAATCCCCTGCAGCATGGTACCGTAGATGCTGGCAGCGTTCTCTCTCTGCCAGGAAGCTGCCAGCTCTACGGTCACCGGTGAAATCCACTAGCCTCTTTGAAATCTCTTTGATGAGGGCGTGGGCACTAGGACCCCACGGGCCGAGGGTCTCGACGTCGAATGGAACCAGGCGCGGATACAATTGCCCCCCCCCCCCCCCCCCCCACCTGAAATGTAAAACTCGTATACTACGGGGCCCATAGGTGCGGACCGCGAGATTTTTTGTGAAGGAAAGTGCCTCCCCCTGAACGAAATCCTGGATCCGCGCCTGAATGGAACGAAGTTGTATTCGACGCCGAGGCCCCCATATTTTTACATACGGCCTGCCTGATGGTAAGCAGCTACCTTAACCTATGGACGCCTGTAACTCCACAGGAGTCACATGCGCGTTGCCGACCCTTTACAAAAAGGAGGATTCACTGATTATTTAGCTTTTTTAAACATCCTATCTGGTTTATTATTAACAAATGAACTTATTGGTGAAGACAGAGTTGTTTGATCTTCATGGGTTAATTTGTATTATACATTTTTAAAACTGTATATTATATATATTTTTGAAAATAGCTCCTAATGGCTTACAGGCAAGCAAATAAAGGTTAAATGTTTTTCTTGAAAAGGTTTAAAAATATGTACATATTTTTTTTTCTCAGATTTAAATCTAACTCAAAAATCAAATCAAAGTATATTAATAACTGAATCCTCAACTACCTACAGTTGCAACATAAACCACTAATAAAGTATTTGCATATCCCTCATATTACCTATAGCATCTTCGTCCGTTTCTTATTAGCAAGTTTCCTTGACAAACTACTCCTTCACACTGCACCCTTAAGGAGCTCGTTTAACAAAACCTATGCCGGCATTAATAATTGTCCCGTCGCTTTAAATTTCGATTTTTCTCTCAAACAATAATCACTCAAAATCTAACCTTAAACTAACATTCTTAAGATGCTTTCTCGACTGCTTGTTTCACTCTTTGTCACAGCTAATATGAGCTATGGAAAGCAAACACACTTTTCGTAAATTTCCACTCGGACACACGAATATACCCCTTAATTTGACGCACATAAGATCTATACGCCTAGTTAATGTAACAATCGTAACATAATCGAATTCGGACATTAGTGTACGCTGTAAATGTTTGTGTGTATTTCACTCGCGGTGGAAACGAGAGAAACAATCGATCTTATGAATTAATAATTGAGTTGAAAATCGTTTGGCAAGTTTTGATTTGTACGACCCATTTGCCCGCGCTGGCACCGGCGTGCATTCGCTTTTCCGGCACACAATCTTATCGTTGAAAAATCATTTTCACGACGCAATCAAAATACAACCTTAGTTACCTCTTAATTCTGTTCCGATCAGATTGGGAATGTTCGAGGAGTTATGACGTTTTGTGATTGGTGTGGTAGCCATGGCTGAGGGCTGAAAGGGGTGTGTGAAGGGCGCGGGGAAGTGTTGGGGCAGCTAAAGCCTTTCCAGGTCTACTACGTTAGTACCGACGCGGCTGCCGAGGCGGAGGCACGCATGGCGCTCTCGGCGACCACCGTGCGCTTTTCGATTATTTTAAAGCGTAATTTCACTCATATACCCTCGTCCTTTTGCCAGTTCATTTTCTTTTTTAATTTTATTTTTTTATACAGTGTGCGTGCGGTGAATGCTTAGTGGATTGGGTTTAACTGATGCGCTCGTTTCGGCCGGCTTGCTAGGTGAATGTATGACCTACTTGTGTATATGATAACCTACTAATACCTGATAATGCCTAAACTGACTTATATAATGCTGAAACGCGTTAAAACCGGACTAGTTAAATTTAGACTTAACATTCGGCCATCCTGACTGAGTCTTGGAATGATTACTTTTTACAGCTGAATAGTCAAAAGCAGTGGTCTAGCTGGGGCTTTAAAAATGCAGCTTCAAAATGCGCGGGAAACGTCAATGGCCGCCTCGCAGCTCTATTAATATTTCAAAGACTATGAAGCGGTGATTGTATTCATTTTTACTTAAATCGATTCTAAGGCCTCATGAATATTCGTTTCTAATTTGATATAAACCGATTATGTGCGGAGTTGCCGGAAAATTTGGAATTTGTTGAATAAGTCGCGACGTAATTAAACATTATTTAATAAACACGTACGATTATAATTAACATAACATTATAATAAGCTCCTGAAATTATTTACATTATTTATAATAATTATTCAGATTTAATAAATTACATCTTTTAGAAAGTTTATGTTATTATCTGTATTTTTTATAAGCCACAAAGTTGGCAATCAAGCGTGCAACCTGTCTGACGGTAAGCGACCATCGCAGCCCATGGACGCTATATTAATGTTCTAAATACATAATAAACTATAGCATCCGCCCGTGACTTTATCCGCATGAAAGTCGTAAATTTTTCAACACCATTTTCGACCCTTCAGGGGTTTAATTTCCAAAAAATATTTTTTCATCCCTATGATATTTGAAGAATATTTTTTTTAATTTTATGGTTTTTTCTTTAATGAATTAGACTGATCGTTATCTGTAAGTTTGTAGGTGATGCGACTATTTTTATACCTATGTACAATACAGGGAAAAAGGTCCCACTTTGTTCACATGGAGTTATTAGTACTTCCTAAAACTACGCAAAATACGTTATCTTTTAGTGAAAGAATGAAGCCGCTATGTGTACCGACAAAGTGGGACCTTTCACTAAACTGCTTCACATATTTAGATTTTAAATATAAAAACTTGGAGTTAGGTTGAAGTTAAAGTAGCCAATTTAAGTCCATTAACTTGATTTAAAATATACAAGGTTTATAATTGTTATGAGGAAAAAATAATGTCCCTTAAATAATGTAAAACGCTGTGGTAACTTTACGTCCGGAAAAAACGAGTGCTTCCCGCGGGACCTCCCGGAAAAATATTTTCCGGCGGCAGCCGACGTTAAGTAACATTTAAATACATAAATTTATTGACTTAATAAATTAAACTTGATCGGTTGTAAAGATAATCGTGGATATATTTGGGTTGGATGCTAAAAACTAGAGCGATGAACATCTTAGAGTTAAGCCCGTCACAGACGTAGCTATTATACCAAAATATAATATTATAGCTCGGTATCTTATTACGATATATTTTACGTACTAGTTGACACACTCAAACTCAAACTCATATAATTTATTTGTAAAAGATAGGTACATTGAAAGGTCTTACAATATTTTGGTAGGTATCACTATGTTCCACCATGTGGTATATAATAGCTACATAGCATGGAGCATGCATATAATTAAACTACTTACATGATTTGGCACTTATAAAATAATAATATACAAAATTAGATTAACAATCAGTCAAGTAGCTATGAAAATACAGATGTCACACGCGACTATCTATAATATATATTTTTCTACTCGTCGCCTATAATGCTCGAATTGAAACTCTGTAGACCGAACTACTAGCGCATACTTTTCGATGGAGCGAAATGGATGCTTTTATGGTCGCAAATTTTAGCATCGTCGCGGATGCTGAAATGGATATTCACACAATATTATACAATGGTCGGGGAGGGGGACCATCCTCCTCCCCGACCGCCGGTACGATCAGACGGGAGATCGAAGTTACTATATTATATAGTAGGAGAACGTTGTGTTAGGCATTTGTCGAACTTGATTCTTACCGGCTTGCTTATTTTGAGCACTTGTAAAAAAAGTATTGTATACAGTAGTGACATAATTAAGCTTTTCAATCTCGTACCTTACTTAGCCCACTCAGCGTGCTTCGTGGCATAAACACGGTACTCGACGGAAAAGCTCTTCATTATATCACGATTGTATAAAATACAATTTGGTATCTTATAGCAAGGCTTCTTAAGATACCTCTTATTATAGGTCCTTGCATGACTTTGTAACCGATACCTCTTTCTCGCTCTAGGCCAGCAACGAGTTTCATGGTGGCAAAATATACATTTTGGTATCTTTGTCGTGTGTGCTCAGTTATAATATAAATATATAATTCGGTATCTTACGGTATATTAATACGTATTATAGCTACGTCTGTGACGGGCTTTTAGGTAGGGCTAGGTTAGGTTTTTATTTATCTATTTAAACTTTATTGCACAATAATACAAAGTACAAATGGCGGACTTAATGCCAGAGGGCATTCTCTACCAGTCAACCATCAGGCCAAACAGATAAAAACAATAGTGCGGGGAACGGGTAGCAAACAGAAAACTAAAATCCGAAATTACATTACGTATAACTAAATATAAATTTATTCTACATAAATACAATTATTATATATACATATATGTATATATATATATATATATATATATATATATATATCGAAAACGCATAGAGACGAGAAGGAAATTAAAAAAATATTTAAATAATTGCATGCATATTATAATTATTCTAATGAATATTGGTTTTGTATTCATGCGTATGTGTATATATAGTTTTATGGTATTCTGTTACGTTAAATAATAACTACGTTTTATTAGAACTTAATCCTGAATCTCTTTAGGCCTTATTAATTAACTTGGTGCCGTATTCTAAATTGAAAAACATAAACAATACATTGAAAACACAAATATCCAACATAACTCCAACACACAACAAATAATTGAAGTTGAATTGTTGCGTCGGAATAATTTTCAAGCAAATTCTGATATTTCTGATTCGGACGTGTAGGCGCTAGCTGTATTGCGTAGTTAATGCATTGGAGTTGTATTGAAGTTGTATCGTGACTAAACGTGTTTTAAAGGTAGAATACGGCCTCTGATTAACATTGATGATCCATAAATATAAGCTTTTCAAACATAAACACATAACTCGCCCTTTTTCAACAGCCGGTAAAAAATAACTCGTCTTGTTTGTTTATTAAACAAACGTAGATTGTTACACTCAAATACTAAATGGTAAACAGACACTGAGTGGTATTACAACTCTTAAACCAGGAATTGTTACGTATTCCTTATCAAAATTATCTTTTTTTGTCATCAAAATGACATTAAATCAGTTTGATATTCTGATTACCAATGTTACTACGTTTGGCTAGTATGTATGTAAACACTTTATTGTACATAAAACAGGACAAAATACAGTCATAACAAAAGAAGATACAACGTACAAAGGCGAACTTATCCCTGTAAGGGGCTACTCGTATTGATATTAAGTAATATATTTTTGATTATATGACCATTATTATCCGAATAGGTCAATAGTCACTTTTAGCAGGTGCAATCCTGTTTAATATCAAATTAAAATCAAACCAATGCTATATTTTATTCGTCGAATAGGCCTTACTGTATTCTTAAGGGGTCTACGAAAGCGTAGCCAGTGCTACGAAAATCGTAGCGCTGCTAACGCGTGGCGTAGCCGTTACGATTTTAACTATTTAAGGCGATTTAAATATGATTAAGGTAATGTCAGTTTATCTTATTAAAAATAATAAAATACTGGGGTTATTATATGTAATTGGGGTGTCAATAATAATTCATAATCATTAGACACTGTACAATATATTTACTTAGTATTCGCTGTAAATAAAATTACAAGTAAGAAAACTATGAATTGAAACTGTTTCTTTCGAAATAGGGATTTTTGTTTATAATACCTACATCTTGTACTAGAATGAGATTGATAAATTCTTGTTCAAAAAGCAGGTTAAACTCATTCATCTTTCATAATATATTTTTTTTGTCAAACTAGGTGCTGTATTCTTATTTTAAAATAAATAAACAATACATTAAAAACACAATCTATCTATAACCTAACTCAAACACAACCAATAATAAACCAATATTGAAGTTGTATTGGAGTTGCATCGGAATAATTTTCAAGCAAGTTCTGATATTTCTGATTCAGACGTTTAGGTACTAGCTGTATTGCGTAGTTAACGCTAGATGTATCGCGTAGTTAATGCATTGGAGTTGTATTGAAATAGGATCGTAACTTAACGTGTTTTCAAGTTATAATACGGCCCCTGTTGTATAATTGAATATTTTTATTTTCATTTATAAAAAAACTAAACTGAAGTGAATAACTGTTTTTGTAACCCAGCCTATCTTTAATAATATTTAAAATAAATAATAAACATAAAATCCGTTAACTCGTGAAACTTGTATTTATGAAAATTATCCTTTGCTCTTCTACAAGTTATACAGGGTGGCATAACCATACTTAACGCTTTCGTCATTGACTCAAATGTCCGTTAAAATCAATAAAACGCGTTTACCGTGATTACGTGGCCTTAAATAAAACATGGAGTCGGGCCACGCAGTGCCCTCACGAATCGATTTGTGCAAATAACCTGTAAATACTGTTTGCGTACTTATATTATTAGCTATGCAAAAGAGCGCAGAAAAAGAATACCCTGTATAGGGCAACGGTTTCAAATAAGACTACATCATCTTTTTGTATTTTTTACTTGTACATACAGTACATTTTTAGGACTTTAGATTGGAAATGAGGCCTGAGTTGAGGATTTTTTTCCACTCTTGCCCGTTAAAGGTTTAACACTCAAATAATTATCGTACATTTTTCACACGGAATTTTAAGCTAAATTAGTACAGGATATCTTTAGCCTCTGGACTAAAGCTAAAATTTCCATTGCTTCTTAGAAAAGCTTTTAATCACTCAGAGAAAATTAAATAGGTCAACATGTGTGAAATTAAAAATGAAATTTCTATGCGGAGTGTCCCGTTTTATCTCCCTTGTGTATAAGTTTTTTTACATACAAAAAAAAACTTTATTTTCCAACAAATAAGTTTATGATTTATTAATAACAAAACTTTGTTTTTTAACCGACTTCAAGATTTTGAAGTATCTCAATTCGTCGGATCTTTTTTTTAAATGTATGTTCACCGATTTTTCGAAAGCGGCTTTTTTTGTTTGTGTATACTTCACAGTTGGTCCCATTGTAATCAGGTCAGGATCTGATGATGCTATCTTGCAGAAATCGAGGGAACTCTTCAAATATTATAGGAACACCTATAGTGATTTGAGTATTTTTACAGTAGTTCGGGCATTTGTTTTTGGATAGGTGGAGGCTAAATTAGTTCTTTTTTGTTTTTTAATAAATAATACCTATAAACATGCATGTAATGGTATGTGATAAGTAAATCATATGTAGTATGTATGTCACATCAATAAACGTAAAAGGTAATTTAAAAATTATTAACGCCGTTAAGTCTCATTTCTACAAATAAATATGTGTAAAAAACCGTAGAAGTTTATACTGGTGAAATATATAAATCTAAATACGACATCGGATTCCTGATTCCTAATCAGCAAACCTATCAGTTACTACAAAACATAAAAGGGGAATAAAATACGTTGAGAACATAAACCTATAAATACCCGGTTCAACCCTGCGACTGCAGAGTGCAGGTCATTGCACAGACAATTGACGGCTATATACGATTGTACGTCTAACCGCCATATTGATTTCATGAGCGGGTTGAATTTTAACCGATATCCGTGGGTTTACGTTTCGTTTTATGGTCGGAAAAGTTTATCGTTACGCAACTAATATGATAGATGATAGGTATAGTTGAAAAACATAATGTCGAACGTTGTTATGGTATGCATTAACTACGCAATACAGCTAGGGCCTAAACGTGGGGATCAGAATTTGCTTGAAAAATATTCCGATGCATCTCCAATAGAACTCCAATATTGGTAAATTATTTGTTGTGTGTTGGAGTTGTGTTAGAGATGGCTTGTGTTTTTAATGTTTTGTTTATGTATTTTAACAACTCGGCACCAGGGGCCGTATTCTAACTTTAAAACACATTTAGACACAATCCAGCTTCAATACAACTCCAATGCATTAACTACTCAAAGGGCACTGTATAAATTAATATATACTTTTCGAATAATAAAGCAATCTATCTATCTATCTAACGCTTAAATGTCTGTATTAGAAATAACAGAATTTGCTTGAAAATTATTCCGATGCAAGTTCAATATTGGTTGATTGTTTGTTGTATGCTGGAGTAGTGTTAGAGATGGCTTGTGTTTTTAATGTTTTGTTCAAGTATATTAAAGTTATAATTCGGCACCAAGACTCGAACACAAATAAAAGAAGAGACAGACAACAGGCGGTACCTACTCCTTTCAAGTACTTACTTAAATAACTATACTATACATATTTGTATCGAAATCATTAGGTAAACGTATGACTAACCTAACAAGTTTGTGCCGTAATACCTATAATTTTAGATTAGCGACGGCGGTGACCTTTACTCGACCTTGGGTCGTATTAGCCCTCGTGCTGTGAAAATAGCCACATGAGCTTGCCCCTAATAAAGCTTTTACAAGACTTTATTTCATGGTTTTGTAAACGGATTGTGGTTAAGTAAGGAATAATTTATTGCCGTAAAAAGTGGAAATAATAACGAAATCGACAAAATACATGAAACAGGTGTGTTACCAAGAGCTTGATAGAGAACTATACATTTTAATAATTTAACCTTGAAATTTCAAACCCATGTATATAATTTAAAATTTTTTGAGCTTAACTGAGGCAAGGTGTCGTAGTCTAATTTTCACTTTTTTTTTCACTTTTTTTTCACTATTATATATAGCTACAACCCGACTCATTTCTAACCTCTCCCTATATCTGGAAAACGGGGGAACTGTCGGTTATAGTGAAGATGTCATTGTATAGAGGGAACGGGGACACGTATGGGAAAAATATGGGATTTGGTCTACCGCGTCCGATCAGAAAAATGTTGAACGGCCTGACTCAATAGTGCGGGCTAGAGGGGGAGTGTTCGACCAAATGTCATAGAGAACTGCTGACAGTTTTTGAAACAATTTTTTTTTTTTTAATTTTTCGACTTTTTTTTTCGATCGATTTTTCAAATTCATCCTAGCGCGCTGAGATTTGGCATGGCGAAAGACGTTTGCCTCGAGATTGTCATAAGCAAAAAAAAAATAATAAAAATCCAAGATGGCGGCCAAAATCGTCACTTAAAGTTTGTATGGCAACTTTTAAACGGTGAGAGATGGGTGGGGGGTGCTCGACCAAATGTCATAGAGGGCCTGGAAAGAATACTAATGGTATAAAAAATTTTTCAAAATGGCCGACTTTTTTTTTTTTTCCAAAATGGTCCGAGCGTGCTGAGATTTGGCATGCGGAGACCTAGGGGGCCCGAGATTAGTAAAGTAAAAAAAAATGTTGGAAAATCCAAAATGGCGGCGTGTACAGGCAAAATCATTTTACGAGTAAAAAAAGCGAGCCCGAAGGGCGAGCTTCAGGCTGGGAGGCCGCAGGCCGACCCCGGCGGAGGGCCGAAGGCCCGTAGCCCTCAAATAGAGTGTCCAAGCGTTCATACCCAAGAAATTTAAGGCGAGGCCGGAGGCCGAGCTGCGTGCAGGACGCATGAACTCAACCCAAAAGTCCAACTGTCTTAATAAGCGTAGCCGGAGAGCCGAAGGCTCGACGGCGGAGCGTCGAGGCGAGCGAAGGCCGGAGGCCGAGCTCCGCGTAGGGCCGAAGGCACGGAGTGTCACACGACCGGGGGAAGTTGGCGCTTAAACACGAGCCAATAGTAAAAGTGTCCAGCGAACCTGAGGGCCACAGGCCCGAAGGTGAGCGGCCGGACACTTTTACTATTGGCTCGTGTTTAAGCCCAACTTCCCGACTTAGGGCAGTCACAGTCAAGCACCTATCCCCGAATGTCTGTAATAAGCGAAGCGGCGGGCCGAAGGCCCGACGGTGAGCTTCGAAAACTCGCGTAGGCCGGAGGCCGAGCTCCGCGTAGGGCCGAAGGCCCGAAGCGTCCAATACCGGCGCGCCAGCACGCGAGGCCGGAGGAGAATGAAAAAAAAAATTTTTCAAAATGGCCGACTTTTTTTTTTTTTTTTTTCAAAATGGTCCGAGCGTGCTGAGATTTGGCATGCGGAGACCTAGGGGGCCCGAGATTAGTAAAGTAAAAAAAAAATTTTGGAAAATCCAAAATGGCGGCGTGTACAGGCAAAATCATTTTACGAGTAAAAAAAGCGAGCCCGAAGGGCGAGCTTCAGGCTGGGAGGCCGCAGGCCGACCCCGGCGGAGGGCCGAAGGCCCGTAGCCCTCAAATAGAGTGTCCAAGCGTTCATACCCAAGAAATTCAAGGCGAGGCCGGAGGCCGAGCTGCGTGCAGGACGCATGAACTCAACCCAAAAGTCCAACTGTCTTAATAAGCGTAGCCGGAGAGCCGAAGGCTCGACGGCGGAGCGTCGAGGCGAGCGAAGGCCGGAGGCCGAGCTCCGCGTAGGGCCGAAGGCACGGAGTGTCACACGACCGGGGGAAGTTGGCGCTTAAACACGAGCCAATAGTAAAAGTGTCCAGCGAACCTGAGGGCCACAGGCCCGAAGGTGAGCGGCCGGACACTTTTACTATTGGCTCGTGTTTAAGCCCAACTTCCCGACTTAGGGCAGTCACAGTCAAGCACCTATCCCCGACTGTCTGTAATAAGCGAAGCGGCGGGCCGAAGGCCCGACGGTGAGCTTCGAAAACTCGCGAAGGCCGGAGGCCGAGCTCCGCGTAGGGCCGAAGGCCCGAAGCGTCCAATACCGGCGCGCCAGCACGCGAGGCCGGAGGAGAATGAACCCGACTCATTTCTGACTCATATGATTGTTCTCCCAGAAGGAGTACCGTCACCTTTTATTATTCGGTACCGTCGTATAGGGGAGAACTTGGTGACCCCCAGAAAAATCTGACTTCCGAGCTACCTGATTTAATCGAAAAAATGTACAACGGCCCGACCAAACGGTAAGAGTTGGATGGGGGGTGCTCGACCTAATGTCATAGAGAACTGCTGGCAGTTTTTGGAGCTCACTTTTTTTTTTTTTTTTTTCGACTTTTTTTTTCGATCGATTTTTCAAATTGATCCTAGCGCGCTGAGATTTGGCACGGCGAAAGACGTTTGCCTCGAGATTGTCATGAGCAAAAAAAATTTAATAAAAATCCAAGATGGCGGCCAAAATCGTCACTTAAAATTTGTATGGCAACTTTTAAACGGCAAGAGATGGGTGGGGGGTGCTCGACCAAATGTCATAGAGGGCCTGAAAAGAATACTAATGGTATAAAAAAATT
Organism: Pammene aurita; assembly: GCA_947086415.1. NCBI lineage: Eukaryota > Metazoa > Arthropoda > Insecta > Lepidoptera > Tortricidae > Pammene > Pammene aurita. The sequence goes on from OX352315.1 coordinate 11,529,991, forward strand.
TTCAAAATGGCCGACTTTTTTTTTTTTTTTTTTCAAAATGGTCCGAGTGCGCTGAGATTTGGCATGCGGGGACCTAGGGGGCCCGAGATTAGTATAGTGAAAAAAAATTTTTGGAAAATCTAACATGGCGTCGTGCAAGGCCAAAATCATTTTTCGAGTAAAAAAAGCGAGCCCGAAGGGCGAGCTTCAGGCTGGGAGGCCGCAGGCCGACCCCGGCGGAGGGCCGAAGGCCCGTAGCCCTCAACTAGAGTGTCCAAGCATTCATACCCAAGAAATTTAAGGCGAGGCCGGAGGCCGAGCTGCGTGCAGGACGCATGAACTCAACCCAAAAGTCCAACTGTCTTAATAAGCGTAGCCGGAGAGCCGAAGGCTCAACGGCGGAGCGTCGAGGCGAGCGAAGGCCGGAGGCCGAGCTCCGCGTAGGGCCGAAGGCACGGAGCGTCACACGACCGGGGGAAGTTGGCGCTTAAACACGAGCCAATAGTAAAAGTGTCAAGCGAACCTGAGGGCCACAGGCCCGAAGGTGAGCGGCCGGACACTTTAACTATTGGCTCGTGTTTAAGCCCAACTTCCCGACTTAGGACATTTGGAATCCCCAGTCGCGAGGCCGTAGGCCGAGCTGCGTGTAGGACGCATGTACTCAACCCAAAAGTCCAACTGTCTTAATAAGCGTAGCCGGAGAGCCGAAGGCTCGACGGCGGAGCGTCGAGGCGAGCGAAGGCCGGAGGCCGAGCTCCGCGTAGGGCCGAAGGCACGGAGCGTCACACGATCGGGGGAAGTTGGCGCTTAAACACGAGCCAATAGTAAAAGTGTCCAGCGAACCTGAGGGCCACAGGCCCGAAGGTGAGCGGCCGGACACTTTTACTATTGGCTCGTGTTTAAGCCCAACTTCCCGACTTAGGGCAGTCACAGTCAAGCACCTATCCCCGACTGTCTTAATAAGCGAAGCGGCGGGCCGAAGGCCCGACGGTGAGCTTCGAAAACTCGCGAAGGCCGGAGGCCGAGCTCCGCGTAGGGCCGAAGACCCGAAGCGTCCAATACCGGCGCGCCAGCACGCGAGGCCGGAGGCCGAGCTGCGGGAAGATAGAGCTCACTCGCGGAACACTAAGCACAGTCACAAAAGACAAGTTCCTCCTGGAGCCTTTAAGGAAACCCAAAACTCAATACACATAAACACAAAAACAATAAACACAAAACAATAACACAATAACACATTAACACAAAAAGCCAACACTCCACCACCGCGGGGCCCACAGGCCCGGGCACCCGCCCAAAATACTAGTTTTAAAATATATAAACAATACATTAAATATACATTTTTTTTTCAAACATAACTCCAACACATAACAAATAATCAACCAATATTGAAGTTGTATTGGAGTTGCATCGGAATCATTTTTAAGCAAATTCTGGTATTTCTGATTCAGACGTTTAGGCGCTCGCTGTATTGCGTAGTTAATGCATTGGAGTTGTATTGAAGTAGGATCATGTCTATACGTGTTTTAAAGTTATGAATATAGCCAAGGATATTTTTTGAAATGCAACCCATAAGATTAGGAGTTATTAACGTTCAAGATGTCGTTCATCAAAAAAGAACTGTACAGGTTTTTAATGCTCGGCAACGGGCATGTAACAACTCTGTAGTTGCAAGCGTCCATAACATACAGTGGCCACTTACCACTAGGCGAGCTGTATGCTCTAAACGAGCCAACAACTGACGTGGCATAAAAAAAAGAGTATCTATATACTTGACCATCATTAGGTATTTACTAGAACTATTTCGGACAGACAACTCAGATCTGTCTTAGTTACTGGTCCCTAAACTTCAGGTATATTTTCCTTATGCTTCAAAGAATAAGCTACTAATATTGCTATATTATACATCTAATCGGTCCCCCGCGGATTAAATATGTATAGGTTTTTAGTAACTAAGCGAAATATGTTCATTTGCAAAGAAAATAAGAGACAATTAAAATAAACTCACGTCACGGCGCGTTTGCCACGGGACGTCCCAGGTGCCGTATTCTAATTTTAAAATACATAAACAACACATTAGAAACACAATCTATCTCAAACATAACTCCAACACACAACAAATAGAAACTGAAAATAGATGTCATATACTTCAGAAAAAGTGACCAAGCCCTCCGGTGTCCGAGGCGAGGCGAGGACACCGGAGGGCTTGGTCACTTTTTCTGAAGTATATGACATCTATTTTCAGTTTATATATAGTAGTGTAACTACTTAAAAAAATTGCAAATCAAAAAATATTGAACAAAATAATTTGATTTGCTTCAAGATACACAACAAATAATCAACCAATATTGAAATTACATTGGAGTTGCATCGCAATAATTTCCAAGCAAGCTAGCTGTGTTGCGTAGTTAGTTGATGCATTGGAGTTGTATTAAAGTTGGATCGTACCTATACATGTTTTAAAATTAGAATACGGCCCCAGGGGGAATGTTCCAGATGATAATCGTAAATTGATACAAGCTTGTCGAACGAAATCGACCGAATCGAAATCATTAAGAGAGTAAACCACATTAAATATGGAAAATAATATTCCGCATATAAAAAAAACTAACTTGCACAGAAAAAAAAACCATTAGATTTTTTTGTTGTGCTGTTAAATAGTAGCCAGTATATATTATATTACTTATTATGATTATAGCGAATGTATTGTCTCAAATCAACCTTTTTTTAGATTTCTTTATTTGCCGACATCGCCATAAATAATAATTTCGAAAATAACACTCCTTTTCTTTCATCTTTCCAGTTAGCGTAAAAGATAATCAACTGATAATAAATTAAATAAATCAACTTCAAACCAGCGAGCGCAATAACTTAGTCAATTAGATTAATTAGAACAAAGGCACAATAAATAGCTATTACCAAGGCATTGAAGATCTAAATTAGTTGTAGTCTACTAGACAAGTGAAAAACGTCAGCCGTCTCGTCTGTTCGCTTTATCTTTGGCACTCACTGGAAAAGTTTTGAAGTCTTCGTAAATTCTATCACAGAATAGATAACTACAGAAAGCTCATCTGTAAAAATATATTTCTTTGTGTGGAAAAGAGGTGTTGCGGGACGATATGTTCATGTTCGACGACATTTTGTTGAACAAATAATTTACTCTTTTACTCATACAAGCCATTTACAGCCAGGAAGACAAGGAAACTACCTTGTCTTCCTGGCTTGGAGTATATGCGTTTTGCTGTCATTCATAGTTCCTGCTACATATAATATTTTATAAAACCTAGACTTTACTCAGGTAGGTAGTGGATTTATGATGACACTTCCCTATTAATAACTTATTTTATCTGTAGGATACTTATTAGACCCATTATTCACTATTAGATCGTCGGGTGACAACAAAAAATTACTAACTACTACCACAAGTTAACAGCCGTAATGAACTGTACTGGTATCAAAACAGTTTATTTATGTTTATTAATTAGAGATTTTTGGTTTTCACCTGACTAGATCCTATTATGCATAAGAGTTTAATTCTAGCAGTGAATCTTCTGTAGCTGCGTACTCTGTGGTCCTGTCCGAAGATCTTCATTAATTACAGAACTTACTAAGAAAACACTGAATCTCCAGATACTGCCAGCCAATACTTCAATAGTGATCGACATTCTCCCACTTATTTATAAAGGGCAGACTAAAGTAGGTAAACAGTTGGAAATTTCGCTTTGGTGGGCGGAATGTTTATTTTATGACTGTTTAGGCTGTTACTTGTGTATTTAGGTCATACAGAAAAACTTGCTGGAACAATTGCGTGGAAATAATTTGCGTTCGTCACAGAAAATAATAATTCGTTGTATGTTTTTACAAGGGCCGTATTAATCCAGCATATTCAGCTAGTTCCTAAACGTTCATACATTTAGGTTTAGCTGGATAAGCTGGATTTTTTGAGAAATATCAGAATTTGCTTGAGGATTATTCCGATGCAACAACAATACAACATCAATATTGGTTGATTATTTGTTGTGTGTTGGAGTTATGTTTGAGATAGATTGTGTTTTTTAATGTATTGTTTATGTATTATTTTTTAATAAGAATACGGAACAGGCTTATAAGTATATTAATATATGGTTTCAGTAAGTAGTTTCGTGTTTATCTCATAGTATTTAGATGGCCTCACTATGAAAAAAGCAAATTAAAAACTGAGTTAGTTCGTATGCTCTTATTTAATAGTTACGCTTCTTTAATGAAAAATTTTAAATACTCGTATAGTTTACTTACGTAGCATAGACGCGACTCAAAACTAAGTTTCTGCTACAAAAATCATTACTGTATTAAAATGCTGTCGCTAAAACATGAACAATAAACCCTCAGTCAAATTGTGCCCATTAGACTCCGCATGTCTATCGGAATCTCCACTTCAGCCTTCCCCTTCCCGAGGACATTAAACAAATTGAATTCCTAATACGCTATTTAACTTTTTGTCGGAAAGCTGTACGCATATTACTTTTGTTCTAAACTTCGGCTATTTATGTGAAATTTCATTAAAATGAGGCACAATAATGGACTTTTTACGTCTCTTATTTCGCTTTTTGTTATTACTGAATCTTTTTGGATGTGATAATTTTGTTTTGCTTTGGAAATCAGTTGGCATTTTTCTTGTTTTTGCAACGAATTTATAAGCAAATTTGTTGAGAATGGTGGGTGGTTGATTGTTGCCAATTACTCATATATGTATATTATCGGTATACTTTAGATAATTGTTTAGGTTTACTTTTCTAAACGTACCTAGTTCAATTGAATTGATTTGAAGGAGTGATGAAATAAAACCCACGAAATTCTGTGTAATAAAAACCTGGTTTAACCATCTTGTTTGATTCCTGACACCTCTCCTATACAGTGTGGAAAAATAAGTCGGGGCCTGGAGGGAAACTACCTTAAAACGTTGAGATCGAGAATCGCTGAAAGGAAACAGGAAAGGTTCACAGGTTTTTTCCTTATTTTCACTTTTTTCCATACTAATTGTATGAAAAATCTTTTTATTATTATTTATGGGTTCTCTTGTGCCTTAAATTTGGTTGTTATTAAGAAGTTTTATCCTTGTTAGAAATAGGATCGATTGGCATCAATTGTCATAAAAATTATTTATGGCTAATATTACAAAATATATAGATTTTTTGTGAACTGTACTTTAAAAAAAAATGTAATTGCAGTTATGTCCCTTTAAAAAAATTAAAGAATGTTTATTTTCAGTATATTGAGCTATCTCAACGTTTTAAGGTAGTTTTCCTCCAAGGCCCGACTTATTTTTCCACACTGTATATCCTAATAGTAAAGATACAGTTTCAAACAAGATTTACCAAAAAGATGGCTCGTGAAAATTTGTAACCTGCTCGTTTTATACCGTAATAAGACTGTCAGAGAAACTGCTGTAGGAGTCGTTCTTACAGCACTATTGTGGGGGCATTTTTGGGCTGATTGTGTATCCCGTTCTTTATTATTATTATATATCTGTGGGTTTACCATACATATTTAAAATCGGCATTGAATGATATGTGAATACACTGCTCATTCTTTGAATTAAAGAATATAATAATATGTTCCAAATTTCAAATTTCACCTTTCACCTTTAACGACGTAGCATGTGTGACATATTTTAGTCTTTAGGACCTAGATTCTAGGTAACTGGTTTATAAGTTTGTATTATGATGTGGTTCTAAAAATACTCCTGATTAACACAGATTAGAGCTTGACAATAAAATACAACAATAAATAACATTAATGATTAAAACCTTACACCATATAAATAGTTAATGTGACAATTTCACAACGACCTTCAATGCCACAAGAAAATCAATAACAGTTTTCAACTTAACGATTCTATAAAGACTACTTTCCGTTGCTCCCTTCGTTAACCTGACTAAGTAGTACTTGTAACTTTTAACGCACCACTTCAAGCGAATATAACCCTAAATTGTTGATTCGATTCCGTTCCCCAAGCGCATAGACTACTTTCTGTAGATTATGCATTGTAAAGCGAATATGGATTTGGGCTCTTCGCACATACGAGTAGGTGCTCTTGTTGAAGTGCACTGCACCATCTAATTAATATTGTATGATTCTCCTTAAACTCTAATTTGGTTAATATTTTAAATCTGAACTATAAAAAATTAACACACAGTTCACAAACTTGGCATTCCACGCAATCATAGCGAAATTAATATAAATAGTTCGAGTTACAAAAGCCATCAGCTTTGCTCTAAGGCTCCTATCAGACTCTTTTTTGCAAATGTCTATTGTATACAGCCGCCACGCGTAAACATAGTAAATACAAATAGAAATAGAAATATCTTTATTCGTGACATTACAGAAAGAAAAAAATTAATTACAGATAATTGTAGAGTAAGTCAAGTGTCACGAAATGGTCTCTTTTCAGCATGTTGTTAGCCAGCACTGATCTTCCGAAAAGACCATCCGGTAAAAATTCACGGCAGGTAACAAACATATTTAGCGAGTACAATCTATGATAACAAAAGTAATAAAAAACATCAGTAATAAACTTCAAAAGAACAGTAGACATGAAAAAATCAATAAAAGAAAAATAATAATAAATTATATCTACAACGTAACAATCTGGTCACCATGTATCTGACCGGACATGCTTTGGCCTAACATTATAATTCTTAGCCACTAACGCCAGCATCAACGGCAGACACGAGAAACATAGCACAAAACAATACACTGTAACTAAAATTCGTGACTTACATATCACACAGAAGATTGTAACTGAAAGAATACAACGTAGCAACAGAAGAAAGCGGACAAAAAAGACAATTGATAACAAGGAAAACTCACACAGCAACGCAAAAGGAACATAACATAAGCTAGCGGTACGGTATTACAAAGAACTAGTATCAACTCTACAAGTTTCCTCGTTGAGTTAGTCGAGTAGTAGGCGGTATGAAAATATTGTGTACCCCCAAACTCGACATTTGTTAACCTCATAACTTAATTAACTACTGTACTACGTGTAGAAAGCGGGGTCATCAGGACTACATCTAGTGGATGTGATCAGGGCGAACGCTATTTGGAAGCGTAAACGAGTCTAAGGCGATCTGGTAAAGAGATATGTTTACAGCCGACTCGGAATTTATCGCGATGTTTTAATGTCGAATAAAGCATTAATATCGACTTTGTTTCCTGTTACACTGACGATACCGTTTATTAAAAATGTATCTATTTAAGTTAACTTTTTTATATACCATGACGGTAGCAAAAAAAGCTTACGGCCCCCATGGTAAGCAGCTACTGTAGCCTGTTGACGCCTGCAAGTCCAGAGGTGTCACATACGCGTTGCCGACCCTTTTATATAAAATAGCTTAGGCATGTTTATTTTTTATATATTGTATGCGAGTTAATGGTAAAATATGTATGATCTTTACTTTCTTTTCATCTTTTGGACCATATTTTATGCAAAATAAAGATATTTGATATTAAATTTTTTTTTGGAGGATTCAATGTGAAGATTTATTAACAATGTCTTATCTCTTCTCAATCTTGCAAAGTTTAATATCGATAAGCAATAGTAGTTTATGTAACTGTTACGTAATAAGGGTCCTTAAAACATGAGTGTGGTTTTATGAAACGAGCCGCAGGTGAGTTTCATAATAAGATCACACGAGTGTTTTAAGGCCTAATTACGTACAGTTGCATACACTGCTTTATCTACACTCATATTATTTATTCTAAATGCATTATTCGGAAACCATAGAATGGCCGCCATTGCACCGCCATGGCCAACTCGATTGTGCCGGCGGTCGCGCGGGCGCGTGTCGGGCTGTCGGCGGTAGCGCGGGAGGGTGCAGGTGTACATTATGTTATCAAAACTCATAACACATCAATAGTTGAGCATGTAAAGTTAAAATTACGTTACTGCCACACATAAAAGCTTATCATAGTAAAATCGGTCGTGGTAATGCTAGCCATTGCCTACCGTTTTCGAACACGTTTTAGAGAACTTACAATACGAGTGTAGATAAAGATAATATCAGTAGGTTATAAATATGCATAAATGAATGCATTCATTTTTACATCCTGTGAACCTTGATTTAAAACAAACCGCAAGATATTTTTGTAAATACATTTCCGTCGTTTATTTTCGCTTTCACAACATTTTCGACAAACATTGCACAGAATATATTTTATTTTTATACGAGTAGTACACTCCGGGAAAGTAAATATTATTATTTTCAGAACCAAAGTTCTTTTAGTTATTGAATGCCTTAATTTGAGAAGCGAGATACAGGAGTATTTATTTAAAAGGTATCTTTATATGAAATAAAATTTTAACGTAGATAGTACAGACAGCAGTGAAAGAAACTAGGTGGCCCAAGTGGTCAAAATTATCTTAATATACTCTTGTTTTGATAACAAAATCGTGTGAAGCTCGTTTTGAACGCCTTGTCCACTCACCTTACAGTTATATCGGTGCGGCCAACGTGGTCACAAATATCTGAACTACGCCTCTATTATCAAGGCGATAAAGTGCATGTTCAGATATTTTAGTAATCAAAATGAAAAATGTTTAATGTTGTAAAATGTTATAGAATAACGTTAATAAAATGTTGATAATGTTGAGAATGTTAAATGTTAATCGAATGCACCCGGTCGCGATGGATCTCAAAAGTACACTGAAAACTAAATGAATGCTAAATTATTGGGGCAATGCGTCTTTTGCTCACTGGACGCACGCGCCGCACGAGGCTTTAAACGTGTTAGGTGCATTGCACCGAGCAGTAGTGTTTTGAATAATCAAAATGATCTTAACGTAGTCGTGTTTTGTTAACAAAGTTTACCTTACACCTTACAGTTGACATCAGATATATCGGAGCGACCAAGGTGGTCACAAATATCTGAACAACGCCTCTATTATCAAGGCGATAAAGTGCATGTTCAGATATTTTTTGATTACCTTGGCTGCTCCGATATATTTGATGGCGACTGTAAATGCGAGCAATAATTGTTGGAGCTAATCCTTACCAGGCCTAGGCCTTCAAGGTTGAAAGGTCAGATGGCAGTCACTTTCGTATAAACTAAGTGTACGAGTAACATATGAATCACAACCACTAACATCTTCAACTCACTTGTAACCTAACCTTCAGCTTACACAAATCTTTTTATAGACATAAGGCTGACACTGAAAGATGTAAACATTAATAGGAAATAAACGATTTATCATTCTCATTAATTCCGCAAAAACTAGCGCCTATGCCAATTCTTGGTAAAAGGTGACTATCAAGCGGACCCCAGGCTTCACTGAGCCAAGACAAACGCTAGGAGAATTATTTATCATAAAAAAAATCAGAGTAACATTTCCAATTGTTTTCTGCTGTCGCAAGGCAAGCATGAAAAACCTTCAAGTTTCCCCGAAAGAGGGAAAGTTGGAAGGGTCGTGTAATTCAGGCTTTATGGGAACTTGGTAATTGCTATTAGTCATTCGTATTTGATAGCGAAGCCGGGTTCATTCTTAGTTACGTGATCAATCTAACCGAAGAATGGATGACCTTTTTAACCTGGTTTGATTATTTGTTTGCTTGAAAAGTTGACACACAAATCGTGTTGTATTTTTCTATTTTTATCATTTATTTGTTTGTGTATATTAATGCTATTATAGTGTATAGTTTAGTGGATTCTCAATATTTTATTTTATAGCTCGCACTTCCCCTTCGTTTGATAATTTTTGGCTAGGTTTTCGTTACCCAAAGCATAGATTAATGAGATTACTTTATGCCCAAATATTCTAACTTTAAAACACGTATAGACACGATCCAACTTGAATACAACTCCAATGCATTAATAACGCAATACGCAGCTACGACATAAACATCTGAATTAGAAATATCAGAATTTGCTTGAAAAATATTCCAACACAACTCCAATATAACTTCAATATTGGTTGATAGTTTGTTGTGTGTTGGAGTGATGTTTGAAATAGGTTGTGTTTTTAATGTATTGTTAATATATTTTTAAATTAGAATCCGGTACCAATTTTTGCAAAAAACCCCGAAACAACGCGATATATATATTTTATTTTATGGGGTTTATGTAATTCAGGTATTGCCTGTTATTAGTTGCCTGGTTAAATATGAAATAGGAAATGAAAGAGCGAAAAAAGAACGCAAAATGGTATTTTAGTATGGAGCAAATACCGGTTTCGATCCTTGCTTGGAACAGATCACCCTCTAACATTAAGGTCGCATGTTATCTACCTCTACTTTTAACCTATTTTATGTATAGTCGCCATCAAATATATCGGAGTGACCAAGGTACTCAAAAATATTTGAAAATGCACTTTATCGCCTTGACAATAGAGGCGTTGTTTAGATATTTGTGACCACCTTGGCCGTTCCGATGTATCTGATGGCGACTGTACTAGTTTGTTTAAATGTGCAATATAGAATGTTTGTATTGTAATATTGGAAATGAATGAAGAGAGCAATGCAGAAAGGGCAGATTACAATTGTGATATGATGTCCGTTTCCTGAGAAAGGCTAGTAAAATAAACGGTCCAGTGCTCAACATGCTAATGCCCATTACTTGACGTCCTATTGTCATCCATATTGACGATAACGTCCACTCGAACGTTTCTCTTTAATCTAGAAAATCATCTGAGGCGTCTTTTACACTGGCGCCGCATCCTGCTCCGGTGAACGAGACGGTGCTATACACATACAGAGCGCTGTCTCGCTCACACACCATCGACGCATGCGGAAACTGCATCAGTGTGAAAACTGCCTTAGTGTGTTGGCGTAAAGAGGTTATGTAAAGTAGTATAACCCAATCCCAAAATACGCGTGGGTGTATGGTGATGCTAGATTGAAAACTGTTTTCTCTTTTTAATTTTGTACGTGTATGGCTGATTTTTCATTTCACAATAAATTTTGACCTTTCCCAGGAATAAAATATTTATAAATTAACTATACAAAGCTTAAAAGTCAATTATGTACGCGTAAACGAAACATATCAAATACATATAAGATATAACTGTAGTAGTGTAATGTGAATACCGATGCCAGAGCACGATGAGGAAAGGAAAGAGACGATAAGGATGATGTGGGTGTTGCTGGTGGTGGGGATGGTGGGGGGAGTGGGGGGGAGCGAGTTCCCGGAGAGGGAGTGCTGCGACCCGGTGTACCCGCCGAACACTGCTACTACTGCAGCCGCGCCGGTCACTGTACCTGTCAGCAAGGCAGCAGGTAAGATTTCTGTATTTTTTTTCTTTTTTCAGCCAGGCTGTCTCGACGACACGGGCTACGGGAACCGCTTCACATTGCTTGTTTGCCAGCAGCGTGATATTTAAAGAACAACTTCACTTATTACCACTAAAACTACTCTTTTGTAAACAGAGGTTTTGACTTATGTCTCGAAAAAGACGACAATTGTCACGAAATTTCGACACAAGCCTAGCTAATCTTATGTCAACAAATATTGTCAATTCTTCTAGAGAATATCGTTTTTCGGGACAATTTTCGTGTGCCCTTCACCAAAGTAGTACCTATTTCTGACGATATAATACAAATATGTTGTATTTTATTTAAAAAATATCATGTTGATGGCAAACAAGGATACAGCCCGCTCGATGGTACGCGGTTACTGTATCCTATGGACGGCTACAACGCCAGTAACTTGGATATGTTTGAAATGGTAACTAACTCGTTAAAGATTATAATATCAATATTATCGTTAAATATTAAAGAAATGGTAACTGTTCACGTTCATGCTACTGCCTTTGCCGATGACGGCAAGATGCCGCTGCATGATCCGAGTACGAACATAATATTGAGAGCAATGACGCGTAGTTTCAGTGTCCGCGAGGCAACCGGATGGCTCACGGTATTTAAGCTCCCTACGTGTTGTGGAACCCTGTGAAGCTCTAACTGACCCACGTTGGACTTGGTTTTTGTGCCATTTTGACAAGGTTGACAGTTGGTCCCATTGTAACAAGGTCAGGATCTGATGATAGGATCCTTGATCGAGGGGACTCTTCAAATATTATAGGCACACCTATAGTGATTTAAATATTTTTTACAGTAGCTCGGACATTTCCTTTTGGAAAGGTGGAGTCTAAGTGAAGTCGGTTCTTTTTGTTTAAAATTATGTTACAACTGTATAGGACTTTGCACCTACTGTTTTGTGGGTAGGTACTGGGTAGTTTAATAGATCAACGACTCAACGGACTGTAATTATGTAATTCTCAACAATCTCAACGATGATTGTATCTAATACAAACTTAGAGAATTCAATCAACCGGTGTGGCCATGTCTGTCATTTTCTTTACAAAAAAGTCTGCCCATCTTTGCGGGGGAGGGGAACGTCAAATATATATGGCTATTCGTACGTAACATACAAATAGCCACGTCAGATAAACGTCAGTTCATACAATAAATATGACCACGGGTCATATGTTTTCGGGAGAGGGGAACGCCAGTCAATGGCCGCTCCAGTTGGTTGAATTCTCTAAGAACACAAACGTAAACTTTTACAGGTATAATTCTTAAAGCATGTTTTCTAAACAACAATCGTTTAGAATAAGAACAAAACGGAAATACCACGAAACCCAGCTTAACCTACATTTTCAGCAAAAACAAAGCCGATTGAACGTAATACTTAACATAACATATTTGTATTTAATGTTTATAGAAAAATATTCTTTCTCCTGAATAATAAGGTAGGCCGCAAACAAAGAATCTTTGTACCTTTGAGTAAATAGCGTTAGGGGGATGTTTGAAGTCAAGCAAATATACAAGTGGGGAATATCGGGAATGTCCCGGGGGACGCGGCCCGCGTAGGCTTATCAATCTTATCATTGTGTTTCGGGAACTATTTCAGATATTGATTTAGTTTGACGGACACGAGACGGAAACGATTATACAACGGCTGAATAAATTGCTTTAGCCGTTGATTAGCTTCAAGGAAACTGTCAACTGAGACAATAATAACGGGTATGGAAATCTCTGTATGACATGACCCATTTTCATTGTCGTGCTGTTTATAACTTAAATAATATTGAGGTTTACTTTTTGACGCGGGATTTCCGTAAAATAAATGCAAAATGCATATTAATAGGTACTAGGAGATCATGGTGATAGTGTTTAAGTAATTTAGACAAGACGCAAGTTAGTTATGACTTTGCATCGCTATGTATTAATACCTAGGTCCCTGTAGCAAAAAGCTAGATTGCAAGATTTCGTAGGATTTCTCAATTCATCGGGATCTGTTTTTTCACTGATCCTTCGAAAGCGGATGGACCGATTTGAAAAAATATTTTTTTGTTTGAAAGAATACACTTTACAGTTGGTCCCGTTGTAACCAGGTCAGGATCTAATGATGGGGTCCTGGAAAAATTGTGGAAACCCTTTAAATATTATAGGCACACCTATGGTGGTTTAAATATTTTTTTACAGTAGCTCGGGCATTTCCTTTTGGAAAGTTGGAGTCTAAGTGAAGTCGGTTCTTTTTTGTTTAAAATAAATACAACGGTTTCACTCGGGCCTACCGCGAAGGTCAAAAATTTAAATTTCGTTATCTCCGTCTCTATCGCTCTTGCGTATTAGAAAGATAGTGATGCAAATAGACGATCGAACGAACGATGCAATATACGTAGCAATTATATTTTATAGTATGTCTCACAAAAGTTTAATTTAATTATACATAAGTACTCACTCTCCTTAAAGGTTAAAATAATGATTCTACCCCTAGAGCCGTACACCGCGTCGTATCGTATAAAATACTTTAATACGCTAAACGAATCCTGTCAATCCGAATTAGCAGAATTCCGTTTTGCCCAACCGTGGGCGGCGTGGGCCCAATTAATACCAAATTCTATAAATATTCCCAACTTCGCCAAACTCTTACTTTCCGCAAACTGTTCTTAGGAAAATAAACTGTAATTTGTGGAAACTAATTTTAGAGTAAATGGAACTGAGTGTTAGTATTTGAAAGTTATTGTTAGATTTCATTCATTTGGCGATAAAATTAGAGTGTTATTTAAATTAAAAGTGGGAAGTTTACGCTGGAGGCTGTTCCAGAAGGATTGACTGTTTCAAATTTAGTTTTCTTACTAAAATTAGTTTGACAAATCAGTTTTTGTAGTAGGTATCTATTTGTTAAGGCTACTTGTTTCAAATAAATAGGGCAATTGCGTCTTCTCGAGAATCCGTCTGTACTACCGTAACCTATGGACGTCACCAATTACAGGTGTATTAAGGATAGTTCACGCTGTCATGTTCCGAGTCTTACAAGACACTTCCGACACTTCAGTTTGTATAGAAAGCGTCAGGTGATCCTCGGAGTCACGTAGTCGGAGTCACGGAGTCGGGTAGGACGCGGAACATGACAGTGTGAATCATTCTTTACATGTACGATGCCGAACCTTTTAAAAACTGAAAATAGATGTCATATACTTCAGAAAAAGTGACCAAACCCTCCGGGTCCTCCTATAAGTATATGACATCTATTTTCAGTTTATATATAGTAGTGTAACTACTTAAAAATTGCAAATCAAAAAATATTGAACATAATAATTGGATTTGCTTCAAGATTCATAGATGGCAGCACCGTCTCTCTCGCTATACCAGAATCACGTAAGTGATTCGGATAGGAGGTGCAAGCACGTACTGTACTGCGCATGCCCTTTCAAAGACTATTTACTCCTTTTTTGAAGCTCATACTATAGGAATAACCTCGGCAGAACCCTCATTCCACTAACGGAGAGTTATGATATTGTTTGATATTATATAGACGTCATATATAAAGGAAATATTTATTAAAATAATTTGATTTGTTCTTCTGTTATAGTTTGGTTGGAAAACCACTATTTTCAGTCATCTTTAATTTTAAACTAACTAAAACACACCTGGGGCCGTATTATAAATTTAAAACACGCATAGACCGGATGATCCAACTTGCGTAGTTAATTCATTGGACTTGTGTTGGAGTTGGATCGTATCTAAACATGTTTTAAAGTTAGAATACCCCCCCCCCTGAATTTGCTTGAAAATTATTCCGACGCAACTCCAATACAACTTCGATATTGGTTGAAGATTGGTTGATTATTTGTTGAGTGTTGGAGTTATGTTTGAGATAGATTGTGTTTTTAACGTATACTCGTAGTTATGTATTTAAAAATTAGAATAAGGCACCTGCTAAGTATGCGTGTCCAATCAACCCTTAATGGACTAAGAGCTGGCTACGTCAGATATGAGATATGACACAATAATGAGAGCAACAAAACCCGTCTGGTTAGATTGCTATACTCAATGATATTTACTATGGATGGGTTATACTGTAACAAAATGAGCAGAAAAAATGCTTCAAGAGTTATTTCATAACCTAGCAATGATTATGTTATGATTATCTATTTCGACAATCATTATATCTTTGTCTCTCTCATTGTTAGGACATTACAGTTTGTCTCTTTCTCACGCGGGTGACGGGAGCTCATTGGCACGTCCGCATCGCACGCTGGCCGGTGCGCGCCTAGCGACAATTGTTTGAATTCACTCATATTAAGTGCTTCACTTTTGGAGCGTGCATAACCCATCTGTCATTATTATATATCATAGGCTATACTATCCTTATTGCTAGATCTGGCGGCTCGGGTGGAGGTTAGAGGGACAGACTAGCAAAATTTTTGAATTGGAAAATAGTAATACCAAAATAGGTACATACTGCCGAAGTTGTCTCAGTTATAGGACAAGGCCTATATTTCAACATTAAAACAAAAAAACATGTCTTATTATTATGTAAACAAAAACAGTAGATAAACTATGAATTACATTATACATCGTTTGGCACTACTTTCCCCCAACAGAAACTTTTGGCAATGATATAATCGAATTATTTATATAACTTCTCATAATATTGTATCAAACCCTAGGGTTTGTTTTCTTGGAGTGGTTTGCATTTGAGACCTCCATCACTTTACAGCTGCCAGATGTCCAGATCTAGAAATAAGCATAGTGTAGCAAACTGACTAGTGGGGTTTCATTGCTCGCATTATTGTGTCATATCTGACGTGGCTAGCTCTCCGGCTATAACATTCGCAACGCAAAGCAAACACAGTGCTATAATGGCTTAGACTGTACTTATACGTACACATTCACAAGTCGCAAGTCACGATCAACTTGAGGCTGTCAGCTAGTAATTAATGCCGACTGTACCGCAACTTCGCCACGTTAAATGTAACTACTATATATGTCAAGCAAACACGTATTCAATTCTGCACCTTGTTAGAGCGCAATAAAGTTTAATTTATAACTAGTTTTCGAATGGAGTGAGGTTGTTTTTAGAGTAGCATAACTTTTAGGGTTGTCACCGGAGCAGTAAATATGTGATTAGGTTTTTTGTTTGGTCACGTAGGGTTGCTGAGAGAAAAGTGTTGTTAGGCAGAGTAATACTTTGAATTTTTTTATTATAAATACGTATAATTTTTTTTATTGATGTATAATCTCTTATTGTATCTCTTTAAACCGATAAATCGGTATTCAGGATTAAAAAAAAAAATTCTATGGATAAATATATATTTAGGTAGTTAATTAATTTTTAGGGTTCCGTAGTCAACTAGGAACCCTTATAGTTTAAATTTTCGAAACTTATGTACGAAATATCATTTGATATTTACCAGTCGCATTACGGTGAAGGAAAACATCGTAAGGAAGCCGGATCCGCTTTTGTAAGAACTAGTGGCTACGCCAATTCCTCGCATTAGGTTGCCGAGGCTCAATAGAGCAAAAAGCTAGGCCAAACGCTAGAAAGAACGAGAAGAAGAGGAGTTTAATAAGTTTAATATAAAAAAAAAACAAATCTAAAAACTTTTTTTCGTCTACTTATTGATTGACTTCAAATTCATTAAAACCTGCTCAGTACTTTCAACGCTACGGTAGTCCAGACACAAAATCATATAGCTCTGTTGAAAACCCCTGCCCGTAGTTGAGTAAAGAGGGGTCAAACTAAAACAAGAAACGTAAAACTAACGAATGCACGTTAGTCGGTGAAGTTATTATGAAAAAGCCAGGAAAAACGTTTCGATTAGAAATAATTGCAGGCGCTGCCCGCCGTAAACAATACTTTAAAATGGCCGCGATACGGAGAACACATCCACAGTCGACTACGTGGGGTTCTAGTATCAGCGACTGATTGGGAATTTAAGGTCTGAACACACCGCTGCTTAAAAACAGTGACGGGGCCGTATTCGAACTTTAAAACACGTATAGACACGATCCAACTTCAATGCATTATTAACAACGCAATACAGCTACGGCATAAACATCTGAATCAGAAATATCAGAATTTGCTTGAGAAATATTCCAACGCAACTCCAATACTACTTCAATATTGGTTGAATGTGTGTTGTGTGTTGGAGTTATGTTTGAGATAGGTTGTATTTTTATTGTATTGTTAATGTATTTTTAAATTAGAATTCGGCACACGGTACGGAATCGCAGTGACGTACCGTTTTTATTGCATGTTCTCCACACCGCTGCTTAGATGCTTAAATAACTTAAATGCTTAAATAAATAACCTTTTTTCAACACACAAGCGTTAAAAAAGGTTGTCACAATAACCGGCGAAATAAAATCCATTTAATGAACAGAGAATAACTAGACAAAGCCGACTAAGAAATTAGAGCTATTGTTTAAACATTAGTTTAACGGCAGTTAGGCCATGAAAGCGGTCACAGGTTTGCGTTTGCTAACCTAACCTAACCTTAAAGAGCAAAATAATTTAAAAAGACTAAAAAGACCATTTGTCATTAGTTTACTAATGTATATTGAACTTAAACCGTTAACGCGAAGTGAGTAAAATCACATAGATATCTAACCAAAAACATGATACAAATATGATATAAATTCCATTCTAGATCAGTTCTGCTAGCACACAAATATAGTAAATGCACTGAAAATTAAGGAATATAATTTTATTGTATTGTATTGTACTTAGTTTTTATTTGTTCTAGTATCCTAATTTCAAATATTGATCTCCATATTTTATTTTTTGCTTGTGTTTATTCAGTGATTTATTCTCTGTTATATTGCAACACCAATACTTTAAGCTGATTATTATTAATAATAATTAATTATTTCGGTATTTGCGTGTCGCGTGTCGCGCGCACTGGGGCCCTACCTTTATCGCCTGCCATCGGCCTATGTTTATGGGCACAAATGCCCGCTATTACCTTTGAAGTATGCATTCGGACTTTAAAAATCTTATTTCTCACTCAGGAGGCATATTCGAACTTAGTTACGAAACTATTTTAAAATTATGCCTTTGATTTGATAACTCCAGTACAGCTCAAGGGCACCAATATGCACGAGCGAGATGGACTGTGACTACTTGATGTCAAATGATTATGAAATATTGATTAGGTTTAAAATCCCAATGCTTCTCCTTACCCCAGCCGCAACTTGGGAACGCTAAACATTTTTTATTTATGGAGACTAGAGTACTTATCTTAAATAAGATTACCTGGCCATGTAGCCAAGATGACAATCGTTTGCAGAAAATGAAACGAAACGCTACGCGCTCTCGCTCACTCTTCATTACTTCGTTACAGTACCTCTACCACGAGTCATGCAAATAAGCCCAATTCGAGATTCGTTCACGAATTCGTAAATTATTTGTATGGAGAATTTGTGCAGAGCCTCTAGCGGTCACTTATAGAACTAAAAATTACTGCCATACCATAAGTTAAATTATCGTTTATGCAATTCGCTCACGAAAGTTCGATTGCTTGTTTCGTTTGTGTAGATTTCAATACTTTACAAAGTGACGTGACGTGACAAACGTCACATCCTTCACACCAACCGAAACAGATTGTAGGTAAGCCAAAAAGGTTTTACTTCCTAAGTACATTTTATCTGAAGGTTTAGAACTGTAGACAATTATATGAGCAGTGAACAATAATAAGCATAGAAACCGTACTAGCTCTGAAAAAATACCATACTTTTTGTGGGTGTTTAATATGCTTGCTAGGCCGTAAACCAGGAATAATTTCCGTTGGTCATCGTGTCCCAAGCGGTAAATTTTAAGTGGTTAAGGGCGGTAAATAATCAAGCTTCGTGATGGTCAGCTGCCGTTCCTTGAGTGGGTTGAGGAACAGCAGCCATTTTCTCACATAAAATATATATAAAATAAAATGACCATCGCGTCCCAGTTGAAACAGGTGATAATTTATATGCCATTACAAATAAAATAAAAATCATCAGCCGACTGTATAGCACTGAAAAAACCGTAAACTAGTCACATGAATATATGGTATTTAGGGTATAAGCAGACGGTTTTTCTACCTCAAATCAGCCGGCTGACGATTTTCCTGATAATAAGAGCATCAAATACTGACGTTCCGCAACCCACCAACGGAGCGACAGCTGACCTACGCGAGTCATCATTATACTTCGTCCTTAACCACTTCAAAAATTATAATCGCCTGGGACGCCTTGCGATTGGTCATGAAATTTGTTTCTGGCTTACTGAAATACAAGCTATGACAGTAAGCCTTTTTTTTACCTGATTTAAACGCGCGTGACTTTTAACGCATAAAATGTTATCAACCGACTTCAAGATTTCGAAGGAGGAGGTTCTCAATTCGTCAGGAACTTTATTTTTACTATTTTTTCATAACGTTCACCGATTGCAACTTTTTTTTAAACAGGGAAATTACGTATTTCGTCATACATATTCAAAGCTAGGAAAAGGGGTGAAAACTGTCAGTACTTCATCCATCCATCCATATATTTATTTCGTCGTAGGATATAGGATTACCTAAGAAAACCAAATTGATGAAATGTCAAATGTACAAATAACACTACTAGTTTAAAACGTCCTAGAACTACGACCATATGTAGTGTTAGGTGATTCTTAATTTATTTGGTTATTTTGTCAACATGACAGTTCGACTTTTAGTGATCAAGATCATAGTGGATCATAGGTTTATTTCTTATTATTTAGGTCTATTGTATAATCACAAAAGGATAAGTACCCTTTCAGGATGTTGTTGATTCTCTAAAGTATAGGCAGTTCGCTATTGTTACACATCCCACCTGCGTCGACGCCGACACGTTGGCCAAGTCCTTTAATTTATTTACCAGCGAACAAGCCGGAGCGGCGCCCGACATCCGAAATCACTACAAGACTATTACATATAGTTGTCGTTCGTCTAACTATTGTTGGTGTCGAGGCAATCGATCCGTGGAGCAAGGGGCACGGAGCCTCACGACCTAACAAACGCACAAGAGAAGCTAAAGATGCTCCAGCAAGCCGCCGGTTTTCATACATAACAACGCAGGATTGCGGCTTTGCCGCTTCTTGCATAATTATAGTTTTATTTCTATTTATAAGTTACACGTACGAGTAATTGTTAGTAGTACTTATAAGTTTCTAGTTTGTGACAATGTTACTTTAAAAGGCTATTTCGCAATAAATAAATCTTTAATATAATTATGTACATTATCATTTCAAAGTGCCCTGTATAAATCTGGATGTCTTTTAAGTAAGCACTATTTTATAGTACTTGGATGCAATAATTCGAAGATGCCGGCCTGAAACGCAGTTGTTACTTCTTGAATATAAAATAATACACCTTCCTGGGATAAATAGTTTGCCTTGCCGGTGATAAGTTAGCTGCTACAGCAATCAATCAGAAATGAATGATGCACAAGAACCTGTAAAAGATGTTTCAATATTATTTGTTATTTTTCACAGTTTCATTGTAATTATTATGATTGAAAATGAAAGTGTTTATAACTATCATATCAAATTTCAACTACTTACCATTCATTTTAGGTTAGAGTTGGTATTTTTGTGTCGATTTAAAATCAGATTAATTGACTATTAATACATAAATCTCACAAATATTCAGCAGTTCTTGGGTCTAGATTTCTTTTTTAAAATTATTCTTATTGAAGTGTTGATGTGGATATTTCTATTTCTCATATCGGCTTGAAATTTACCGTTTCGTTTTCCAGTTCCAGTTATCATACTATGCAGTCTTCTTAACAAATTATGATTAATATAAGGCTTTGTCGATATTATTTCATCAATTAATAATATATAAATATAACACAATAAATACGAATGGTTTTCACTTTCACCATGTTTTGACATCTCACCCTACAATTTGATAGTGAAAGAGTTTTCTACAGTCGATACGGTATTTTTCGGTGACGTATGTCAAATTAGTGTCTTATGGTAGCGTTTTAATAAAACCTATCGATAACAAACTGCACTGACTACATCCGTCTCGTTCTACCTATGAGACGGATGTATGTCAGCATAGAGATTTCGAATTTCTTGCTGTCGATACCGAAGGAAAACTATTCGAAGCCCGTTGATTCGTTAACGACTGCAGAAAGGTTTCAGAATTTTCTGTAATGACTCGTGGTAGAGGTACAGTACCTCTCCCACGAGTCATGCAAATAAGCCCAATTCGAGATTCGTTCACGAATTCGTAAATTATTTGTGTGGAGAATTTGTGCAGAGCCTCTAGCGGTCACTTATAGAACTAAAAATTACTGCCATAACATAAGTTAAATTATCGTTTATGCAATTCGCTCACGAAAGTTCGATTGCTTGTTTCGTTTGTGTAGATTTCAATACTTTACAAAGTGACGTGACGTGACAAACGTCACATCCTTCACACCAACCGAAACAGATTCTAGGTAAGCCAAAAAGGTTTTACTTCCTAAGTACATTTTATCTGAAGGTTTAGAACTGTAGACAATTATATGAGCAGTGAACAATAATAAGCATAGAAACCGTACTAGCTCTGAAAAATTACCCTACTTTTTGTGGGTGTTTAATAAATATGCTTGCTAGGCACGGCCTGGTTTACGAACCAGGAATAATTTCCGTTGGTCATCGTGTCCCAAGCGGTAAATTTTAAGTGGTTAAGGGCGGTAAATAATCAAGCTTCGTGATGGTCAGCTGCCGTTCCTTGAGTGGGTTGAGGAACGGCACCCATTTAGCCACATAAAATATATATAAAATAAAATGACCATCGCGTCCCCGTTGAAACAGGTGATAGTTTATATGCTATTACAAATAAAATAAAAATCATTAGCCGACTGTATAGCACTGAAAAGACCGTAAACTAGTCACATGAATATATGGTATTTAGGGTATGCAGACGGTCTTTCTACCTCAATACAGCCGGCTGACGATTTTCCTGATAATAAGAGCATCAAATACTGACGTTTCACAACCCACCAACGGAGCGACAGCTGACCTACGCGAGTCATCATTATACTTCGTCCTTAACCACTTCAAAAATTATCATCGCCTGGGATGCCTTGCGATTGGTCATGAAATTTGTTCTTGGCTTACGGTTCATGCCAGGGGAAATACAAGCTATGACAGTAAGCCTTTTTTTATCTGATTTAAACGTGCGTGACTTTTAACGCATAAAATGTTATCAACCGACTTCAAGATTTCGAAGGAGGAGGTTCTCAATTCGTCAGAATCTTTATTGTTACTATTTTTTCATAATGTTCACCGATTGCAACTTTTTTTAAACAGGGAAATTACGTATTTCGTCATACATATTCAAAGCTAGGAAAAGGGGTGAAAACTGTCAGTCCTTCATCCATCCATCCATATATTTATTTCGTCGTAGGATATAGGATTACCTAAGAAAACCAAATTGATGAAATTTCAAATGTACAAACAACACTACTAGTTTAAAACGTCCTAGAACTACGTCCATATGTAATAGGTGATTCTTAATTTATTTGGTTATTTTGTCAACATGACAGTTCGACTTTTAGTGATCATAGTGGATCATAGGTTTATTTCTTATTATTTAGGTCTATTGTATAATCACAAAAGGATAAGTACCCTTTCAGGATGTTGTTGATTCTCTAAAGTATAGGCATTGCGCTACTGTTACACATCCCACCTGCGTCGACGCCGACACGTTGGCCAAGTCCTTTAATTTATTTACCAGCGAACAAGCCGGAGCGGCGCCCGACATCCGAATTCACTACAAGACTATTAAATATAGTTGTCGTCCGTCTAAATATTGTTGGTGTCGAGGCAATCGATCCGAGGAGCAAGGGGCACGGAGCCTCACGACCTAACAAACGCACAAGGGAAGCTAAAGATGCTCCAGCAAGCCGCCGGTTTTCATACATAACACAACGCAGGATTGCGGCTTTGCCGCTTCTTGCATAATGATGGTTTTATTTATATTTATAAGTTACACGTACGGGTAATTGTTAGTAGTACTTATAAGTTTCTAGTTTGTGACAATGTTACTTTAAAAGGCTATTTCGCAATAAATAAATCTTTAATATAATTATGTACATTATAATTTCAAAGTGCCCTGTATAAATCTGGATGTCTTTTAAGTAAGCACTATTTTATAGTACTTGGATGCAATAATTCGAAGATCCCGGCCTGTAACGCAGTTGTTACTTCTTGAATATAAAATAATACACCTTCCTGGGATAAATAGTTTGCCTTGCTGGTGATAAGTTAGCTGCTACAGCAATCAATCAGAAATGAATGATGCACAAGAACCTGTAAAAGATGTTTCAATATTATTTGTTATTTTTCACAGTTTCATTGTAATTATTATGATTGTCGCAGATAGCTTAAAATTACTGTTGTTTTTGTGTAACTAGATCTAAGTTAATCATTTTCTCGATTTATACCAATTTGTTTATTTTTGTAATTTCGAAAACATGTTCGTCAACTTAATTCATCCACATATAATTTTCTATAAAAAAGATTCTTTGCACTTTTCTGCTGGGATCAATGTTCAATGAGATATCGAGGAAATACGATAAACACTTTTTTAAACTTTCGGAGCTATTATTTACTAAAGTATTCGTTTTATCCAAAAATTGTTTTAGAATACTCTTATTTTTTTATTAAAGAGTATGTGTTTTAATCACGCCGACAAAGTTTTAAAACAAAATCTAAAAAAATATTTTTTTTTCGGGCATCTCCCGTACACATGAAGTGAGGGGGGTAAATATTTTTTTTACTCCAATCCTAATGTGTGGGATATCGTTGGATAGGTCTTAAAAAAAAATAAGAGTATTATAAAACAATTTTTGGATAAAACGAATACTTTAGTAAATAATAGCTCCGAAACTTTAAAAAAGTGTTTATCCTATTTCCTCGATATCTCATTGAACATTGATCCCAGCAAAAAAGTACAAAGAATCTTTTTTATAGAAAATTATATGCGGATGAATTGAGTACAAGAACATTTTTTCGTATGAGCCACCCTTACTGAGTTATTTACGAAAAACCATAAAAAGGGACCTTTACACCCCCCTCACCCCGTTAGCCGTGCCACCATCCACCGGTACTTTTAGTATGTTGTGTAAGATACCTCTATCTACAACTACACCAAAATTCAGCTATACACGAATTATTTCCCCTATCAGGCAGTTAAGCGTCTTCGTTTGGTGAGCTATTAGTTTGGTTCTTATTCCATTGTAGGTACGGAACCCTCCTATGCGTGGTCCGACACGCACTTGGCCGGTTATTTTTTACCTTATTTAAACACGCGTGACTTTTAACGCATAAAATGTTATCAACCGACTTCAAGATTTCGAAGAAGGAGGTTCTCAATTCGTCAGGATCTTTATTTTTACTATTTTTTCATAATGTTCACCGATTGCAACTTTTTTAAACAGGGAAATTACGTATTTCGTCATACATATTCAAAACTAGGAAAAGGGGTGAAAACTGTCAGTACTTCATCCATCCATCCATATACTTATTTCGTCGTAGGATATAGGATTACCTAAGAAAACCAAAAAGATGAAATTTCAAATGTACAAATAAAACTACTAGTTTAAAACGTTGTAGAACTACGTCCATATGTAAAGTGTGTGGTGATTCTTAATTTATTTGGTTATTTTGTCAACATGACAGTTCGTCTTTTAGTGATCATAGTGGATCATAGATTTATTTCTTATTATTTAGGTCTATTGTATAATCACGAAAGGATAAGTACCCTTTCAGGATGTTGTTGATTCTCTTAAGTATAGGCAGTGCGCTACTGTTACACATCCCACCTGCGTCGACGCCGACACGTTGGCGAAGTCCTTTAATTTATTTACCAGCAAACAAGCCGGAGCGGCGCCCGACATCCGAAATCACTACAAGACTATTAAATATAGTTGTCATTCGTCTAACTATTGTTGGTGTCGAGGCAATCGATCCGAGAAGCAAGGGGCACGGAGCCTCACGACCTAACAGACGCACAAGGGAAGCTAAAGATGCTCCAGCAAGCCGCCGGTTTTCATAACACAACGCAGGATTGCGGCTTTGCCGCTTCTTGCATTATGATGGTTTTATTTCTATTTATAAGTTACATGTACGAGTAATTGTTAGTAGTACTTATAAGTCTCTAGTATGTGACAATGTTACTTTAAAAGGCTATTTCGCAATTAATAAATCTTTAATATCATTATATACATTATAATTTCATAGTGCCCTGTATAAATCTGGATGTTTTTTTAACCCTTTTCCAGGCCGCCCCAATCTAGATTTTTTTTTCAATAATCCTAAATATCTTCAAAATAGTTACGTTTTGGTAATTCATTTAAAGGCGAGTAGAATTTAGCGATAGTTAAACCGAAAGATTAAGGTTGAAATACAATTGATACGGAGCTTCCGCCGCTACCATAAAGTCTTTGATCGACTCCTCATCCGGACGGGACCGAGCCAGGCTGCTTGCAACATCCAGGTCAGAGTCGGGGCAATGGCTTCACGCCTACCCGTCACCTAACTTAGGTACTTTTATTGATCCGGGCACACTCCGAATTGCAGTCGCTCTCCGCGTCGGAGTTGATGTGTGCGTGGACCACAATTGCATTTCCTGTGGAGCCGCAGTAGATAGCTTTGGTCACCATGGACTCGCCTGCTCCTCGGGCGCCGGCCGCTTGTCCCGTCACGCTGCACTCAACGACATCCTGCGAAGGGCGCTTGCCAGCGCATGCGTCCCCGTGGCTCTTGAGCCTCGGATTGTACGGGATGACGGCAAGCGTCCAGACGGGATGTCGTTGATCCCCTGGCGGATGGGCCGCGCACTGGTGTGGCGCTGGCGCTACTTGCGCTGATACGTTGGCAGCGTCCTACTTGCCAGTCACGTCCAAACAAGCTGGGGCAGCGGCGGATGCCCGAGAGCGATCCAAGGTCGGGAAGTATAGCTGTCTCGGCGCCCACGCCCAGTACGATTTTGTTGCATTTGGCGTCGAGACACTCGGCCCTTGGGGAAAAAGCGCGCGTGGGCTCCACAAGGAGATAAGTAAGAGGTTGAGGGACGCAACGGGTGACCCTCTCGCGGGCAGCTTTCTCGCTCAAAGAATAGCGATTGCTATTCAGCGCGGGAATGCTGCCTGCGTGATGGGCACCCTGCCTTAAGGGCAAAGTTTTGATACGTTTCTATAATTAATTAATGGTATATTTGTAATTTTATTTTTTAAGTAGTTTTAAATGTAATGACTTGTTTTTAAAGTTTAATAGCATGTATGACAATTTTGAAATAAAATTTTAATCACATTGATACGGATGTGGTCGTTATATCGTACTACGCCTGAAAAAGGGTTAAGTCAGCACTATTTTATAGGACTTGGATGCAATAATTCGAAGACTCCGTCATGTAACGCAGTTGTTACTTCTTGAATATAAAATAATACACCTTCCTGGGATAAATAGTTTCGTCTTGCCGGTGATAAGTTAGCTGCTACATGTGCAGCAATCAATCATAAATGAATGATGCACAAGAACCTGTAAAAGATGTTTCAATATTACCTATTTGTTATTTTTCACAGTTTCATTGTAATTATTATGATTGAAAATTAAAGTGTTTATAACTTTCATATCAAATTTCAACTACTTACTTACCATTCATTTTAGGTTAGAGTTGATATTTTTGTGTCGTTATAAAATCTGTTTAATTGACTATTAATACATAAATCTCACAAATATTCAGCAGTTCTTGGGTCTAGATTTCTTTTTTAAAATTATTCTTATTGAAGTGTTGATGTGGATATTTATATTTCTCATATCGGCTTGAAATTTACCGTTTCGTTTTTCAGTTCCAGTTATCATACTATGCAGTCTTATTAACAAATTATGCTTAATATAAGTGTTTGTCGATATTATTTCGTCAACTAATAATATATAAATATAACACAATAAATACGAATGGTTTTCACTTTCACCATGTTTTGACATCTCACCTTATAATTTGATAGTGAAAGAGTTTTCTACAGTCGATACGGTATTTTTCGGTGACGTAAGTCAAATTAGTGTCTTATGGTAACGTTTTAATAAAACCTATCGATAACAAACTGTACTGACCTTCAGTGCGTTAACATGACAGATCACATTCGACGTGCCGCATACATCCGTCTCGTTCTACCTATGAGACGGATGTATGCAGCGCACTAAACGTAATCCGACATGAAATGCCAGCATAGATCGTTTGTATGTGTTGCTGTCGAAACTGAAGGAAAACGATTCGAAGCCCGATTATTCGTTAACGCCTATAGAAAAATATTCAGGATTTTCTACATGACTCGTGGTAGAGGTACAGATATCGTTTCGATTCGTTTTCTGCAAACGATTGTCATATTGGCTAAGTCCCCTGGGTGCGTAGCCAACGTGCCAATCGTTAACGCTCCGTATCGTATCGTAGTCACCTCTCTCTATCGCTCTTTCATGTTAGTACGACAGTGACCGTTGCGTTTCGATTCGCTTTCTGCAAACGATTGTCATATTGGCTAAGTCCCCTGGGTGCGTAGCCAACGTGCCAATCGTTAACGCTCCGTAGCGTATCGTAGTCACCTCTCTCTATCGCTCTTCCATGTTAGTGCGACAGTGACAGTTGCGTTTCGTTCGCTACGGAGCGTTAACGATTGGCACGTTGGCTACGTACCCTGTTCTTAGTAAGCAAAAAGAGAGTTATTAAACCAGTAAAAAGTTAACTAAGCTTGTTTGTATCTCTCGTCAAAATCACTTTGTTGAATCAACAATACAGGAAATAAACTAAGGAAACTCAACCTTTGTAATTAATTTTGAACGAAATAACATTTTTAACTAGAGTTTTTCACTTATATTAGTTTTTTTTTTTTTTTTTTTTTTATTATGGGACTGACCAGCGATTGGCCCTAATCTCACCTGATGGAAAGTGAAGACAGGGCCTAAGATGGAGCTCACCGGTTCAGTAATAGCCTATTCACTCTTGCTTTAAAAATGCCGAGATCGTATTTATCAGGGAATACAGATGGCGGGAGCGCATTCCATTCCTTGGCAGTCCGCACCAAAAAAGATGAAGCAAATCGCTTCGTGCGCACAAAGGGAATGCTAACAACGAACGGGTGCATTTGCTCCCCGCGCCTGGTAGTCCGATGATGGAAAGGGGAAGGTGGAATCAGGTCATGAAGTTCTTGTGCGCACTCCCCAAAATGTATCCGATAGAACACCGATAGACAAGCGACTCGACGGCGATGCTCCAGGCTCTGTAATTTTAACTTGACAGCAGGGTCATCGCCAAAAAGTCTATGAGCCCGGTGCTCTACCGCATCCAGGGTCGCCAGCTGATACTTGGCGGAACCGTCCCATAGGTGGCAACAGTATTCCATACACGAACGAACCTGTGCTTTGTATAGGGTTAGAAGCTGATTCGGCGTGAAATATCGTCTCACCTTAAATAAGACACCGAGTTTTTTGGCAGCAGTTTTAGCCCTGGACTCGATAGCCAACCCGAAGTTTAAGTTGGATTTTAAACTTAGACCAAGAAGCTCAAGATGGTTGGTCACGGGAAGGGACACATTCTGGAAAGTGGGAGCTAAGGTGAACTGGCTTCGTTTTGCGGTGAATAAACACGCCTGAGTTTTGGTGGCGTTGAATCCAACCAAGTTCGCCTCGCCCCAATCGGCCACGGCGTCCAAAGACAAATTCATCCGCTCCACCATGGCCTCCCTGAGGGTTTCGTTATCACTTGTACTAGCCCTCGCGCCAGAAAGATATCTCTCCGTAACCGTGCTGTCATCCGCATACCCAAAGATACCGGGCTTGAGCAGATCGTTAATGTGCAGCAGAAAAAGGGTCGCAGAGAGGACTGAGCCCTGAGGCACCCCGGCATTAATAGCCAAAAGATCAGACGAGCACCCATCCAGGACAACTCGAATAGATCGGTTCCTCAGGAAGTCAGTGATCCAGGAGCACAGGCCAGAGGATATCCCATACGCGGGTAGCTTGCTTAATAGGCTCTCGTGCCAGACTCTGTCAAAAGCCTTAGAAATGTTTTATGATTACATGAAAAAAAAAAGAATTACGTTTAAGTAGTTTCTTTTTTAAGTCCAAAAAATGCATGCATTTTTTTTTATCCTAGTTATGTGAATAAAAAAGCGCATCAGACAATGTTTTTTTTTTTTTTTTTTTTTATACCACGACGGTGGCAAACAAGCATACGGCCCGCCTGATGGTAAGCAGCTACCGTAACCTATGGACGCCTGCTACTCCAAAGGAGTCACATGCGCGTTGCCGACCCTTTACAAAAAGGAGGATTCACTGTACCCTAAGTTTACATATAACTCCCTTGAGTATATCACGTCTCGTGATTGGCCCGCCACTTTCTATTATAATAATGATGTAACTCCCGTACACTTATTAAAATTATGCAACTCGAAGTAAACGACATCGTTAGGATCGAGTGTCTTAGCACAAAGCTGGTAAACGAATTTTATCTCTATCATGTACATACAAAGTTTGATTTCGTGTGACAGTATGGAAAATTCGTATTTTTGACAGAATAAGTATAAGTCTAGCCCTTCAGTCTAGACGCTATAAATTATGTAAATGAACAAGTGAAGCTTAGGAGAGATTATTTTTATGTACATTTTTTGTTGGATTTTCTAAAGGTTTTTCCTTTTTTCTAAGCAAAAATCTTTTGACGCTAAGAACTTTTGTGAAAGGAAAGTTTATGTAATGGACTTGAAAGTTTATTTCGAGATTTGGAGGTTCAAAGTAAAACGTGGTAGATAGTAATGTGACTTATCTATAAGGGTCTAGAAAAGTCACATTCTTAAATATTTAAAAAGGACATGTAATGCTATCAGACGGCGTAAAGATATTATGTGAATATTTTGTTCGTCCTTAATATAACCTTCACATTAATTTACATAAAACTCTATGAAATTATTATAGGCCTATTATCAATGTAAAACTCGATTCATTAAATTCTCCATTTATAATTTTTAATTCAATATCTTGATATCATTGTCTGTTTTCAGATGACCCTATTTTCAATTAAAATTGATGCAGATTTAATTAAAGAAAACGAAGTACGAAAATTTAAATTTAAAACTGAGACTTAATTAAGTAAGTAAATCTTATCTAGGCATTATATATTATTTCTTTGAAAAAGCATTTTTATGAACTAGGTAAAATTAGAAGCTAGGGCGCTCTGGCCCTGCAAATTACCTAATGAAGCAGAGGTCTCCATTATTTATAAGACCTTATGTAAAAAAATATTATAAAGATTATAGCTATATTTAATTCAATACCAACGTTTTATGAAATCGTATTAA
Organism: Pammene aurita; assembly: GCA_947086415.1. NCBI lineage: Eukaryota > Metazoa > Arthropoda > Insecta > Lepidoptera > Tortricidae > Pammene > Pammene aurita. The sequence continues at coordinate 11,560,575 of OX352315.1, forward strand.
AATTTTAAGTATATCTTATGCAAAGTATAAATGCTTATTGAAATAATCACCTTGTAGCAGAACAACTGAAGAACAAATCAAATTATTAAATATTTTTAATAAATATTTTGATTTGTTTATATTTAAGGTGACATACTACTATACCGTGTGTAAATTTTATACGGGCGTATATTGTGATGGCGATTAGTATTGGACCTAGGGAACCTATTTACATTTATTTCTTTATGAAAATATGTTATTTCAATCAAATACAAACATTGAAAACATTGAAAAAATAATCAACCCAGTTGGACTTGAACCAACATCGATACGCCTTACCGGGGCTCGATATCGCTTTACCAATTAAGCTATGGGTTCAGTTACCGAGCTGACGAAATTCTCAATGCCTTCAATCATATTTTTGCATTTTTTATTTTTACATCGACTTTATAGCAGCCGTAAGCGACATCTAGGTGCCAACCACTAGAGTTAGATACCCTTCCCGCCGACCCTTTTACAAGTGTCACAACGGAAATAACAGATGGCGCCTGCTATCAACTCATAATTATTTTACAATTTTTAAAGTGGGTATTCCACTCATACATTAGTATGTTATTTCAATCAAATACAAACATTGAAAACATTGAAAAAATAATCAACCCAGTTGGACTTGAACCAACATCGATACGCCTTACCGGGGCTCAATATCGCTTTACCAATTAAGCTATGGGTTCAGTTACCGAGCTGACGAAATTCTCAATGCCTTCAATCATATTTTTGCATTTTTTATTTTTACATCGACTTTATAGCAGCCGTAAGCGACATCTAGGTGCCAACCACTAGAGTTAGATACCCTCTTAAATAATAAATAATTATGAGTTGATAGCAGGCGCCATCTGTTATTTCCGTTGTGACACTTGTAAAAGGGTCGGCGGGAAGGGTATCTAACTCTAGTGGTTGGCACCTAGATGTCGCTTACGGCTGCTATAAAGTCGATGAAAAATAAAAAATGCAAAAATATGATTGAAGGCATTGAGAATTTCGTCAGCTCGGTAACTGAACCCATAGCTTAATTGGTAAAGCGATATCGAGCCCCGGTAAGGCGTATCGATGTTGGTTCAAGTCCAACTGGGTTGATTATTTTTTCAATGTTTTCAATGTTTGTATTTGATTGAAATAACATACTAATGTATGAGTGGAATACCCACTTTAAAAATTGTAAAATAATTATGAGTTGATAGCAGGCGCCATCTGTTATTTCCGTTGTGACACTTGTAAAAGGGTCGGCGGGAAGGGTATCTAACTCTAGTGGTTGGCACCTAGATGTCGCTTACGGCTGCTATAAAGTCGATGTAAAAATAAAAAATGCAAAAATATGATTGAAGGCATTGAGAATTTCGTCAGCTCGGTAACTGAACCCATAGCTTAATTGGTAAAGCGATATCGAGCCCCGGTAAGGCGTATCGATGTTGGTTCAAGTCCAACTGGGTTGATTATTTTTTCAATGTTTTCAATGTTTGTATTTGATTGAAATAACATACTAATGTATGAGTGGAATACCCACTTTAAAAATTGTAAAATAATTATGAGTTTATGAAAATATTTTTTTTTTCATGCATAATAATTCAGCCCGCAATGAATTGCATCCATGACAATTAACTTACCGGTGCGTCATGTCAGTTATGTCAGTTTTAAATCAGTTGGATAGCGTACATTGGTGCCCGGTAGGACTTTAAAAAATTATTACACATAATTAATAACACTATTTAACTAAATCATTATACTATATGAGTCCTATTGCAGGATACTATAGGTGGATAAAGTATACGCCCGTATAAAATTTACAGGCTGTATAAATCATAAACTTATATAGATGTCATATACAAAGGAAAAAGTGACCTAGGCCTCCGGTGCCCAGGGCTGAGATCGAACCAGCGTCTTCTGCATTCGCGGCAGACGCCTTTACCACTTGGCCACCCGGATCACAGCAGCACCGGTCGAATTTTCCCGTGTATATGCAATCTTTGTAAATGCTCAGGCCTAGGTCACTTTTCCCTTTGTACATCTATATAAGTTTACCTTGTAGCAGATTTAAATTTTAAAAATGCAACATCAAAATATCGCATACTTATATAAAAAATCTACAGACAACAACAAACAACTATCTAAATTTAATAAAGATATATGTTAATATTTGATCATCGCTCTAGGCTTTTATTTATACGACGACCTTCAAAAGTTATCAATGAAATTAGCGAATCATTTCTAAACACCTTGGAAAATGTTTGGAAACTATTCGACTTCTTGGTGTGAGAAGTTAGTTTCATAAATAGTTTATGAAAAAAGGTAAATTAAATGTTTAACGAGTTCACAAAAGCGATGAACTTTAGTGCGGCGGATAGGCACGCGATATTACGCCGAGGTTTCATTACCTCGACATAGAGGAAAACAGAGTGTTCATTAGGAAAAAACTGCTGTGCTAAGCATAGACATAAACAAAAAGGAAGATGAGTGACGATCATAGTAAACAAAACTGAAATGTGGTCCAGCACCTACACACTTGTAAAATGCTACACACCGCTATAATGTATGTGCATCATGGGCAAAAGATATAAACCTACATAGTTAACACGGGTATGCAAGGAAGACCTCCATATTTTGCGCATTGGACAAAGTGTGACTGAGTGACTCTGCCACACCACTAATTCAATATAAGTGCCGGAACCTATATTTGATGGCACACAATCGAGCGCCTGGTACCATATCTCCCTTTTTGTATAAATCAATGGTGCTAAGTAACATATTACGAGGTCCTTCTTTTGCGTTTAAATATCATTGTCATATCATCCATACTAATACTGATATACTAATATACTAATAATATTATGAATGGGAAAGTGTATGTGTGTTTCTTTGTTTGTTTGTTTGTACGTCTTTCACGGCAAAACGGGGCGACGAATTGACGTGATTTTTTAAGTGTAGATAGTTGAAGGGATGGAGAGTGACATAGGCTACTTTTTGTCTCTTCCTAACCCCGCACTTCCCTAAAATGGGGGGTGGAAGTTTGTATGGAGCATTCCGGGGGCAATCAGGAAAGGGGAACCGTGTTACCCCGAATTTAACGCGAGCGAAGCTGCGGGCAAAAGCTAGTCAGGCTATAATATAGCAGTAGTTCGCAGAGCCAATATTTTTATGATAGTTTTTTTTTTACATCGCTTGTGATGGTTATGATACTTAACTTGTGGCTTCCCACACATGCTAGAATCTTAAACCAATCTAAAACATAGCTATACTAGTAGTCCGCCTCGAACTCAGAACTCGCGATTTCCTTGCAAATGAGATGACCAATATAATAAGACCCGTATGATGATTTTTTCGTGCCTTCTAGCTCCATGCCCCTTAGTTGAACTCTCAAATTATAGGCTACTAGGTAGTCGTAATAAATTGTACTACTGATACAGAAAAGAGTAAAGACCTCAAAATCAATTGAAGGTGTCGCGTAATGGACTAAACTTCTAAACAAGTATATATGCTTGATTCATTTAAATACTGCATATAAGCTAAAAATAAAAACTCGGACAGAGATTAATAGGCGCATAAAATAATATGCATATTAAAATTATAACTAAACCGTCTTAAATAAAAAACGTTAGTTGTTTAACGGAAGGGATGAATCGATGATACACTTAATAGTATTAAAGCGTTTTAGTAAATGAATGGACTAGCTGCGCAACCCAACTTCTACGCAAAAACGAAGTCAACCGGCTTATACAATGGTACTAATATACTTATTTATATATCACTCAGAAATCAAGTCAGTTGTACTTTGAAATGGAACATTTTAATTTTAGATTGGTATCTGTGATTCGTCGAGTTTAAACAGAAGTGGCCTTTTATTTAGTTCGGTGCCTTATTGTTTTATTTCTCTTATATTTTGTTTTATTTATTCAGTACTTGTTTGTAGTATAAAATTGAATTGAACTAATTAGTTTTGCCAATTTTACTTAGACAGAAATCATTTTTAGTTGTTGTGCGATCTTTCTAGCGGTGTTATTAACTTATTAGCAATCTCTTTATAAATCGCTTGTAAACTCTGGTAAAGGAATTGAGGGATCAATACATAAGTATCTTAAAAAAAAAAGCCATATTGATGCATTACTATGCACTCGATATAACCAAAAAGTTCGATATGAGCTGACCATTTTGCTTTAAACTGATTCAAGATTCAATACTTTAATGCCGATATTTCGGCATAGTTGCATGCATTATCACGGATTAACACAAAACAGAACACAAACACACACACGGAGTAACAGAAAAACAAATACACATGGTAAATACCCCGTTTTAAACCCTACTACCCTACTCATAGTGTTGTGTTCCTGCTGGTGAGTAAGGTTGCCAAAGAGCTCAAAGAGGACCCAGTGTGTTGACGATGAGGGACCCTCTTGTTCCTTTAGCCGTCAACACAGTGAATCCTTCTTTTTGTAAAGGGTCGGCAACGCGCATGTGACTCCTGTGGAGTTACAGGCGTCCATAGGTTACGGTAGCTGCTTACCATCAGGTAGGCCGTATGCTTGTTTGCCACCGTCGTGGTATAAAAAAAAAAAAACCGTTTTTGCAAGATTCAAGACATTTATTCATGCTCTAACTACATAAGTTTTACATACTTTACAAAGAAACAAAATAAATACGTACTAAAATGAATCGTACCAAATTGTCTGTCCGATTATTTAAGGCGATACAATTTTCGGCAATTATTTCGACCTATGACACGACTTTGAGACGACTCTCAATGCATACCGCACGCCCTAAGAGACAAGTGCGAACAAGATGCTAATGGGTCTGCGAGACGGTCGCCAACAAGGCTGCCGACGGTCCAAAGTCACCCTAACTTTGGTTGGTGCTTCGTGCAACTGTCTACATGGTCCAGACCAAGGTCACTCTGTCGGAGAGGCTTATTGGCGACCGTCTAGCAGACCCTTTAATGATTCGATGAACCAATGAGCGATCGTATAAACTCAGTAAAATCCAGATCCTAGACGCAACTTTAGAATTAATAATAATATTAATAAAATGAATCGTACCAAATTGTCTGTCCGATTATTTAAGGCGATACAAGTTTCGGCAATTATTTCGACCACAGCACGACTTTGAGACGACTCTCAATGCATACCGCACGCGCTAAGAGATAAGTGCTAACGAGATGCTAATGGGTCTGCGAGACGGTCGCCAACGAGGCTGCCGACGGTCCAAAGTCACCCTAACTTTGGTTGGTGCTTCGTGCAACTGTCTACATACTCCAACATACATAGACCAAGGTCACTCTGTCGGAGAGGCTTATTGGCGACCGTCTAGCAGACCCTTTAATGATTCGATGAACCAATGAGCGATCGTATAAACTCAGTAAAATCCAGATCCTAGACGCAACTTTAGAATTAATAATAATATTAATAAAATGAATCGTACTAAATTGTCTGTCCGATTATTTAAGGCGATACAAGTTTCGGCAATTATTTCGACCACAGCACGACTTTGAGGCGACTCTCAATGCATACCGCACGCGCTAAGAGATAAGTGCTAACGAGATGCTAATGGGTCTGCGAGACGGTCGCCAACAAGGCTGCGGACGGTCCAAAGTCACCCTAACCTTGGTTGGTGCTCCATACAAATTTGCTGAAAACTGTCTACAATGTCCAGTCCAAGGTCGCTCTGTTGGAGAGGCTTGTTGGCGACCATCTAGCAGACCCTTTAATGATTCGATAAACCAATGAGCGATCGTCTAAACTCAGTAAAATAAAATCCAGATCCTAGACGCGACTTCAGAGTTACTAATCAAAAATATTTCAAAGGCTGCGTATTTTCATTGTTTGTTTGTCTAATTAGTAGTTCTGCAGGGTCTTTGCTCGTTATGAGTCACAAAGATGAAGCCACAGATCACTTAACACGAGTCGCAGACACTAACATATCTTACATATTATCATAGGTCTTGCTATACCAATTCTTACAATGTAACTGTGTCAATTATACATAATTCATCATTAGTTGTCTTATTATATACACAATCACACTTTTCACTGTGATTATCACTCAAAATGTTGACGTAGTATTGAATTATCAACATGCATTAATTTTTTGGAAGACGTCATTCGATTACATTTCCCGTTAGATGCAAATGTTTCTAATAAATCTATTGTAGCCCTGAAACGACAAGAATGAGAAAATAGGTCTGTAACGCACGTCAAAACGCCCCATACAAAAAACGTGATGTGCATGACGTCACTCGGTCTCCGAGTTGAGGAAAACTGTTTGGAAGTAATAGGATTTTGGAAGATTTTTTGTCATTTTAGGCGAGAAAAAATGCGTTGAAGTATTTAGTTGTCATACTTTGTTTCTTGAAAACACATTTGGGGCATAAAAACTGGCTCAAATTTTACGTTTTTAAACATCAAGGTCTTTACAAAAATGTTAGAAAATTACGGATTTCCACGTTTTTTATATAAATTTGGTGTTGTTGAACGTGTTTATTAAATATTTTTCACGCTTGTTCTCGATTCAACCAAGTAACCAACGAAAAATATCATGTCTAATAAAATTTTCTTCAATAATCGAAGTGACGAACGAATAACCTCAAAAATAAATGACATTACGATATTTAGATTGACACACGTTTGTTTACATGAAAAGACAAGTAAGAATGAACCGCTGAACTGATTTATATGAAATTGGGTATGGAGGTTGAGTCCCGGGAAGGACATGGAAGGAATGTAGTACAAGGAGTGTATGAACGTTCCAATCGCGAGAGCAGCTTAATGTATCAAGCAAGAACATATGTAATCGACATATTACGTTTTTTTTATACCACGACGGTGGCAAACAAGTTGAGTTCTTTTCTTCTTCTTGTTCTTTTGACCTTTAAAAGTAATAGACCAATTTACTTCCCATAATAAACAAAAGAAGGTCAAGATAACACAAGTGAACACACAGACATAGGGTGCAGCTCGCAAAGAAAGGTCAAGTGCAACCTCTTTTCTTTATAATATTTGAATGCGGAGTCTATTTAATATATTCTGAGGGAAGGTAAGCTGGGCATTTATCAAAGGCTTTACGGCGTTCGATATTTTTGCCCAGGTCGGGTTTACATAGGCCTGCTGAGATTCTGAATTGGCAAGTTTCCTTGGACCGAATAAACCTGAAGTCCTGGTATTATTTTGTTACCTATTAGGTCTCTAGGTCCTGGACTGACAGTGCCTATTGCGATAAAATCGCGTGACTATAATTCAGTCTAAATGGGCAAGTACTCCACCTTACTTCTGTCAAATAGCACTAGACCCCACTCAGTGTGTTTCTGGCGTTTCTGCCGGTGAGCAAGGTTGCCAGAGAGCTCAAAGTGGATGCAGTGTATTGACAACCGTGGTCTTCCACCTTCTTATCGCTTTAGCCGTCAACACAATGAATCTTCCTTTATATAAAGGGTCGGAAACGCGCATGTGACACCTCTGGAGTTACAGGCGTACATGCCTATGTACTCCTGCTACAGTAGCTGCTTACCATCAGCCGACATCAGGCGGGTCGTATGCTTGTTTACCAACGTTGTGGTATAAAATAAGGTATCAGTTTCATGTACCTATATATTAGTATTCATATAAAGGAAGATAAAACTTAGTTCTAGAGTCTGGTATAAGTTAATTTCAATACAAGATAAGAGTTGGAAATTTCTAACAAACTCCCGATGTTATCAGTAGGAAAGTTTGGGGTCTTATCAAAACCGTATGAGTGTGTCTATAACTAGACTCCCACGATGCTAGAGTTGTGAAACTTTGTTCTAATTTACCTACCGTAATATAACTTATAATTAACAAATATTTAAATCACGTAAAATTGTTTTAATTACGTAAAAATGTAAGATGGATGGATGGATGTAAATAGAGTGTGTGAAGAACGCTGCGGCTGTGGAGACTCTCTGCCGAGGTTTTCCCAGCGAGCTACAGTATGAGGTTCTTCAAAAAAGGAGTGTATATGTTCTAAGGGTAGGCAACATGCATGTGAATCCTCTAGGGTTGCAGGCGTCCATAGGCTATGGTAGCTGCTTACCATCAGGCCGGCCGTATGCTTGTTTGCCATCGTCGTGGTATGAAGTGCCACGTATGGATTTTTACAGTCTACTGTGTCCCACTGCTGGGTAAAGGCAATTGTTCCAGCCAGTCGCTACAAAATGTCGCGCCGCCAATTTTTTTAAAGATACATTGATTTCAATGAAATATTTATTAGTATTTAACAACGTACATGTTATCTTTACTTAAACTTCTTTAACGTCACAAACATCTCGACCTTTAACCGGTCCGCAAAGTGTGAGGTGATTATTATTTCAGCGTTTCACGAAGTTGAGCAGATTACCCTGGCTATGTACAAATTACATGACCGCAACGCACCGGCGTCTGGGGTCGCGGGCCGGGTCTTATCTGGGATCTAACCTTACACATGTGGGTATGAAACTGGGTTGTTACATGGGTACACTGGAAATTATAATGCAGAAGTAATACTAATATGTCACTGACCATGGAATACACAGATGTTTGTCGTTAGGTTGAGTCACTGAGTTCAGTGAGTGTCAATAAGTTTAACTAGTAGTCCGCCTCGAACTGAGAACTCGCGATTTTCTTGCAAACATGTTGACCAATATAACAAGACCCTAATGATGATTTCTTCGAGCCTTCTAGGTCTATAACCCCTTGATCGATCATGCTCATGAACGAACTCTCAAATTGTATTGAGCTCTACTACAACCCCAACAAATTTCATATAGATCAGAAGAACGTTACTAAAGTTATCGCGCGATGCACAGACGTCTAGGTAGCCAGCTGACAGTTCTGTTATGTCCGAAGTTGTCTGTAGGAACTTCACTTCGCTTACGCTCCGCTCGTTCGACTATAGAACGGCCTCCGTTACCGTAGGGACATTTTTTGTGTATCTTCTTCTTCCTAGCGTTTGTCCCAGCTTTTTGATCTGTTGAGTCTGAAGTCCGCTCGGCAACTTAATTTTTTTTGTGTATATCACGATTTTTTGTTCCCGGGTTGTGGTTGTTTTCTACGTTTTTAAGTACATAATAGATAAATCTATTGTACCTGTGAATTGTGTCCTAGTTATCACAAGGAAAGCTTTATTGAGCTTACTGTGGTACCTACAAGGTTTATTTGTGTAAGATTTGCCGGTAATAACTCTTCTCCTTCTTCTACCGAGTGTAATCCCGGCTATTACGAGTACCAGGGACCGTTTTAGTGCTCGCTTTCCTCTAGTTTGCACGGCCCTGGCCCTGTAGCCAAGATGACAACCGTTTGCAAAAAACGAAATGAAACGCTACACGCGCTCGCTCACTCTTCATTCACGGATAGCGTTTCGAGTCGTTTTCTGCTAACGATTGTCATCTTGGCTAAACCCCCTGAGCGTCTTCTTTTAGGAGCCCGTTTTTGCTCATGTCAGCCTTCACGACATTCAGTCATTGCTTCTTTGGTCTTCCGCGACCGCGTCGAGGGCCGTCCAGGGTTAGATCAAGGCATATGTTCCCTATGTAGTCTGGTGGCCTACGAGAGATGTGACCGAACTAACGAAGGCGACATTCTTGGAGCTTCTCCGCTACGTCACGAACTGCGAGGCTGCCGCGGATGTACCTACTTATTACGAATGCGATCAGCACGTGTAACGCCGCACATCCACCGCAGCATCTTCATTTCTGTAACGCGAAGCTACTGAATATGCCTGCCAAGAACCGGCCACGTCTCGCTTCCGTATATTAAATAAATTTAAATAAATAATATATTTATTTATTTAAACTTTATTTCTAGAAATTTGTAACGTCGGCCCGAGTATTTAAAAAAACAGAGTTTCGCTTGTATGTATATGTATACTAATAATAATATGAAGAACTTCAAGAAGTAACGAAGATACTAACCACCTCCTAACTTGTTTTGTTAAAGCCACATCTTGATTTTTATTAAATAAATCAGAAACAAAAACATACTATTTGCAATGATATGTTTAGTGTAAACGGCAAATAAAACTAAAGATTTGGTTTCGGCATCTAATAAATGCTATTGGAAATCCCTTATAGTGGTCACTGGTCACCATTTAATGTGACATTAATGTCTTCTGATTTGATCATTATCTTTGATGGATTGAAGGGACACTTGACTTACCAAAGAGGGTTAATATATTAGTTCGAAAAGCATGAAATGTAATGTTTAGGTTATTTGAGTTTACGTATAAACTAAGCTAGTATTCATAAACGTCAGGCATCAATTAGTTAATTTATGTTTTGTATATTTCTAACAAACACAATTTTCAAAGTGAGAGATAGGGACATAACATAAATTAACTAATTGAGGCATACCGTTTATGAATAAGGAGGTTAGTAAGTATTTGTACATTTAGTTTCAATATTATAAAAGTGGTCTTTCATTATAGGTAAGCTCATTAAGAACGATATTTATTATTAGGTTGGAGTAAACTTTTACCTTCAAATTCACTTAATCTGCCCTTTTTTTGTTGTAAAACATGTATTTCATAATGATAATTATCTATTTATCTATCTATCTATTCAGCCCGTATCCACCCACTGCTGAGTATAGGCCTCTCCTATATTACTGCACTCTCCTCGGTCCCGTGCCAGTCCCATCCACTGCACACCCACCGTTCGGCAGATATCATCTGACCATCTGGTTGACGGTCTCCACGCTGACCTTTTGGCCCATTTTAGCCACCATTCAGTAACCCGTCTCGTCCATTTCCCATGACAAATATACCTACACATTTAAATTTTCGGTGATATCATAAGAAGGTATACTTATTCAGTACAGTATCGTTCCCTCGACTTTCATAACCCAGTGAACCCAATCGAAAATAAAAGTCTAGCTCGACCTTCGAACCAAATCAAACCAAATCTCGAACATGAAAGTGACATTCGACTTCCTATCAGAATTCCTTTTTATCACCGATTGCTTAGTAGACCTCGCCAAGTTATCCCTGACCGTGCTTTTTAGATTATAGCCCTTATGCCGTTATAGTAAGGTCGTCGTTAGTTGCATAAGGTATATGTTAGCCCAAGAAAGTCAAGGTAAAGAGGCAGGTAACGGTTTTAGGCACGCAAGCGATGCGACTGTGCGCAAAGACAAATTGCCAAACCATTATCAGTCGTTTTTTGTAGGCAACTTGTGCGGACTGTGGTGAATAAAACAAACTGTAAATCAAATAGAATAGATGTTATTTTTTAAACATTGTATGATCATCCAACATACATAACCATACTAAATTTCCAATCAAGAAGCACTGGTGGCCTGGCGGTAAGATATCAGAGTTTCAATCCGAAGGTCTCGGGTTCAAACCCGGGCTCGTGCAAACCACTGAGTTCTTCAGAACTTATGTACGAAATATCATTTGATATTTACCAGTCGCTTTTCGGTAGAGGAAAATATCGTAAGGAAACCGGATGTAATCCTAACAAGGCCTAGTTTCCCCTCTGGGTTGGAAGGTCAGATGGCAGTCACTTTCATAAACACCAGTGCCTATGTCAATTCCGTGGATTAGGTTTCCGAGCGGACCCCAGGCTCAGTAGAGCAAAAATCTAGGGCAAACGCTAGGAAGAAGAACAAAAAGAACACCCGTTTTCAGTAAATTAGACCACTGAAAGTTTATCTAATTTATTTTGCAAGTTGACCTAATCAGGGCAAGTTTGATAACAGCTTGTAGATATACAATATCAGCTATCCGTATATTCATACGCAGTCATAATAAGTTATATTCAACAACATGTCCAAGAAAATAATTTTTAGTACCTATTCTGGACTTGAAACCATTACCTCGTTGATAAACAAGTGCTGAATAAAAGCTTCATACATTATTAACTTTAATTTCAGGCTTTCCAAACTTTCTAAAATAAACCTAATTAACCACTATTCCAACACGTTTTAAATTAGAACAAACTAAGTGTTAAAACAAAGAATAAAGCAGGTATGTATTTGAGTTGTAACTAGAACAAATACAACAACAAAACTAACAGAGAGTGACGATTACTGGAGTTCAAACTGAGGGCCCGGGGGACTGTATCAATTATTCACACTAGCCTTGGGCAGGACTAGTGTTGGGCATGCCTGACGAATATGGCCGAAATTTTAACAAGGATTGGCCGCAAATTAGCTATAACTTTTAGACGGACCCGTCTAAAAGTTACAGTTAATTTGTAGTAGAATCAGAAGCTAAAGTTAATAGAAGAAATCAGTACAATAAAAGTTACTTCGAGCTGCTGTAGATTTAGTGGACGTCAAATTAGGACAAAATTGCAAAACTAAAATATAGTTTACATTTGTAGCAGACTGTGGTTTTTTGTAAGGTGGAGGTACTTCTCCAGTTGGGCTCTGCTCCAGATTTCAGCGATGACATTCGCTGTGCTGTGCCCTACCACACACAACGAGATGACATTCGCAGTACCCGTACCTCTCGTTTGGACGTAGTTTAAGGACATAAACCGTGTCCGGGCGTAGTTTAAGGACATACCCGGGTCCAGGTATGCGTTTAATATGTAAACATAACAATAACTTGATGTCTCAAAAGTTTGTGTTTTTCCACCATTCTGTGTAAAATGCGTCTAAGTCGTCCCGCCATTTCCTTTTCGGGGTATCTTAAAAGCTGTAGCCGTAAAATAGGCCGAATGCAGTACATGTTGCCGAACGCCGAAAACCACTGTTGAATAGGTACATCACTTCGTTACAACGCAAAGCCACGTACAGACAAGCCAGTGTTTATTGGAGATATGAAGTTTGTTGTTCTACAACCTTCTTGGAAAAGTCTTGGAACCTCCTTGATAAGTACAAGTACGCGAACGTTTTCGACCGACTTCAAGATTTTGAAGGTTCTCAGTTTGGGATCTTTGTTTTTGTTTTTTAATGTATGTTCACCGCTTATTCGAAGACGGCTGGACCGACTTTGACATTTTTTTTTGGTTTGTAAGGGGGTACCTTTACTTGTCAGTTGGTCTCATTGTCATCAGCTTAGGATTTGATGATGGGGTACTGGAGAAATCGAGGGAACTCATCAGATATTATAGGCACACCTATAGTGATTTGGGTTTTTTTTACAGTAGCTCGAGAATTTGCTTTTGGAAAGATGGAGTAAGGATAGATGAAGTCGGTTCTTTAGTTGTATTGCATGTAGGGTTCCAAAAAATACAATATAATTCCTTTTTAATATGTGGGTTTTAACTTACATTGGCAACAGCTGAATTCGTTGTTTCTTAGCAGTAAAGAAAATAACACTTACGAAAACGGGTCAAACATGATTTCGTGCCTTCAATGATTTTGAAATCGGCAATATCTAATAGACGGAGAGCTAGTCCCGTCAGATATGAGACAATAATGAGAGCAACAAAACCCCTCTAGTTAGTCCGCTATACTATGCTTGTTTCTAGATTATCCGATGTTTCATACAAACTAAATAGTATTTTCAATGTACGTTAAAATACGTCAATCTTGTCAGATATAATCGATTTTGCAATATACATTGTGTAACCTATATTTAAAAAAAAAACCTATAAGAATGATCCCGTCTGGTTACATAATACTAAGGGGTATAAATAAATGTACACCCTAAAATATACTAACAACTAGCTCAGCTGTTATCCGTAGAGCTATTGGTTCGTTAATGTCTAGTTTTACATTATAGGATAAACCACCATAATTGTTAAATTAAATTAAGTTTATTTGAAGATATTAAATAATATGTATTAGAACCTGTGCATTAAATATGTCAAACAAAACTGTCCATCAGACCTCATCCTTTGTTATGATATTCAAATCATTTTAAAAAGCAATGGTAACGTTAAAAGGATACCTACAGGTCCAAGACTACTGCAAACTTAAGGGCCAATACGTACCTGTCACTGAAGACAAAACATAAATTTCAACTGCATTTCCCCCAGTCTTTTGAGGCGAATGACCTGAAAACAATAGAATATAATAATCATCTAGATTTTGCACAACAGCTTCTGATAATCTTAAACACCATAAGCTGACCCGCAGTAATACTTACGGGAAAATCAGTAGCAACATACACTAAGCATTTGGAACTCGTAGCGAAGACCTTACAGGCCTCGAATCTCCGTTAGAGAAGTCATCCAAAAAAACCTTGCCCCGCTCGGGGACCGATTCTTCCTTTTACAAAGACTTCCCGCAAAGGAAAACCATTTTCTTAACTGGCTTGACCTGGAAAGATCAATGAACTCAAATAAAAATCTCAAACAAACACGGTCATGGCGGCGTTGAGTGAAAACTCGCTACACAAACAAAGATACTTACAAATCAGCCGAAACAAACAGCAGCGATGTGCAGCACAAGCTTAATAGCTTAAGTAAATCATTAAAGATCCAAAATGTATTTATTTTCCAATATATTTAATAGAATCCAGTTTACGTTTCGCGTTTTTCTCTTGTATCCATCTTCTTTTCTTTTTCCCATTTTCTTTTTTTTAGTCATTTGAATTTCGAATATTTTCTGCTCCAATCCATTATTACCAGTTAGCTTCAAACTAAACATTGTAGGTTTTATTACACAATAAAACGGAACGAGATTTTGTATTATATAATAATAATATAATTATTTTATTTTACATACTATCGAAATAAAATGTTCTTTAATAATTACAAATTAATACTATCATAAAATAAAATAATTAATCACATAGTTCCACCGGCTCTTACTAGGCGGCGCTACGTGACAATTGCGTGTTCGAATAAACTTTATGGTATAATAAAAATCAAACCATAAGTTAAAAGTTGCTGAACAAACGTTGTATACTTTGAGGAGTAGAATGTACGTTTTAATTTATTGCTCGTACACCCGGTATGGTAAAATTAACGAAAAATAACACGGTTTACTTTTTACCTTCACTCGGCAAGCGTTGGCAATGCTGCTGTCAACCTGCGTCTGCCAGGGGACACGGGATTAGCCCACTGGATGAAAAAGGGACGAATTGTGAAATAAGGCCTTTAAAACTGTTTTGTTGTGCAATGAAGTAGTAAAATGATTATGGAAGTGATATAGTCAGAGCAACTAAAGAGAGGAAAATAATATTTATTAGTGAAGAAAATTTATAACTTAATTTTTTTTAACGAGTAATTTTTGCACCAGTTGAGGTAAATGCCTGTTGACTGCCTTTACTTTTAATCTGTGTACTATACTGTACTATTTTATTGAGGCGTGCAATAAAGAGTATTTGTGTTGTATTGTATTGTAAATGCGTCTTTTCTACAATTACAAAAAGATGGTAAAAGTAAGTATAAGTCTTAAGGCAATATTTCGTCGGTGAAGTAGCCTAATTGTTACCTTGGTCAAATTTCGTTTAGTAGTCCTAGCGGTACACCCCGAAATTCAAGAAAATGCTGCAAATGGTGTTAATAGCATGAAAATAGGATCGATTGATCTTTAGGCCATATGAATCAATTTGGCCCGTAGCCCCAAAAAAAAAACCTATCGTATGTGGTATCAAATGAAAGGGCTTTTAGAGCTCGTTTTAAAAATATATCACATCAGTACATTTCAGTCACTTGTTTTAATAAAAAAAAATTTCAAAACATACCTAGTTTGGACCCCTCCAGATACGTTACGGTTGAATATTTTTTTGTAAAATATACGTCAAATGATACCTAATATCCTCATATCAACACTAAGAAAGCAATTAGTTAAATTAGTATTTATTTTTAATTTTCATTATTACAAAGTGTGATGTATCAATCTATTTTGACTTTTTTAACTTTTTGACTTTTTTGACTTTTCATTTCACTTCACTTTATTCTATTCTTTATTCTATTATTCATGAAAATGCGACACATAGCCATACGATTGAGAAACATGTTAAGGCGAAAAAAAGTCACGTGACCGTCACGAAAACGCGACACAAAGCCATACGATTAAGAAACATGTATAATGAAATAGAATAGAGTAAAGTGAAGTGAAATGAAAAGTCAAAAAAGTCAAAAAGTGAAAAAAGTGAAAATAGATTGATAGATCACACTTTGTAATAATGAAAAATTAAAAATAAATACTAATTGAAAATATTTTTAAAATTGCTTTCTTAGTGTTAGATATGAGGATATTAGGTATCATTTGACGTATATTTTACAAAAAAATATTCAACCGTATCGTATCTGGAGGGGCCCAAACTAGGTATGTTTTGAAAATTATTTTAATTTTAATTTAAAACAAGTGATTGAAATGTACTGATGTGATATATTTTTAGAACGAGCTCAAAAACTCCTTTCATTTGATACTACATACAAACGATAGGTTCCAAAACAAAAAAAAAATGTTTTCCATACAAAAAAAAAATGACATCATAACTGATCACGTTATTTGTTTTTCTTGGGGCTACGGGCCAAATTGATTCATATGGCCTAAAATCAATCGATCCAATTTTCACACTTTTAACACCATTTGCAGCGTTTTTTGGTGTACCGCTAGGACTATAACCATCCATTTTGCCGTTATTCTAGAAAAGACGCATTTACCTCAACTGGCTAATTTTTTTTGCGATTTTGATATCGGCTAAACCCCACATAAAGGAGCATTAATCATAATATATAGTGACGTAACGGATATGTTTTCCATTGAAACTAAAATAAATAAATCGATTAGTCGTTTTATAAAAAGTAAGTAGCTGCTGTGACTCGTTAGGAAAGTAGTATATTATGTTTGTTGTAGAGGAGACGTGTCTTAAGGATATTTTTTTCTGATATCACATAAAACGAAAACCCCATTCTCATTCGTTTAGATCATGAATTGAAATTGTCTCTCGTTACCGCGCCGCGGTTACGTTCCCAGGGGTTACCTACTCTTAGAAACATCGTGGCTCTTAAATTTACCAAATATATTCTAGCTGATGGGTTAGAATAGAACAGCAATCCACCATAATGTAAGAGACTTACGTTAACTGGTTCTTTCGTAGTATCTCTATAATACCCTACATTTTTGCACAAAATAAGCTTTAATGCGCTTTTAAATACTTCTAGAGCTTTCAAAAACGTGTGAAATGTTAAATTATCGACATTACTTGTCCCGCTTGCCCGACACAAATTTTCTATTTCCTGCTTAAAGTCTAAAATAAAGCAATAAGCGAATAGTTTGAACTGGAAATAATTTCGCAGAAAAATTATTGCAAATTTCACTGGAATTTTTAAGTTTTTTTCTAACAATCAACAGAATAGAATGGGAGGTTGTTAAGTTAGTGCCGGCGGCAACTTTCTCCACATATGTATGCAGTATCTAGATACTCATAACGTAGTTATAAATGCATTGCCTGTACCTAACTTCGAATGTTTTGAATGTTAGCTAACCATTGTGAAAAAGGCATTGACTATTGTGAAAAAAATATTGAACTGTTTTCCATGCGGGGGATTGTTTAGGCTGTTTTTTTGACAATGTGCCGTGGGGCATATTATAAAAAGCTAAAGCCACTCTGGTGCGTACGTTGGCCATTGGGGATGGCTCTAAGTGGTTAGGAAAAAGAAAAACCATGTGTGCTCGTTGCACTACATACAATAATCAAGATATATTTTGATCGCATTTTCAATCCACGCTTTTATACCGCTGCAAAGATTTATTTAAAAATGAAAAATCTAAACGGCACGCGGTTCGCCCTATAAGCATCATAATGAGAAAATAAATCAACTGTAGAAAAGTGGCAGGCAATCGCGAAGCTTTTCGGGCCACGTAGGTTTGGCAGCGCCCACCAGAATACTCAGACCTCCAGCGACCTATGAATCAGTCCCTTTCTCAAGGTAATTAGGTTGCGTGGCGGAAAGACGGAGACCAGGTTATATTGGTGCTTTATTTGTGGCCTATCTCCTCAGTCGGCCTTGAGCTGTTCTGACGTCTCGGATCCACTCCTTTATTTCGTATGCTAGGGCTAGTGGAGTCATTTTTCAGGGGAATATTACAACGTTGGTGATTTAAAGTAAGCGGTGGCGGTTTTTTCTGAAATATAAGCTATCAAAACATTTTGGCCGGCATGTTATTCATATAATTGCACTACAGGGAATTCACATTTTATCGTATAAGATGGTTTTCCCACGCTAGCTTTATATCAAACTTCCTTAAGCCGAATCATGAAATTGGTCACTTGTGAAGAGGGAGTTGTTCCTAAAACGGTCGGCCAAGACTTGGATGTTAAGCTTTTTAACTTTATTTATTATATTTATTCAGAAATAGTAGTTTATGTAACTGTTACGTAATAAGGGTCCTTAAAACATGAGTGTGGTTTTATGAAATGAGCCGCAGGCGAATTTCATAATAAGATCACACGAGTGTTTTAAGGCCTAATTACGTACAGTTGCATACACTGCTTTATCTACACTCATATTATATATATTAAATTAATTGTTCGGAAACCATAGAATGACCGCCATTGTACCGTCATGGCCTACTCGATTGTGCCGGCGCTCGCGCGGGACCAATCGAGTTGGCCATGGCGGTAACATTATGTTATCAAATTCGATGTTCCAAATTTGAAACTCATTGCTTAACAATATTTGAGCATGCATAGTTAAAATTACGTTACTGCCGCAGATAAGAAACTTATCATAGTTAAATCGTTTGTTGTAATGCTTGTCATTGTCTACGGTTTTTGAACGCATTTTAGAGTACTTACAGTATGAGTGTAGATAGAATACAGACAAAGGTACGATTTTGAAGTGCTTTGGAGTTTTATAAACCAAAGTGTGAAAACAAATAACCGAAATAATTGTCATTGTCGCAAATATTTAAAAAAGATCAACGACGCAACGTTATACCATCTTCACTACGTATATAAGTAACCACAAACTATGGTTCTAGTCCCTTCATTGTTATTGTCACTGCAATCTCTCTAGAGAAATGCCAAGAAGTAAGAATAAACTGTACGTGCATTTCAGCCTGTTAAAAACGTAGGCAGTATTTTTACGACACTTTATATTTAGAAGCATTTTTTTTTGTTTAAAATAACTAGTACATTTTAGTCGCAAAGCTCCCATGGAACTCGATTGCTACCGGCTTGCCTAATTTACAGCCTGTTGAGTACTTTAAAATATAAAAACCGACCAAGTGCGAGTCGGACTCGTACACGAAGGGTTCCGTACCATTATCTATAAAAACGGCAAAAAAAATCATGTCACACAAAACAGAACATTAAAAAGTTGAGAAGTAACACATTAAATACAGAAAAAAAGAAGCTTAAATATAAACATGGGAAATGCTGGTATTTAATTAAAGTTCCACAATGTGTACAATCAAGAACAGGCAAAGACTCAGCATAATGTTGCAAATTGCAGGTGAGAAATTTGCAACGCTGTTATTCTGTCTCAGCCTATTAAAAAGCATTGTTGTTATAGCGGCAACAGAAATACATCATCTGTGAAAATCAGGGCTTGTAACCGGTATTTTGCTCCATACTAAAATACCGGTTTTTTTTTCGTTCTTTCGTTTACTATTTCATATTTAATCGAAAAATCTTACAATATAAAGCCATAACCTAAACACAATACGAGTTCTACGTAAAAACCATAATATATGTAAACATATTGGGATATTTCGGGGCTTTTTGCGAAAACCGGTTACAAGCCCTGGTGAAAATTTCAACTGTTTAACTATCACGATTCATGAGATACAGCCTGGTGACAGATAAAAACGGAAATAAAATCATGTCTGTTGTATGCGAGCCCCCTTAAATATTAATTTTATCCTGTATTTTAGTATTTTTAGGGTTCCGTAGCCAAATTGCAAAAAACGGAACCCTTATGGATTCGTCATGTCTGTCTGTCCGTCCGTATGTCACAGGCATTTTACTCGGAAACTATACGACGTATCTGAATAAAATTTACACATAAGGTGTATTTTGTATGCAGCTACTTAGTTATGTAGTTAAATTTGAAAAAAAAAATTTTTAGGGGGGCGCTCCATACAGGTAACTAAATAAAAACAAAAAAAATACCAAATATCAACATGTGGCACATCAATTGAGAGGTCTTTCAAAATAACATTGAGGTTTCTTTGACTATTTTGTGATTAAGTGAATATTTTCTGAAATAATGAATATATATTTTCGAAAGAAAAGTTGTGTAGCCCTCCCCCCCCCCCGTAACTTTTGAACCGTAAGTTAAAAAAATATGAAAAAATTTAAAGAGATGCGCCTTATCATATACTTTCTACGAAAATTGTTTTGAATATTATCGGTTCAGCTATTTTTGAGTTATCTCCAAAAACCTTCTTCCATATGCATCAGATACGACCTTTTGGTATTCTTATTCCATTGAAGGTACGGAACCCTCCCATGCGTGGTCCGACACGCACTTGGCCGGTTTTTTGTTATAGTGGCAACAGAAATACATCATCCGTGAAAATTTCAACTGTCTCACTATCAGGGTTCATAATATACAGCCTGGTGACTGACGAACGGGCAGCGGAGTCTTAGCAATAGGGTCCCGTTATACCCTTTGGGTACGGAACCCTAAAAAGGGTAAGCCAAATTAGCTTAGGTTCCCTACAGATAATTTATACCAGGTAACAACTTTAGAAGATTGGTCAATTTGCGCCATAGCATTTACAAAGATTGTATATAAGCCTGACGCTGTGACCCGGGTTAGCCTGGGGTTAGTGCGTCTGCCGCGAATGCAGAAGACACTGGTTCGATTCCAGCCCTGAGCAGCGGAGACCTTGGTCAGTTTTTTTTTCGTATACAGAGTTTAACAAAAATACTGGTGATCCGTTTAAAGGTAAATATTGCGAGTAAGAAAATGTAGGTGGAAAATTTTTTTGACTCGAAAAAAAATTTTTTCACTTCACATGCTCAAAAAGTGTGTCATATTATGCTTACCAAGGCGGACTAAAGTAGTACATTTAGCCTCTAGGGCTAGTATGTATACATATTTATGATTTACAAAACATTTTAAATTGACCAATCGGAACACTTCACCATATTAAATCCACCAATCACAACACACATATCGAAGTTAATCGGAACGGATACTGTGTAAATAATTAAAGTCCTTAAAAACACATTGTATTTAATATCAACCAATCAGAATACAGCAATGTTAAAATCGACCAATGAGGAAACGCAATTTATTTCTAAAACGTGAGGTGTTTTTTAGTTCCTACTTCACAATCATTAAAAAAGATTGTAATTTTTTGGAAGCGCTTTAAAGCGTGTTTAAACTGTTTAAAGAGCTAATTATACCGTCGTCTGTGGCATTATTCGCGGTGTTTATATTTTGTATCTATGTCAAAGAAGTTAATAAAATTAAAAGACCATAATTTAACCTTATTTTAGTTATTGTGCGTAAATAATAAGTATTTTTATCTTATTTTCTCGCAATCAAAGTGAAAAATAGTATGCATTACTCTGGTCTAAAAGCCATATTACCACTCGAACAATTTTCCCTCACTTCGTTCGGGAAAATAACCACCTCGTGGTAGTATGGCCTACTTTAGACCCTTGTCAAACAATCTACTATTTTTCAACTATTAGACACGTCGTCCCAGACGACCAACCCTTTATACAAAACCATTTTTCACTTCTCATGCTCAAAAAGTGTGTCGTATTACGCTAACCAAGGCGGACTAAATAGTACATTTAGCCTCTAGGGCTAATATGTATACATATTTATGATTTACAAAACATTTTTAATTGACCAATCAGAACACTTCACCATATTAAATCCACCAATCACAACACATATCGGAGTTAATCGGAACGCTCTAGATACTTTTTTGGTGCGTATACTGTGTAAATAATTTAAGTCCTTAAAAAAACATTGTATTTAATATCAACCAATCAGAATACAGCAATGTTAAAATCGACCAATCAGGAAACGCAAATTATTTCTCAAAACATGAGGTGTATTTTAGTTCCTACTTCACAATCATTAAAAAAGATTTTATTTTGTTGGAAACGCTTTAAAGTGTGTTTAAACTGTTTAAAGAGCTAATTATACCGTCGTCTGTGGTATTTATTCGCGGTATTTATATTTTGTGTCTATGTCAAAGAAGTAAAAAAAATTAAAAGACCGTCAAGTTAAACCATAATTTCACCTTAGTTTAGTTCTTGTGCGTAAATAATAAGTATTTTTATGTTATTTTCCCGCAATCGA
This sequence comes from Pammene aurita, assembly GCA_947086415.1. NCBI lineage: Eukaryota > Metazoa > Arthropoda > Insecta > Lepidoptera > Tortricidae > Pammene > Pammene aurita. The sequence goes on from OX352315.1 coordinate 11,582,716, forward strand.
AGTGAAAAATAGTATGCATTACTCTGGTCTAAAGGCCATATTACCACTCGAACAATTTTCCCTCACTTCGTTCGGGATAATAACCACCTCGTGGTAATATGGCCTACTTTAGACCCTTGTCAAACAATCTACTATTTTTTCGCGCAATTTTTTTTTACATTGATCTTTATAATTAAAATACGATACCAATTATTCTCTTAAACGGATCCCCAGCATTTTTATTACACCTTTTATTATTACATTTATTAAAGTTTACAACCAAAAATCCAACTAAAATTCCCAGTATTCTCTATTCTATAAAACACGCCTAATTCAACTTATAAGCACTTTTACAACGACCGGTATTCTTCACTTGACAATGCCGCTCTATGTGAAATTAAAATCAAACCATTGCCTGATAACATTTTTCGAATAACCCTTTCAGTTCAGAATACAAATAATCATGTAACGATAAGGATATACATCGTGTAGAACTATACATACACGCCCCAACATCGAAATTCTCCGATCGACCCTCTATTACAACCTTGATCCGACACCGCGGTAATTCGTAAACCTACCCGTAACGTATATGTAATGCTGTTGTCGAACGTTATAAGCCTGTAACTGGAGGTTAGGTTGTTTTGTTTCTAACGATTATTCAGTTTATTCCATTGTGTTATCGAAATCTCATTGTTATTTTTGTGAAGTGAAAACTTTTTTAGCGGCACTGTGCACTTTTTGTGACGGGGAAACATGTCAAACTCGCGACAGGTGACGTGACCGACAGATTCGTCAGATTGAAAATTCGTAAGACGGACACGTGACCTGATGGAATAAATAATTGTAATAGTACTGAAGTGTTAAATTTTTAATGTAATATAAATTGTCATGTTTGTGTACGATATAAATGAATATTGTATTTTAATACATAAATGATAGTAGTTTTACACCGATAATTAAAACAATTCGTGTAAAATTATTCCCTAACCATTCCAAAATATCAAAAATGCACAACGTTAATATTCAAGTTTTCACTTCTGCCGGCACTCCCGGAATGCACACCGTTGTTTTTTTATACCACTACAGTGGCAAACAAGCATACGGCCCACCTGATGGTAAGCAGCTACCGTAGGCATGGACGCCTGCAACGCAAGAGGCGTCACATGCGCGTTGCCGACCCTTTACATAAAGGAGGATTCACTGTGTTAGCTGAAGGAACAAGCGGGTCCCTCGTCGTCAACACACTGGGTCCTCTTTGAGCTCTTTGGAAAACTTACTCACCAGCAGGAACACAACACTGTGAGTAGAGTCTAGTGCTATTTGGCTGTGGTTTTCTGTAAGGTGGAGGTACTTCCCCAGTCTCGCTCTGCTCCAGATTTGAGCGAGATGACATTCGCTGTGTGCTGTGCCCTACCACACATAGCATATTTGTTTCCATGGTAGAAGAATACGTGGTATGGCCATCACTACGTCAGAGACAACATTTTGATTCTCAAACTTAAATTTTTGGGGCAATTATAACTAAATTAGTTGATGTGTCTTAATAAATTCTGCATAATCTGCAACTCTGGTAAACCTAATCCCAAGATACGGAGGTTGAGGAGACTAAATACTAATAATCTATGAAGATAAGTAGGTAGTCTTACTACTTGAGATAGAGATCCTATAACCGACTGATAGACGAACAGTGAGACAATTATGGGGTTACTATCACCCATAGACTAATTAACCCAAGACACCGCATAGCCGGGCGACCCCCGCTGCCAGGCTTCAGGTAATTTCAGTCTACAGTGAGACACTAATTATTGGAAGTGACAGTAAACTTAGTACGTCTCCATGGCAACCATTAATGTCTGACTTTCTCGTACGCCCCACGGAACAATCGCGCGTTCCCTGTCTAGCATTGCGTGTTCTCCCGCACCGGCCGTACCCCTTCTTTTTGGCAGCTTAGGTTTCAAAGAAATAACGCGCTAAGCGGAGTAGGGTCACGGAGGGAACAGTCGCTAGGATTTTTTCAACAGGCTGTTGCATGAAAAATATAAATCCCTGAACCAATTGTTGCAAGCACAGAGCACCGTGCATTATTACACTTTCATATGTAGCAAATATATTTGCTGTTACTTTCACCAAAAAAGATATACCCATTCTTTTTTAGAAATTGGGAATCGAGCCGCTGTGTACCGGTTGCTGTACACAGTGACTAGGACCCGCTAGTACACAGTGGTTCTAACAGTACACAGTGGCTCGAGTCACTATATACTACGCCCTGTAAACAGTAGTTCTAACAGTACACAATTGCTAGGTACGTAGGAATCGAAACTAAATTATATAACAAATAACATTTTTGTTGAATAAAACGGTAATTAGAATAGGTAAGCACAACCCCCGGAATAATCGTTCCTGATTTCATTCTTGATTTAAAATAGGTACCTACCTAAATGTCGCATGATTTATTCACTTTCATTTTATTTAAAAAAAAGAGTGCATGAATTACTTTTAATAATCACAGAATTTTTATTCTTATTCATATTCAAGTAAATTTTAGTCCAACTCTGTAAGGTGCACAGTGGTTCGCGAGCCACCGTGTACTTTTCCAAAACGAACGTCTGTTGACCTTGGCGTCAATTTGTATTTTAGTTCAAATTAAAAACACAAACAAACACCTAGGGCCTTGAATTATCAGCCAATACTAAGTAGATTAGACACACTCTTCGATAATAACATAAGTAATTGAAAATCTCGTACGAGTTAAGAAAAAAGAGGAGTGAAACTGATCTGGAAATGTAATTTTGATAGCATTAAACACAAAAACGCACCATAACACATTCGCATGGTGCCGGAGCGCCTCACTAACTAGTTCGTACGTGGTCGGGTACGGAACGGTTCCGATTGATGTAGAGGACAGACATAAAGCTCTTTCTGTTTCTCGCACAGCACATTCAAGTCACTGTTCCCACCGAGCGACTGTTCCCTCCCTGACCCTATAGGGATATCTTGTACCCTTCGGGCAAGGAACCCGAAAAAAAAATACAAAAATTACTAAAAAATTTGAATTTTCGCAAAACATTGTTTTATGCCTTACTACGTTCTACCACTTGGCGGCATACTGTAATACCTACTTATCGATAGGTAATCCCTAGCGATAAACAAGAAGGATCAGCGATAGTTTTTGCACAAGCGACAGGGACAGCGGGATTACACATAACATGCTTACTTAAGTGTTAATCACGACATTACTACAGTGCGCGAACAGTTTTGAGCTTCAATAGTTCACAAGTGCGATTTTCTTTTTTAGTTAGAGAATATAATCTGACTACTTATAGTGAAAAATATTTTCTAACAGTTTTTGACGTTGCGCTATATATATATATTTATTAATAACCAAGAAAAGATTATACAAATTTTTCTATACCATACTATTCAACTATTTCAACATCATCTGTCATTTTATAATAGTATGGCCACTAGATTATGTAAGTATAATCGAAAACAATTTGTAAAAATATAAGTGACCTTGAACTCTAAATGAATGGCAAATGACTAAGACGACATATGTATGCTCTTGACAAAACCGTTATAAAATGAGAACTTATGTTGCAATAATTAAAAACGATAGCCTGGTGGACAAAAATAAGACTTGCATAATAATTTATTTATGTAGCAAACAAAGACATGTATTATACCCAGCATGTCGTTACGCCTCTACGGAGCATTTTTGCCACACATACGGGAACTATGCTATCTACTTATACAAGCTAAGACGACGTACTCGACGTTAAATTAGTAACGTAGCTTAGCTGTTTATTTAACTTGTTCTAGGTTTTGTACCAAAAAAAAAACATTTCTCTCAGAGGTTTATTAAGATAAATATTTATTACGTCTCTCGCAAGCCATCCGACTACGTATTTTTTTTATACCACGACAGTGGCAAACAAGCATACGGCCCTCCTGATGGTAAGCAGCTACAGTAACCTATGGACGCCTACAACTCCAAAGGAGTCACATGCGCGTTGCCAACCCTTTACAAAAAGGATTCACTGTGTTGACGGCTAAAGGAACAAGAAGGTCCCTCATCGTCAACACACTGGGTCCTCTTTGAGCTCTTTGGCAACCTTACTCACCAGTAGGAAACATATACCTCGACCTAGCCCTCGACGGCCCTCGTGCCGGTCGCAGAAGACCAAATAATATCGTGAAGGCCATCGATAGGGAAAACGGGCTCTTAATAAGACATACACCGACTGTGAAAAGATTTAGATTTATTTCTCAATAGTATTACATTACAATAAGAAATATGAATATACACGGTGTAACATGAGGAAACCGAATAATATTAACAGCGTATTCCTGATCATAATTGTAGACTAAAATGTCGTATAAACTTTTCTGGAATTCGCCTAGTTTCAGAGTTACTACCACTTAAATAAAAAAAACATTTTTTAATGTGACTCAGTGCAAAACGCTTTTTTGATGGCGATTTCACCCTTTATGGGGTCTAGTCTAGACATTCTTATTGACAGATATCAAATTGCCAAGGAATACTTTACGTAAACTATTTTTTCGAAAAAAATGTACTAATTTATTTTAATCGACATCTTAACCAATAAAATTTATGTTTTTATGTTAAACACAAACACAAAACCCACAAAAAAAAAGCAAAAAAAAAATTTTTTTTTCGCGTAATCCAGAAAAGTTTATACGACATTTTAGTCTCCAATTATGATCAGGAATACGCTGTTAAAGTTATTCGGTTTCCCCCGTGTTACACCGTGTATACTGAGATCGTAAAAATACATTAAAACAGGAATCGTTACTGGTATTAATAAAAATCAAAATAACGCCAAACGATAGCAATATTTAAATGATATTCTTGAATGTAATTTAGGTAAAGGCAATAAATTATCAGATTACCTGGAAAATACTTAAAAATAGGTATTCATTAAAAACTTGAAATTGAATACCGATTAATTTGTATAAAATATTACCAGTATTCGATCCCAGCATTAAAATAACATTTTCAAAGTAACAATTCGATTTAAGCACAATAAGTTGACCATTAACAATTTTAATCTATAATCATAATTTAGAACGTCAATAGGGTTCCTAGTTGACTACGGAACCCTAAAACCCACGGAAACGGTTGATCTGATTTCAATAAATCATGTCTAAAATCACTCGCTAGTAAACAAACTTCAACTAATAAAACGCATTTACTTACAAATGAGTTCAATTGTTTTAGCGCTATGGTGCCACACACAGACACACATAGCGGTCCAACTTAATAATATAGAATACATTGTTTGTACAAATTAACTATTTGACTTCAACTGACTTTGACTTTAGCCTATATACGTCCCACTGCTGGACTCTCTCTCTCTCTCATACACGAGAGAGACCGGGCTATAGTCCCCACGCTGGCCCAAAGCGGGTTGGGGACTTCACATACACCTTTCAATTTCTCCGCGGATGTATGCAAGTTTCCTCACGATGTTTTTGCTTCACCGAATAGCGATTGCTAAACATCAAAGTATATGTCGTACATAAGTTCCGATAAACACATTGGTACGAGCCCGGGGTTTGAACCCAAGACCTTCGGATTTAAAGTCGGACGTCTTACCGCCAGGTTACCAACGCTACCAACTAGGGAATGCTCCCGGTTCTGATTTTGTATGGCGAGAACCGGGAATTCCTGGTTCCGGTACTGGATTTCTATAGAAAACGAGTACTGGGAGCAAACCCTACTACCAACACCGCGCTACCACTTATAACAAATTATTTTTGCGTCGGAGGTTAAACATAATGATGCCCAATTTGTCATTTGAAAAAATGATCCCGTCTCCGAAGTTACCCCTTATTACTTATTCTGTCGATAGGTAATCCCAGCGATAAACAACGCGGGATTTACGTCACTTCTTGCGGCAGATAAGCTGATGTAATGCTCGCTTAGTGCACTTGGTCTGATAGCGCCTTTGACTGGCATTCGACCGTGGGTAAAACCGGCATGAAGTATTTAGCGACTGTTGTGAAGCTGGATGGCTTTATCCCTATTTTAAGGCTAAATTTCAGTGGATTATTTGACACTTACGGCCTGTTTCACAATGGCCAAGTAAAGTATTGGATAGCTAATTAACAAATAACGACGCAACAAGCAACGATAACTTTATTCGTCAGATAAGTGGCAAGTAGCTTATTCAGGACTTTACTTGGACATTGTGAAACAGGCCCTTAGCATACTTAAGTAAAACAATACAATCCAGTTGTATACGTAGACACCTTCAAACTAATTGGTGACTTTCCTAACAATATAGGTGAGAGCGACTGGTAATTATTCGACAGCTGATGGAGGTCTAGACCTGTCAAATTTTAGATTTAATTTTTAACACCTCAGCTCTGGCATTCTACTATTTTTCTTTCTCGTGTGTTGTTTTGTAGTTCTAAAGTCAGGTCACGTTCGTACTCATAGAAGAAAGGCAAAACGTCTGAAAGTACTTTTTTAATAAATATGTAACATCTGTTAGATTGTTCTTAGTATTATTTGGATCACATAACGCTAAAACTCAGAACGTTATATTCATAAATGTCTTTGCAACAATATACCGTTGACAAACATTTGTCCCTATTTGTTATATATTATATTGATAATTGACGAATTATGAGTTCAAAAACCTGAGGTACCATCACGTACAGTCGCCATAATATATATCGGAGCGGCCAGGGTACCTACTCAAAAATTTAATATCTGATCATGCACTTTATCGCCTCGACAATAGAGGCGTTGTTTAGATATTTGTGACCACCCTGGCCGCTCCGATATATCTTATGACGACTGTACCGGGATTGTTAAGCCACTTGCCATTGTTCGTAATTTAGCAGTGTAATGTATGCCCGATGTTGCTGACGGCTGACAGCTAGTCGGTAACATCGTTTATTCATTATACGGCTAAAGTACGAACAACGGCAAGTGGCTTAACAATTGCGGTACGTGACCTGCACTTACTTAAGTTATTTGTCTGCTATCTGTGACCGGTAAAAGTTGAATGACAGACAACGAGTGAATATAAAATTTTGATAAAATAACGTAAAAAAGAATGAGTACCATAATTCTAAACGATTTTTGAACATCACATAATTCACCTTGAGCGGCGGCGGTTTTATCCACTCTGCGCCCGCCGACTCAATAAATCAAGTTAGTGGCACGGTATAAACATAGCTTACTATAGGGTTACCATTTTAGGAATTTCGGCAGCATGTCTGACCCGCTGGAGGAATACCTTTTTTTATTTGATGGACAGATGAAGAACTGAATACTGTATTGTTTTTCAATTTAGGTAGATATGACGTAGGTTTAAGATTAATACAGAAAGTAAATAAGAATTAGTATCGCAGTATAATAATGTACCGGTTGTTTTTACTTTCTCCACTTACAAACTCATTGTTTCTCCTATTTTGTTACTATTCCTTCTATCTATCTATACATATAATAAAGCTGAAGAGGGTCGAAAGTCTGTACATGGAAGATAATCGAAAAAAAGTTGGCTGGGGATACTTAGAATCGATAACAGAACACGTTCCAACAATTTTTAGAATTTTTGTCTGTTTATCTGTTTGTCTGTTTATCTGTTTATTTGACCGCGCATCACGTGAAAACGGCTGAACAGATTTTGATGAAATTTTGTATAGAGATAGTTTGAGTCCCGGGAAAGGATAATATATAGTTTTAATCCCGAAAATCAACCCTGGTGGGGGTTAAAATGGGGTTGAAAGTTTGTATGGAGAATTTTTAACCGCTGATACGATTTAGATAGAAATGAGTACGGAGATAATTTGAGTCTCGAGAAACGTCAAAGGATAGTTTTCAAACCCTTGTGGGGGTGAAAAGGGGGTTGGAAGGTGATATGAGGAAATTTTTACCGCTGAACTGATTTAGATGAAAATTGGTATAGAGATAGTATGGGTCTCGAGACAGGACAAAGGATAGTTTCATCTTCAAACCCTCCCCCCCCATCTTACTTTAGAATCTTAGGTCCAAAAATCTATCTATACATCTAATAAAGCTGAAGAGGGTCGAAAGTCTGTACATGGAATATATTCGAAAAAAAGTTAGCTGGGGATACATAGAATCGATAACAGAACACATTCCACCAATTTTTAGAATTTTTGTCTGTTTGTCTGTTTATTTGACCGCGCATCACGTGAAAACGGCTGAACGGATTTTAATGAAATTTTGTATAGAGATAGTTTAAGTCCCGGGAAAGGTCAAATAATAGTTTTCATCCCGAAAATCAACCCTGGAAGGGGTGCAAAAGGGGTTGAAAGTTTGTATGGATTTTTTTAAATAGAATTTAGTATAGAGATAATATGAGTCCCGAGAAACGACAGAATAGTTTTCATCCCGAAAATAAACCCTTGTGGGGGTGAAAAGGGGGTTGGAAGTTGGTATGAGGATTTTTTTACCGCTGAATTGATAAAGATGAAATTTGGTATAGAGATAGTATGGGTCTCAAGAAAGGGCAAAGGATAGTTTTCACCCCGAAAATCTACCCTAAAGGGGTGAAAAGGGAGTTGGAAATTTTTATAGGGAATTATTAACCGCAGAATCGATTAAGATAAAATTTGGTATGGAAAAGGAAATAAAATAGTTTTATCTCAGAAATTATGCCTTAAGCGGATGCAAAAGGGGTGGAAGTTTACATGGGGAAGAAACAACCAATAACCGCTGTACGTATTTAGATGAAATTTGGTATTGAAATAGTTTGTAATTTTTTGGTCAAGGTGTTCATATTTATAACAAGTTACCCGTCAATACTTTAAATTTACCTTTACCCGCTCTTAAGAAATATTTGAAAATGTCATTAATGTCAAAGGGTTATTGCAGGTTCGAGGACTGTATATAACGGACAAAGGTGCATGGCCCAAACCAGAAACTACTAGAAACTCATCTAACATTTATAGGACACCGTTTAGGTAGGAAAACATATCAAACGTTTTGTGAAGTAGTCAGATTAAGATTTATTTTTCTTTATAATTAAACAATAGGTACATTATCTGTTTCTCAAGCTGTTTTGATATGTCTTCTTTGAGAACTACGCATTATTTTGTATCTTTAAGATTTAATAATGTATTACTGTTTTGAAAAAAGTCCCGTCGAGTTTCTTTTCGGTCATAACATAATACTTCTCGGGCCAGAGGTGTCTACGGTTAGAACCGGTGGTAGTTTTGGAACGAAGTTCCTTATCTGACGGTTCGCGGATGGGGGCTAGGCGAAAAAAAGTCACGTGACCGTCACGAAAAAGCGTTACGTCACGAAAACGCGATACCCATACGATCGAGAAACAGGTAAAATGTAACGAAAAAAAAAAATAAAAAAGAATAAAGTGAAGTGAACTGAAGTGTAGTGAAAAGTGACAGTGAGAAGTGACAAAGAGAAAAAAGTCGAGAACCGAAAAGTAAAATATGTCCAAAATGTCAAAATTTCAAAAATTCCAAAAATTTCAAAAATTTCAAAAATTTCAAAAATTTCAAAAATTTCAAAAATTTCAAAAATTTCAAAAATTTCAAAAATTTCAAAAATTTCAAAAATTTCAAAAATTTCAAAAATTTCCAAAATTTCCAAAAATTTAAAAATTTCCAAAACTTCCAAAACTTCCAAAAGCTCAAAAATTTTAAAAAAATCATAAATTTCAAAAATTTTAATAATTTCAAAAATTTCAATTAAAAAAATATACAAAAAAAATTAAAATCACATAAATTACGACAAAGTCAAAAATTAAATAAAATTAAATAACATAACTTCGTTCCAACCGAAGTTTCGTTCGTTCCACGACACTCAGGTTTTTTTTTTTCTCTGACGTTCATTAGTGCATTGTAATGTGCTTACATTGAAGAATAATTGATCTACAACAATATCATAAATCCTCTATTCCGCGTTTGGAAACCGTATGTAATTACCACCATTATTGCAATCAGTAACGTAACATCAGTGTATTATCTGTGATAGTGTGGTAAAAACGTATGAAAATTCATTACCTACGGTAATGTAATGAAAATCCGCCCTCCTCCCCGACCGCCGGCACAATAAGATTGGTCATGGCGGTCATTCTAATTGTTTCCGAATATGTCACTTAGGATTTTTAATATGTGTGTAGATAAAGCAGTGTATGCTTCTATTAGGGTAGGGTCAGGGAGGGAACAGTCGCTAGGATTTTTTCAACAGGCTGTTGCATGAAAAATATAAATCCCTGAACCAATTGTTGCAAGCACAGAGCACCGTGCATTATTACACTTTCATATGTAGCAAATATATTTGCTGTTACTTTCACCAAAAAAGATATATCCATTCTTTTTTAGAAATTGGGAATCGAGCCGCTGTGTACCGGTTGCTGTACACAGTGACTAGGACCCGCTAGTACACAGTGGTTCTAACAGTACACAGTGGCTCGAGTCACTGTATACTACGCCCTGTAAACAGTAGTTCTAACAGTACACAATTGCTAGGTACGTAGGAATCGAACCTAAATTATATAACAAATAACATTTTTGTTGAATAAAACGGTAATTAGAATAGGTAAGCACAACCCCCGGAATAATCGTTCCTGATTTCATTCTTGATTTAAAATAGGTACCTACCTAAATGTCGCATGATTTATTCACTTTCATTTTATTTAAAAAAAAGTGCATGAATTACTTTTAATAATCACAGAATTTTTATTCTTATTCATATTCAAGTAAATTTTAGTCCAACTCTGTAAGGTGCACAGTGGTTCGCGAGCCACCGTGTACTTTTCCAAAACGAACGTCTGTTGACCTTGGCGTCAATTTGTATTTTAGTTCAAATTAAAAACACAAACAAACACCTAGGGCCTTGAATTATCAGCCAATACTAAGTAGATTAGACACACTCTTCGATAATAACATAAGTAATTGAAAATCTCGTACGAGTTAAGAAAAAAGAGGAGTGAAACTGATCTGGAAATGTAATTTTGATAGCATTAAACACAAAAACGCACCATAACACATTCGCATGGTGCCGGAGCGCCTCACTAACTAGTTCGTACGTGGTCGGGTACAGAACGGTTCCGATTGATGTAGAGGACAGACATAAAGCTCTTTCTGTTTCTCGCACAGCACATTCGAGTCACTGTTCCCACCGAGCGACTGTTCCCTCCCTGACCCTACACATAAAATGGGGGGGTGATTTTTTTTTCGCACCAACTCTATCGTGTTGGGTATTATTGAATAGGTCTTACAAAAAGAATACAGGTTTTTTAATACATTTGTTGGATGAAACTGATAGTTTCGTAACTATTATATTTGAAAGTTCAAAAAAGGGCGTCTCTTCCATCTAACTTTTCACCCTCCCCCCCCCCCCCCAAGTACACCTCAAATAGAAAAAAAACATTACGGTCCCCTCAAAAAATCATTTCTGCATTTGTGACCCCCCGCCCCCAAATTTCAACCGCGCCTGTTCTTACCTTTCATGCTTTGACTGATTTGACGGGAGGATCGATTTGGAAAAGTACGGTACTGTATCGTCTGTATCCGATATACACCTACTACTCTACGTTGTTTAAATCTTGCCAAAAAAATTATAAGGACAAAAAAGTATTGATTTTTGAGTGTAGTTTCATTTAGTGGTAATTGTAAAATATTTTATCAGGACTACGACTAAGTTGCGCCTCCAGGGTAGCGGGAGAGAAATTAGGGGTGAATTAGCCGCTTACTAACACAGACCGAATTCCACGCGGGCGGAGCCGCGGGCACAGCTAGTTTTCAATAAAATAAAGGTTTGAGATTAAATAATTATTCACTTTTTTTCAATAAAATTAATCTGCCGAATTACAGCACACATCGTAGCGTAGTATACTTTCGGTAATAATTTGTGTTTCTAATTAGGTCAATATTTAAGTCTCGCATTTTGTGAAAAGTAAAAGTCAACGGGAAACCGACAGCGGCTTAATTTTAAAGTCAAAAGATATAAACTTCTTTTGTCAACAAACAGACATCTAACAAGTTATAATTCTGACAACTAATGCCGCTAAAACGTTAGACGTATCATATTGACTTAAGCAATGTCGTTTTGATAACCAAATAATAAAATGAAATAATGATCTACTGAATAAGCCGAACATCACTCAAGGTCCAATCCAGACCCACGTCAAATAAAAATCACACCAGGCTTCCTGCTTGAAGTGTGTTAAAATATTTATTCCAGTAGTAGAAATTTTGTCCGCGGTTTTCAAACTTGTAACTGGTAACCCTATCTACGGGGGTTACCGCCACACTTTATTTATATTCTAGATTATTGTCAAATTATGGGCGGAAGGGCTTAACCCAAATTACCTAATTTGTGGGGGTTTAATTTGGTATTGTGTTAAGGGTTTATTCAATGGGTCGGTGAGTGGTGCGGGTTTAGGTAATACGTGTAAGGATTTTACATATTGAGTTTATATGTACATGGCCGTTTCGTATTATAATGTTCCTACCACTTTCCTACATGATACTCTTCTACGCCCTCGTAGATGAACATTCAATGACAGGGACTGAAATAAGATATACCTACCTACCTACCTATAAATGTATACTTAAATTAAAAATAAACTCGGAATATCGTAGCCAACATGAAATCTAGCTTTTATAAACAAACTTATGAAAAAAGTCGATTTAAAAAGACCTTGTGGGATACCATAATACTCGTAGGTACTAAAAATAGGTGTCAGATATGACGTGTAAAAATTTTTTTTACAAGTTATAAAAATATAAGTTACTTATAATAGTTATAATGTAAAGGATATTATGTAGGTACACTACAACTTAATCCATTTTTTCCCCACACACAAAAAAAAAACAATTAGTTACTAAAATTTTAATGGTTCATTAAATCGTGCCAAACTTTAAAAATGCGATAAAACACAATGAAGTTTTATTTCAAAACTTATAGCTCGCAATAAACTATTACTTACATCTTGCGTTACAGCTGTAAATATTAACATCAATATATTTTTTCGCACATAAATAAACATCAAAACACGAAAGTAGTATGGTTACTTTTATAACTAGTTCCAAACTTTAAAAGCGCGATAATGTGGTCGAAGTGACTAGGTGCCGTATTCTGATTTGAAAATACACAAATAATCCATTAAAAACACGATCTATCTCAAACATAACTCCAACACACAAGAAATACTCAACCAATATTGAAGTTGTATTGGAGTCGCATCGGAATAATTTTTCAAGAAATTTCTACTGGTTCTGATGCAGATGTTTAGGCGCTAGCTGTATTGGGTAATTAATGCATTGGAGTTGTATTGAAGTTGCATCATTTCTAAACGTGTTTGACATGTTCTTTCCCTGTGCCCTTCAAATGTCCATATGAATAGAAATGTTCTTCCCGTTAAGGGGTACTCTTCATGTGACTCTGTAAGCATATCGTTCAGGTAGGTACCTGTAGGTAGGCGGTTAGTTAGGTACTAAGTGGATTGTCACTCATAAAATAACCAAACAATCACAATCTAAACCAAAAGAACTCTGTTCAACTAGTCAGCAATTTTCAAAGAAAAATCGATGTCATTAGCGCGATACCTACAAACATAGTGTCGTCTCTTTCGCAACCGCAGCCAATCGGGTAAGAGGACTAAGAGGGAGTATCGTTACCAACGATCGAGAGTACTTGTATGGAAATGGTTCATTGAAGGCTGGTTACCCTGTTTCTGAAGTTGGTATAATTCCATTTGGTTACCGAGTGCAGGAGACATGGGAATGTCATATTATATTAATGTAGTAAATAAAATGTTGTTAAGAATATAAATGAGAACATAATACAACCTATTTAATACGAGGGAATTTATAAGTTCGAGCAAAGCGAAAACTGACGTAAGTCGAGGCAGAGTATTTTTAAGTCTTATTTATTTTGTTACGGATTTCTTTATAATAATGATATTCCATTGTCAATAAAATCTACTTCCTCCTAGCGTTTGTCCTAGCTTTTTGCTCTATTGAGCCTGGGGCTCGCTCGGCAACTTAATCCCAGGAATTGGCGTAGACACTAGTTTTTACGAAAGCGACTGCCATCTGACCTTCCAAGTTCCAACCCAGAGGGGAAACTAGGCCTTGTTGGGATTAAATCCGTTTCCTCACGATGTTTTCTTTCACCAAAAAGCGACTGGTAAATATCAAAGGATAATTCGTATATAAGTTCCGAAAAACTCAGTGGTACAGTCGACGTCAAAGATATGTTCACAGACTTGCACCTACCTTATTCCTTTCTAATAAGACGACTGTTCGAGCCGGGGTTTGAACCCGAGACCTTCGGATTGAAAGTCTGACGTCTTACCATCTGGCCATCAGCGCTAAGAAATCCCTTTTTGATATATATTTGACATGAACTTGATAATTAGAAATAAGCTTAACGTCACTTCTGGCAGGTCTAGTCCTCGCCAAATTGAAGCCAATAACTAATGCATTGCAGTTCAACGAGGCAATTCTGCAAGCGTGGTGGGCACCCTTGCATATAGAGGGTTAATATAGTTAGCTTAGCTTACTTTTCAATCTACTTCAAGATTTCGAAGGAGGAGGTTATCCATTCGTCGGGACCTTTGTTTTTCCTTTTTCTATGTATGTTCATGTTCGAAAACGGCTGGACCGATTTGGAAAATACTTTTTTTGTTAGAAAGTGTACACTTTACAGTTGGTTCCATTGTAACCAGGTTAGGATCTGATGATGGAGTCCTGGAAAAACGAGAGAACTCTTCAAATATTTTAGATCTACAGTGATTTTAAATATTTTTTACAGTAGCTCGGGCATTTATTTGGAAAGGTGGAGTCTTTGGGCCGGTTGCACCAAACCGTCTGTTAGCGTCAACGTCATCGTTAAAAAAATCTTGTATGCAAAGTTTGACAGTTCTCTATGGTATGACAGCTCCGTCGCCATATTTAACGTTGATCAGTTCGTTAGTTATGCGTGGTGCAACCCACCCTAAGTGAAATCGGTTCTTTTTTGTTTAAAATTATATTTTAAGGACAACAATATATATTCTTCAAATCAACTGATCCCATTAGCTAACCGCGAAATTCTGCTGAATCTCGTTTTGTATTTCTAAAATCGATTATATTTCGATTTCAAGTTAACCTGGATATTGCGAGCGTCCGATCCACCCACACTCGAAGCATTGTGAACACGATAACAAGTGAAGATCCGCGTAGGAGCCTTTGTTTCTCAATGTGGAAATATTAAAGGAATAGTAGCTGAGTTTGTCATGGTGATTATTCAGTCGGTCGTATTTAGAGAGAGAAATTATACTGTATCTTTTTCTTTGGTATGAAATAAAGCTTTTTTAAATATTGGCACTAGTGTGATTAAAAAATTCGAGACTCCTCTTATAATAATAAAAGTGCGTACTTTTTTTGTAGACCTTTTTAATGTGTACAATACTGTAGTACATTATTTTGATCTATATCGTAGGATTCAGCCAGAGTTTGCAATGTAAGCGCAAAAAAAATGTTTATTTACGACATCACATCCGAAATATTATGCATGTATTATACAAATAAACTCTATCTATTAAAAAAACCGCATCAAAATCCGTTGCGTAGTTTTAAAGATCTAAGCATACACATTAGTTATTCTGTGGCATACATAGGGACAGACAGACAGCGGAAAGCGTTTATATTTAAATTATGTTTCCTGGCTTGTTCTCTTGCTGGACTAGACCCCGGCCGCGATTCGAAAGATAAACACACACACTGGACAGACACAGCTCCAACCCAACTCAACTCAACGCTATAACGACATTGACATTTGCTATTTGAACAGATTTTCATTCAACATTGGTCTCACATTGGTCAGACATTGGTCACACATTGGTCTCACATTGCTCCAATGTGTGACCAATATGTGAATGAAAATCTGTTCGAACAGCAAATGTCAATGTCGTTATAGCGTTGAGTTGAATTGGGTAGAGTTGGGTTGGAGCTGTATCTGTCCAGTGTGTGTGTTTATTTTTCGAATCGTGGCCCCCGAGATCTGCCTGCGAGAAGAAACTTTATATAGTATATAGATGTAAGGACAAGAGTGCTAGACTTTATAATAACCAAAGTAGAGCCGCCAGATTCGTCGTCGATATGGCGAAGTGAATAGACACCAGATAGTTGTTGAGTGTTTTGAGAGAGAAAATCACTGCCGAATGTAACAATAATAGAGGTATCGGGGAAAAATAGGAAAGTTTGGACAAGTAGAAACAGGAATACAAATATTTATGAGTGTTCAAGTGTTTTTGCTTGTTTTTGGTTGTTTCTGGACTGAGTAATATTGTTGCTAACATGGATGGGAGGTCAATGTCCGTGAAAATAAAACTATTGGCAAACAATGTATGATCGTTTATAAAAAAAAAAACAATTCTCCGATTGTATGCGCAAACGATTATTTGCATATACAAAATATAGTATAAAAGGAATAATGTCCATGGAAAAGAAGGTAGTATAATTAAAAGTGGAGCATTTCTAAATACAACTAGTTATCAGCCCGAAAGCTTGACATCTTCATCATCTTGTCCTGGCCGATTTCGGCCATGGCGACTGAGGGTACTGGCTAGGCAGAGCGTCGGTCGTGAGCTCTCAGGTGACTGACGTAGTCTATCTTTGCATTGAACGTATGGCCACACTCTCTGCAGGTCAGCTCCCTCCGACAAAATTATAGTTGATGACCGCAGGTGGACGGGTCTTTAACTCATCGCGTTTAGCGTCGAGTTATGAAGGCACGACGACTAAGGGGGCAGGGGCAGGGACGAGCGGGCAGGGCGCGTGAATGGGGCGCCGGTTGTAAACCTTGGTATTCCCACAGTCATTTTAGTCGTCATGCCTTCATTATTATTCCATTATTGGACCTGGGGTATGTCCTTAAACTACGTCCGGACTTGGGTATGTCTTTAAACTACGTCCGGACTTGGGTATGTCCTTAAACTACGCCAAAAAGAGAGGTATGGGCACTGCGAATGGCATCTCGCTCAAATCTGGAGCAGAGCCCGACTGGGGAAGTATCTCCACCTTACAGGAAACCACAGCCAAATAGCACTAGACCCTACTCATAGTGTTGTGTTCCTGCTGGTGAGTAAGGTTTGCAAAGAGCTCAAAGAGGACCTAGGTGTTGACGATGAGGGACCTTCTTGTTCCTTTAGCCATCAACACAGTGAATCCTCCTTTTTGTAAAGGGGCGGCAACGCGCATGTGACTCCTTTGGAGTTGCAGGCGTCCATAGGTTATGGTAGCTGCTTAGCATCAGGCGGGCCGTATGCTTTTTTGCCACCGTCGTGGTATAAAAAAATATGTCAAGCTTTCCAAATTCCAACTTATAACCAGTTGTATCAAGTGAGCATTCTAAGCTTACTTGTTTCTCTAACCGGTCGTTATAACAAATACAAATAATTTATTAATAACGCCAAGTTACAGGTCAGGTGTAGGTCTAAGAAATACATTCGGTATTGCGTAATACACAATAGGTACAGGTACATAAGTACAACTGAAGAACAAATCAAATTATTTTAATAAATATTCTGATTCCCAGCCCTGGGCACCGGAGGCCTAGGTCACTTTTTCCTTTGTATATGACATCTATATAAGTTTATAAAGGTACATACGTATTCAACATAACAATGATACAGTTTAAGTTATTAAACTCATTGAGTAGGAAGCTCATACAATTCATCCACTGAATAAAACGTACGGTCAAGGAGCCACCTACGTAGTTTTAGCTTAAAGGAAGCTGCATCCTTTTTAATTGGGAACTTTCCTTTGGGTAAAAAAATATAATTCTATTCAGTCCATTAGGCCAGATTATCAAAATATATTGGACACGTATTTTTAATTTTGTCAATCAAACAAAAATTGGTGATGACATAGCCCGTTAAAGTTCCGCGTAACGTCACATTACGCTAAAAAGAGTATTGAAATCTGACGTTACGCGGTACTTTAACGGGCTATTCACCATTTTTTGCTTGATTGACAAAATAAAAAATACGTGTCCAATATTTTTTGATAATCTAACTGACGGACTAAATATTTTTTTTTAGGAAAGTAGCCAATTGTGTCCGGCAGTCTGTTGTATACAGACGGGCCCATCATATACACCGACTTCTCCGACTTGCATAGGTCGTGTTCTGGTGTGCGGAGGAGGTGGGCATTGCTGGGCAAGCTTATAACTCTGTACTTTCTGTATTACTCTATGTCCAGACAGGCTGACGCCATATGGTTATCGATCATGGCCCTCAATTGCGGCCTCGGGTTTACGTTGTTTGTCACAAACCCATTACTCGGCCAATTTAATGCCCAAGGGTGCAAATTAAACTCTTGTGTTGAGTTTTTTCTTAGATGACGTATTGTTGTGTTGGGGAAGTTTAACCTCGGATTTAGTGACATTTAGTAGTACGCGAACAGTTTTGAGCCTCGATAACTCACAAGTGCGATTTTCTATTTTAGTTAGAGAATATGATATGATTACTTGTAATAAAAAATATTTTCTAACAGTTTTTGACGTCGCGCTAGGTATTATATAGATATTTGTTAATAACAAGAAGAAAAGATTATACAAGATATAGTTTCCTTTACCATACTATTGCGTTCAACTATTTCAACATCATCTGTCAATAACAGTTTGGTCAATAGATTATGTGAGCAAAATCGAAAACAATTTGTCAAAATATAAGTGACCTTGAATTCTAAACGAATTACAAATGGCTAAGACGACATATGCTCTTGACAAAACCGTTATAAAATGTGAAGTTATGTTGCAATAGTACAAAGCGGCTATCGCTTTGTACTATTGCAACATAACTTCACTGTTGGAGAAAAATTAAGCATACATAATCTACATCATTTCTATGTGTAGCAAACAAATACATGTATTATACCTAGCGCAATGCTAACAATTGTTAGATAATATTTTTAATTATTAGTACTTAACGTAGGTATTCTAACAGGTCACAAAATAAAATCGGACTTGTGCTTTATGTCATTTTTATAGGTTAAAAACCGGCCAAGAGCGTGTCGGGCCACGCTCAGTGTAGGGTTCCGTAGTTTTCCGTCCGTCACAGTAAGTGTCCCCACTTAAGAGTTATAATAACACCGCCATGTAGGATATGATATGTGCGTTCCACGTACAGCGACATCTATCGGCAAAATAAGTAAACTATTGCACGCGAGCTTAAAGTATGGAAGATGATTTTTATGGGATAATTCTTTATTGCGTGAACCGATTTTCACCGTTTTTACTTTATTTGAAAGCACGTCATTTCATTGTGATTTTGTAGAAATTACAGGTACAATAAACACCTGCTTATACGGTTAAGTTACAAACTTAGTTCAGAAATTATTTTATAATTTTTTTTCAAAAACTGTTCAATCTATCAAGTTCAAAATAATTTTCCTAGAAAGTTTTTATAAAGTTCTACTTTTGAGATTTTTTTCATATTTTTAAAACATATGGTTCAAAAGTTAGAGGGGGGGGGGACACATTTTTTTTACTTCTGGAGCGATTATTTCCGAAAATATTTACATTATCAAAGAATGATTTTAGTAAACCCCTATTCATTTTTAAATACCTATCCAACAATATATCACACGTTAGGGTTGAAATGAAATAAAAATCTCTCCCCACTTTACGTATAGGGGAGGTACCCTAATAAAACATTTTTTTCCACTTTTTATTTTACCACTTTATCGGCGTGATTGATATACATATTAGTACCAAATTTCAGCTTTCTAGTGCTAACGGTCACTGAGATTATCCGCGGACGGACGGACGGACGGGCAGACATGGCGAAACTATAAGGGTTCCTAGTTGACTACGGAACCCTAAAAAGGCATTCCCGTACTCCACTACATTAGAACTTAATCATTTTGGTGTAAGAGTTGTGGTAGTCGCATTTTTTAAGGTTCCGTACCCAAAGGGTAAAAACGGGACCCTATTACTAAGACTCGACTGTCCGTCTGTCATCAGACTGTATTTATCTCATGAATCGTGATAGTCATACAATTCAAATTTTCACAATTGATATAACAACAAATACTAAAAAACAGTTTAGACCATGTGGGTAGGTATGTTTGTATGTTGTTGTGTTTGTATGTATTTATGTATACTTAGCCGGTTTTCATGACGGTGTTTATGTCTACGTTTTAAATCTGTTTTATAGAAGTGAAACTATCCTTATAATTAATTAAACGTTTTTAAATAAATATTCAAATAGGAAACGGAGCAATCACCTTAGAAGCATTTTATTTATTTTTTCTAAAAGAAACACTATCATGATATTCATGATACAAGTCTGGAAGAAATGTATTAGTTATTCAGTTCAAGTACAAATGCTCAGTGTAATTTCGCTGTATTCAAGAAGAGCAATTTAAAGTTGCTTGTCCTCTTTATTCTTATAGCATAGTTGTGTTATTAACTTTGCTAAGATAACATTAACTGGTTTAATGTTTTAAGAACAGAGTTCATGCTCTTATTTATTTATTTAGTTATTACTATCTGAGATTGGAGGCTTTTGTCCAGCAGTGGACGTCTTTCGTCTGAAATGATGATTGCGGACAAAGCAATGTTCAATTTTTATTTATTTACCTACACAATATAATTTTAGTCAATATTGTACAACGTTGCAGACTAATATCTATAAAAAAATATTAAAAACTGGCTAATTTTTTCTTATATTCTTAAGCCTATCTTCAATAGAAGAAATAAGTTAATTCAATTCCTGATGTGTCTGAAATATATGAGCGAGGATGAAATGAACCGGAGGATGAAAAACAAAGTCCAACGTGGGTCAGTTCAAGTTGCACAGAGTGGTTCTACAACACGTAGGGAGCTTACATACCGCGAGCCATCCGCATCATTGCTCTGAATAACATAAACTCGTACATATGTTAAATCTGCTTTGGTGACGTAAAAAGTGAAGTGAATATGTGAGTGGTGTGAACCTGATGAGCTTAAAGCAAAAATAATATAAAATAGCATTTTTCACATTTTCTGCAAGAATAATACTGCTATATTTGTCTATTGTAAGACGCATTCAATTGAGTTTATTTTTCCCTTTGAAGTAAAACCTCGACAATTGGATTACAGTTGAATGGTTGAAAATCGATGCGACCTTGACAAGGGGAATCGTTCAACTTTGATTTGACGTGAAAACTACTTACTTGTTCCGACGTTATAGGATTGTACTGATTTAATATTGGTTATTTAAAGAAATTGATGTTACTAATATGTTATTATAAATGAATTTTTAATTAGGTGAATATTTATTCGTTAAATTGATTTTTTTGCTAATAGAATTAGTTTTATTTATAATAAATAATATTACCGAGTGGGTCCCACAGGATGGCTACCGGGGCAGAGGCAAACCAAAAAAGAGATGGCGGGATGACTTGGACGCATTCTGTAAAGAGTGGTCGAAATTGTCAACCAACAGGGTCGAATGGGGAAAAATAGGGGAGGCCTTTGCCCAGCAGTGGGACACCAAATAGGCTAACGAAAAAAAAATTACAGTAAATGGTATATAATATTAAGCTTGAAATTATGTTTTAGTCACTATTACACTCTGTGACGTAATTCAAGTTCAAAAATATAACGTCACTCATTCACCGGTTGCGTATACCGTCGACGCCAAAACTATGTATACACTTTTACACCTTACTCCATTGTAATAAGGTTCAAAATTGTATACATATTTTTGGAGTTGACTGTACCTATTTATGTAATAGTACATTACTTACTAAGGACTGTAAAACAAAGAAAGCTCGAAATCCCAGGTATTTGCGACCCGAGCCGCAGGCGAGGGTTGTAAATATGCGATAGAGGGCTTTCTTTTTTACTGCCCGTAGTCAGTACTCAATTTTACGTCTCCACCTGACAACAATGCGAGTTTTGCCGTACGCGTAGCGTGCGGTAAAACTCGCATTATGGCCAAATGTGACGTAAAAATAATAACCACACTGATATAATGTATTTACGGGTATTTTTAATCCTCTGATGGTTAACAGCAATTTCATTTAAGTACCTACCTTTATTCGGAGAATTAAATTTAATTCATATTTGACGTGAATGTGTCTGCCAGTCAGATCTGACAAAAAAATCTGTTCGCACATGGCCTAGCCATACCTAGTACCTGGTTCGCAAAGTCTGGTACAAAGTCACCGGCTAATGTCTATAAATCATGTGTTAGCGTTTGTTTAATGATCGTTTCGTTTACAAGTTCCGTGTTTGAAATTAAAATATAATCTCCATTACCCTACTTTGCTTTATTCAATATAAACATACGATCGAGGAGGTACGTACCCTTTACTTGCATTACTTATGGCTCACATATTTTATACTTGGGCTATGGATATGAAAGGGAGTCGCCATTCAATTCTATTGTGCAATTTTTTGTGTTACTTTATTAGATTTTTAAATTATGTTTTGTTTTCGCATTACTTATACAATGACAGTAAAAAATCTCTTGTCAATATACCTCTCAACTAATGTTTTTTATCGATAATTTTACGTAACTGATCAACCCACTTTGGCCGGTCACTTCTCCCTGGGACAGGCTGTATAACTTATTATTATTATTATGAGCCCATTGTGTCCCACTGCTGGGCAAAACCCTCCCCTCTTTTCTTCCAGTCGTCCCGGTCTAGCGCTACCTCTGGCCAGTCTCGCAAAAAGGAGTCCAAGTTATCCCGCCATCGCCGTCGAGGTCTCGGTTTGACTCGTGAGGCACCCACTCAGTGGTTATCTGTATAACTATCGTGTTTTAATTTTTATGTTTTAATATTACTATTTGCTGCTTTAATTTAATGTATTAGCTCCGTGACCACATGTCCGTGGCCACATGTAGCCCCGACGGAAGACCAGCGCTGGCCCTCCAGGCTAGCACCACGCTGAGTCGGTACCATTTCGTGACAAATGTATCGTTTAGTTTAATTCATTAAGTACATGTGTACCATTTATTAGGCTTAAGTATTACGTCACGAATAAACGTTTTTTCTTTCTTTCTTTCTTTTCTTCTTTCCATTGGCAGGCGTTCCCCTCTGCAAAAAACATATGACCGGCGGTCATACATTTATAGGATGTAAGAATGGTGTATGCTTGGAACGGAACTGTCAGAGTAAGATGAAATGTATGTAAGTAAGAGAAAACTAGTATTCTTTCGAATTGATTAAAATTAGGCTTCTAAAAGATTGGCTTGCATATTGTTTCTCAGTAGTCAGTTTTTGTACGTTACGTACGAATAGCCATACATTTGACATTCCCCTCCCCTGCAAAAATCGGCAGACTTTTTTGTATAGAAATAACAGACATCTACTCCGGGTTGAATGCTCTAAGATATTAAAGGATTTCATATGTTAAAAGTAACGATTTGAAACATTTATTTAAATATTGTTGGTAAGACTGAAAACGCACACAAATTAGACATATCATGGACATATCTCTAATGTGTGTGCGTTTGATACAATTTATAACACAAATACTCAGTAACTGAGTTTCATTTCAAATACTTTACCTCTCATTTTACAAGAGTTAATAAGGTCCTGTGTGTGTAGTTGACTGCTAGAAATTGCTGTATAACATTAAGTTCACCTTTCTGCATACGTATATACCTTTGTAAAACAGGATTAAAATAAATAACCCGGACCCGGGTATATCCTTAAACTACGTCCAAAAGAGAGGTATGGGTATTGCGAATGTCATCTCGCTAAGTGTGGTAGGGCACAGCACAGCGAATGTCATCTCGCTCAAATCTGGTGCAGAGCCCGACTGGGGAAGTACCTCCACCTTACAGAAAACCACAGCCAAATAGCACTAGACCCTACTCATAGTGTTGTGTTCCTGCTGGTGAGTAAGGTTGCTAAAGAGCTCAAAGAGGACCCAGTGTGTTGACGATGAGGGACCCTCTTGTTCCTTTAGCCGTCAGCACAGTGAGTCCTCCTTTTTGTAATGGGTCAGCAACGCGCCTGTGACACCTCTGGAGTTGCAGACGGCATAGGTTACGGTAGCTGCTTATCATCAGGCGGGCCGTACGCTTGTTTGCCACCGTCGTGGTATAAAATAATAATAATAATCTGGATTGCTAAATGGTTCCGCAGTATTTGCGTTTTGGCGGAACCAACATACTTACCAAACTCACATTTTAAATAATACGTATGTAGAATATAGTAGAGTAGACAGTCTCATAACAAACCTTTCAAAGTCCCAAACTTAACCCATTAAAAGCCCAAGCAGGATGCAGTAAAGGCGCAAAGTTAACAGTAAAACTGCTGCAGTAAAGCAAAACATTAAGTTGGCCAAAAGGGTAATCTGCCGCTAATTTGATAGGAAGAGACAAACGAGCGGACATTAGTGAGGCGTGGGTGATAAGCGGAAGCGGCTTAAAAACGCCATAGTAGATATAAAGTTATTTTTTTGCGGTAGTCCGCCCTCAAAACTCAGAAACATTTATTTGCTTTAAGCACATTAATTTTCAATCAATATATTTACAATGTGAAATTATAATATAGGTATTACTGTAATTTCACATTGTATATATTTACAACGGTTTATTCTAAATCAAAACATACATAGATTATACAAAAAAAAAACAATAATAATAGGTTAGTATTTACAAATGCAAATGATTATTTAAAAAAAAATACAAATTTAATCTAGTGCATTAGCAAAATAGTATGACCTATTCTTATTACAAAATATTCTTCCTAAATATCCTTGACCAATGTAATATTTTCTGCTCAAATCTCTACATCTAATTGCTTCTATTTAAACAGTCCTTGAAAGAGTATATAAATTATCTAGCTGCATTTTAAATCTTTTACTTAATAATTAAAAGTATCAGTACTTGAATTCAATATTTAGCGAAAATACGGTTTTCGCGTCTCTTGAAACGTAGGTATACATGACATGGTAATTTTTATAAGCACTGTCATTGCTATGACATAGATTTTTTTATATTGCTGCAACCTAGGTAACGCCGCAGTTCAGCACGCTCTACGGTGTGGCATTGCGTCATGTTATGTTCACTATAAAAAAAAAATTAAGTTGCTTATTGATCATTTTATCCGCATATTAACCGCTATCTATCCGCTTCCGCTTATTCTTAGCGTGACAGTGCGGCTGGCTCTACACGCCATTGATCGTTTCTAATTTTCTCGAGTGTCATCAATCTCAATTCAAGCATTATAGTCGACGAGTAGAAAAAGGTATATTATGCATGATTTACACTACAGTGAGACACGCCCTGCAGCGCTATTGACCGTTTATCATTTTGTCACGGTATTGATACAATTCTTGTGTAAATCGCTACCGCTTATCCCTCGCACCACAGCGAGGCACGCCCTACGCGTCATTGACCGTGTGTCATTTTGTCACGTTATGTCCTCGGCCATTCTTCTAAAGGCTGTCCGTTAAAACCATTAGCGGCTACAACGCTTTATGGGCTGGTGAATTTAATGAATTTTGTTAAGTATAGGTGATTATGTGTAGGAAAGTTGTAGTTAGAGAACAAATACAATTATTTATTGTAATCTGAAATAGTCGCCATATACCTTTCGTGAGACTTGTGACTAAGGACGCAGGTGCCCAGAACTGAAATCGAACCAGCGTTGTCTGCGTTAGCGGCAGCTTCTGCTAGGGTTTAGTGGTGATCCTGTACCGGTTTCTTACGACTGGGGCCGTATTCCAACTTTAACACATTCAGGGCCGAGAACCCGACTAACGGGTTCTCTCTTCGTAGCTACTACGCGCCACATACCACGAATACGTGGCTACGGGCTACGAGCGTAGCACGTAGCACTAGGTGGCACTGAATGTGTTAAAACACGTTTAGACACGATCCAGCTTGAATACAACTCCAATGCATTAACTACGCAATACAGCTAGCGGCTAAACGTCTGAATCAGAAATGTCAGAATTTGCTTGAAAATTATTCCGATGCAACTACAATAAATACAACTTCAATATTGGTTGATTATTTGTTGAGTGTTGGAGTTATGTTTAAGTGAGATTGCGTTTTTAGGGTTCCGTAGCGGAACCCTTATAGTTTCATCATTAATTACAAGCTTTCATTTAACTTGCACTGTTCGTATGTAAGTATGTAAGCATGTAAGTTGTCCGTCAAAATTTGCAATCCATTTTTCAGTCACTTCTTCGTTTAAAATTATTGATGCTATGGTGCTAATAAATAGATAGCTACCCTTTTGTCAAAAAGAAAGGCTATAATAGGATAGGGTTTCGCAAAAGCCGTAGCCAGACTTGTATTTAAGGGCAGTCCGCTACGCGCCGGCGCATTGAATTTAAGGGCAGTCCGCTACGCGCCGGCGCATTGAATTTAAGGGCAGTGCGCTACGCGCCGGCGCAAAAAGCACTCTTGCTGCTTGAAGATGGAGACCTAGGCTCTCCGTAATATGTCGCGCGAAGTGACTAAAGTGACGTGAGTGTAACCGTAATATTTTATAGTGTTAAGGGCCATTGGCAATCAAAGGAAGGGCGCTTTATACTTTATTGTCATAAGTAGTCGATATAATTACAAAAAAAACCGGCCAAGTGCGTGTCGGACCACGCATAGGAGGGTTCCGTACCTTCAATGGAATAAGAACCAAACTAAAAGGTCGTGTCTGATGCCTATGGAAGAAGTTTTTTGGAGATAACTCAGAAATGGCTGAACCGATAATGTTCCAAACAATTTTCGTAGAAAGTATATGGCGCATCTCAAATTTCTCCTCAAATCTCAGGTCATCATTCCACCTTGTGGGGAGTCTACCGACACTGCGCCTTCCGGTTCGTGGTCGCCACTCAAGAATCTTTCCGCCCCAACGGCCATCGGTTCTACGTGCAATGTGCCCCGCCCACTGCCACTTCAGTTTAGCAATTCGGAGGGCTAGATCGGTTACTTTGGTTCTGCTGCGGATTGCCTCATTTCTAATGCGATCACGCAGAGAGACTTCAAGCATAGCCCTCTCCATTACCCTTTGGGTGACTTTGAGCCTTCTCATGAGGCCCATAGTAAGCGACCACGTTTCAGTGCCATATGTCATCACTGGCAACACACACTGGTCAAAGACTTTCGTCTTGCGACACTGCGGAATATTGGACAAAAAATGTGCCGTAGGTTCCCGAACGCTGCCCAACTGAGTCGGACTAATCGGACTGAATCGACTAATCGATTAACCTTTTTCTCGAAGTTGGATCTACCTAACTGGACAGTCTGTCCTAGGTATAAATAATCGTCCACAACTTCGAGTGTAAAGTCTCAGATTGTAACGGGAGTTGGTGCTACATGAGCATTTGACATGATCTTCGTCTTATCCATGTTCATCTTTAGACCCAACTCGCTCGGAGGCTTTACTGAGGTCATCGAGCATTTTACTCAAATCCTCCATGGTCTCAGCCAAGACTACTATATCGCCAACCAAAGGTGAGTGATGTACTCGCCGTTTATGTTGATGCCTAGCCTTCTCCAGTCCAGAGTCTTGAAAACATCCTCCAGTGCAGCGGTAAACAGTTTAGGAGAAATAACATCTCCTTGCCTGACTCCCCGCTGCAACGGAATAGGCTTCGAGTTCTGGTCCTGGAGTCGGACTGACATAGTGGCGTTCTCGCACAAACACTTCAGCACTTCGATATAGCGATAGTCTACTTGGCACCTTTGGAGAGATTGTAGTACAGCCCAGGTTTCGAATAAGAATAGAAGAATAAGAAATTAAGTAAGTACTTATATTTATTATTTTGACAAAAAAATTATCTCAATCGCGTACACAGACTCCCTGCCTGCGACCACAAGCGTTACGACATGCTCGAAACGTCAGGAAACTAATAAAAGTAAGTGTACGCAATTAAGTCCCGTTTTTGTCAAAATAATGAGTGAAAAGCGCGTGAGTTTCAATCAGTACTTATATTTAGTATGGTTACCTGCTACTTAAACGACGACGTTAATCTAAATATTTCATTAAATAATTTGATTTATAAATTCTATTAAGTATGTCACTATCTCCATATTCTGCCTAGCATTTATTTCATCCCCTTAATCCAAATAAATCATAATTCACCTAAAGACTTAATTATCCACAACGCAATTTCAATAAAACTTATTCAAAATAAAAACCGACCGCCATTTAACACAATTACTTTCTCCAGTTACAATTTCAACTTTATCTACGTCGAATAAGGTTGTATTTAGCTTGTTTGTGGTCGAGGTGAAAAAATTCTGTTTATTTTATTCCAACCTTGGTTCCCCTGGGAAGCCCCGGGCGAGGCTTTGACGATGGATCCCCAATTTAAACGGTCAATATATATGTGTTGTTGTTTGTATACATAATTATGGTAAGTTGTAGGTTGAGGGAAATCGAGTTTACGCTAAATATTGGGATATTGAACTACCTATTATTACTAATGTTTCTGAGAATCTAAATAAAGGTATTAAGTAAAGGGGCGACCACACCGCTGCTTAAAATACGGCTACGTTACGGAATCGCAGTGACGCATCGTATCCGCACCGTTTTAATCGCATGCCCCCCACACCGCTGCTTAAAATACGGTGACGTTACGGAATCGCAGTGACGCATCGTATCCGTACCGTTTTTATCGCATGCCCTCCACACCGCTGCTCGAAATACGGTTTGGAACGTTCGCGTCAAAAATATTTCGTATGGGGCACGTCACTGCGTACACGTTGCGTCTGCGTATTTTGATACGCATTAAAACGGTATGGATACGATGCGTCACTGCGATTCCGTAGCATCACCGTATTTTAAGCAGCGGTGTGGTCGCACCTTAATGGTGTCTTCTGTTGCCGCGATAATAATTCATTATAGTATGTTATAATTAAAAGGATTAATAGCGTGTTAGCACATTTCTTTTAAATCTCCCAACGTTTTGTACTCTCTACAGCGCTCGTGGTGACGGGATAGACGTGGTCACGTGGTCTATCCCGTGACCACGAGCGGTGTAAAGACCTCGAAACGTTGAGAGATTATAAAAAAGGTGCTAACACGCGATTAATACTTTTAATTATAACATACTATTATAGCTTTCAAAAAGCAATTGTACCAATGGCTAAATAACTATAATTTCTATAGCCTAAATGAATTCCTTGACATGAAATGATATTGTGTTTAAATTTGATTAGTAATAATGACATGTTTAAACAGTAAAATAATAATGTTTTCACTGCATGACATCTTGTATATAATTTTCCCCTTGTATATATTACATTGAATGTTTGCATGCCATTTAAGGTCAAACATGAAACCTACCATTAAATGCAGGACGAAAATATTCTTATTCTTATCTAATTTCTTATCCCATCTATACTTAATTTTTTTTGAGATTAGAAATTGAGTAAACATTGAAACAGTAGTTGCCAACCTGTTCTAAATGTTCAATATAAACACACCAACAAGCGATTAGTTAACATGAGAGTTCACGTTTGTGAATAAATAATAACAATTTGCAGAATAATAATCCAACACAACAATAAAAAAAACAATTTCGTTTTGATTATCATTTAAAAAAAAAAGATAAAGATAAAATATATTTATTCTTCAATTTAGCACATTACAATGCACTTATGAACGTCAGAGAGTAAAAGAAAAACTACCACCGGTTCTAATCCTACACCTCTGACCCGAGAAGTATTATTTATGACCGGCAAGAAACTCGGCGGGACTTATTTTTTCAAAACAGTAATACAGTAATATTATATCTTAAAGATACACAATAATGCGTAGTTATATAAGAAGACATATCAAAACAGCTTGAGAGATATACAATGTACGTATTGTTTAATTAAACTCGTTAGAGACACGTGAAAATTTAAAAACTGACCTGACAGTGACGCACGTACGTTCTAAAACGGAAACTTAACGTCTAATTTTTTTATCAGTATTCACAAAAATGATTTAATTGACAATCATAATATGTACTTGTTAATAAATTTTCATTAATAAAAGTGCTTCTAAACGTTATTTAATTTTTTTATTATTTAATACTAAATAATAAAACAATTGTCTTAGGTAATGGTAAAAGGTTTGGTGGACTACGAGGTGGCTTTTGTTGTTGTATGCCACTCGGGCCTGCCTCTGATTGCTCCATAACCCTCCAACCAAACGCATAATAATAGAGCAAACAAATACCTTTACTTAAATAAGAATCACAACCAGCTTTAAATATTAAAACCTATTTAGGTATGGCTGAGAGATACGAATGGCAGATGACGTGAGAAAAAATCACGAAAATATGTAAAAATCGAACCATCCGTTTCGAATCTCTTCTTCTCTAGGTATTTTATTGTGCAACATTCACAAGAACATTACCCATGATAAAAATAAAATATTTCGTGCATATAACTACTATCAAAATATTGTTAAATACTCAATATAACATTTACAAATACGTAGGCATGGCTTTACTATAAATACAAATATATTTAAGTATGTTTAATGACGGCGTAGGTACTTTGACAGTTGTGACATGTATCGAGCCTGATAAAATAACCTTGTACATCATTCTGTCAACATTTTTCTAATTTCAAAAAAACGAACTATAGTCTAAGTAATAAAGGAGGCTTGTAAGACGTTTATGAATAAGGGGGTTAGTGTTTAACTGTTTATATCCGGTTCGGGTATCGGGATGTTGTTCCGGGTTCGAATCCTGGACAGGGCATTTGTTTGTGTGTTTATCACAGATATTTGTTCCTGAGCTATGGATGTTTTCTATGTATTTAAGTATTTATCCATATTTATCTATTATATTTATATCGTCATCTAGTACTCATAACACAAGCCTTATTGAGCTTACTGTGGGCATAGGTCGATTTGTGTAAGATTGTCCTATAATATTTATTTATTTATTTATATCCTTAAGCACCTACGCAGGATATCAAAATGAAGTTTGATTCGTTGATTATTAGAATTCTTTTTATTTTTTATTTATTTAAGGTTTGCCAACAGGTTTGCAATATACTTTTTAAAACTAGACAAAAAATTAGCTTGCTTGAGTATCCACCCAATTACAGGCAAACACGGCATGCACATAAAAAAGAAGCTATTGCTTACATACAAAGTATAAACCAGAAAACGAATTTTCTGATTGTGTGAAAATTCTGTGATTTCACTCTCAGATGTGCTAGCGTATTATAATTGGATATAAACGATCACCGTTTGAATGTTTCACGGGCTCTAGCGCATAACCCAATACATTTATGCATGATAATTAATCTGATTGAATTCTGCAATTTTTCAATGAAATTCAAATTGAATTGGGGATCAACGTTTTGCATATAATTTTGTTTATTATAATTAATAGTATTTCATTTGTTTCAGGACCGTATATCGGGGAGAAAGGAGGTAAGTTATGTTTTAAAACTATACAAGTTGAAAAATATGTTCTTTAAATATCATGAAATTTAAAGACGTGGTGGAAGAGATTGGGCGTAGAAAGTGGAGCTGTGCAGAGCATATTGCCAGGATAGACTGAGTTGCTGGGGGCGAGACGTACTCTTGTTTGGGAACCCGCTAACACGGTCGTGGTAAACCAAAATCACCCATGAGATAGAAGGACGGCATCTGTCAACATGGCGATAACTGGATGCAGATGACAATAGATAGACAGGCAAGAAAGAATGGAGAGGAGGCCTTTGTTCGAAAACAGGCACTGTAAAGGCTGACATTGATTCTTGAAAATCGATTATGAAAGGATTTTAGAAAATTCTTTCCCTAAATAAGGAAAGATAGGTTCAAAGTTTTTAAACGATTTCTGCCCGAACGTAGTGTCGGGTGGATTTTAGTTTATTTTACAAACAAATAACATTGTCTTTGATTTAAGCTCCAATATTTATCGAACCGTACAAAAGCCGAAGGCCAAGTCTAAGTGAAAGTTAAACCGATATACGTAAAAGAAATATCAGTTTCCAAAGGTCATTAGAACGGTAAACAACGATTATTTTCCTCTGATTGGGGAATTATTAGCGATCAAACGATTTTCGTCAAACAAATGGGTCTGATAGTCTAAATGATAAGTATTTCTTTGTAATGTATATTTTCCCTCTCGAATTTTGTTTGGTGATACTTAATTCTGTGATTATTTGTCTTAGATCAGATGGCCTATTCGAAAAATTTAATTTGATTTGAATTTTTTTGAAAAGGATATTATTAAGGTACGTTTGGCTTATTTAGTCGGCAGCACAAATAGGTAGAAGTATACAGAACTAAACACCTAGGGACCCCAGGCACCTTGCGCGAGGCGGCAGGCAACCTGAAAGCTCTGCTGGGGGCTTCGTAGAGGAGCTGGGGTGGTTGGAATAATAGTGATACCCCCTCCCCCGTTTCACGCAAAATAGGCACACTGGATGTCGACTTGCGGAAAATCGCCCAGGATAACTAATTAGTCGGCAGCAGAAGTAGCTAAACGGGCAAAGTGTTCGAAGTGATCTGGACACAACTTTATTCATCGTGAGGTTTAACAGGAATTTCCTTCAACGTTCGCTCCGGCTTAGACTATTCATAATGCATCTTTATTGCTTAGACTCTAAGAAATGCAAATTTTTGAAGCAATGAAGAAATGTTAACATTGTTATTGAGCCCATTTATTCGAATACAATTTGGAATAAATAAATATAAGAATCACTACCAAACATCAAATAATACTGAAACGAATAAAATGGTTTTGGATTTAAGTCGAAAAAATACAAAACCAAAGCAAACCTTGCGAGTGCGATTCTTTTTAAAAGAAAAAAAAAACTGAATTTGTAGTTTTTTGAAATGGAATTTAAAAAATTCAAACCTTATTTCGCCTTCTTGTGGGAATTTCGTGAAATCACTTCACTTTAATATAGGTATGAACATACAGAAGGTTTTCAACAACATTTTTTTTAATGTAACATGCAGGGCCTTATTTCTCGAAAAGATTAGTTTAAAACTTTACTACTAACAAGTTATCAGTGTAAAAATACAAGTGCGAATATTTTCTGTTACTCAAATAATTTTAATAGTAGTGCACTAATAAAAAAAAATTGTGTTGTTTGACTGAATACATATTACTTGGTCGATTCATAAGTTCTGTCACTAGGGTTTTGTTTGACTGGTAAAATAGGAACAGTTAGAGATTGCTTACTATTTCAATATATGGTTAAAAAGCCTATTTAACAGTGATCAATTTACGATATTATTTAATGAAAATAGTTGTGGCAGTTTTACACAATACCTTGTAACATTCGGAAAAGCGCAATAAAAACGTCACAAACACGCGCCCTATTCTAGTTGATTTTGACCCTAATCATTTTTATTAAATTTTAAGAGCTTCGGTCTTGCATACTGGGTCCAACAAGGTACCAATAAAAAAAAATCACAGCAACAATTAAATGGATCCAGTCTGAAATGCCACGCAAAAACTAATCAAACAATTTTTTGTGGCAAACAATTTGTCTTCTATTTTTTGAGCTGAGAAAAATGTATAATATTGTTCATCAAAAAAAGTTTTTTAGAATACGTTGAGACCTTGAATGTATCACGAGCATTTTTTCTACTTGACAACTTCTTGATCAAAAACGTTCTAATCAATTAAAGTACCTGATTTCCTATAATTAGGTGATTATAATTTGAAAAGACGGAAATACATCAAATAACGTTGAAATCTAATTATCAATGTGAGTTAAGTTGTTAGTTGTAAGCGAAAGGGCTTAAGTCTAATTATACATTAAGGCGATTTGCGACCTTTTGCGTTTAGAGAAGTTGTGATTGGAATACACGAGCGGTGTAGGAACTTAGTGGCCACGTGGATTGGGATTTATGTTTAGGAAGTAACGTCTATTCAAACTTACGAATGATTTCCTATGGACGTTTTGAAATACCATTTTAATTAAATGTTATAGGAGTTTATATAGGAACGTATCGTTTTTGTGCTTAGTTACACAGTTTTATCTCAGCTTATTGGATAAAGCAAAAATCTAACCCCATTATCTTGATATTTTTAGTTAAGAAAAACTGCCATAGGTATAATCATAATATTGCCGAAGTAAATACGATTACAAAAGGAACTAGACTTACACACATAAGTACTCACTGCAATGGCGCAGCAACCCAAAGTGGATCTTGGCCTCCGACACCAAAGATCGCCAGGCTTCTCTATTCACAGCCGTATCTGTCCAGTCAACGGCGCCCCGCGCGGTGATATCCTTCAGCACCTTGCCTTTCCAGGGGTACCTAGGACGCCTAGATGGTCTTCGATAAGTTGGCGGGCCAGAGTATGCTCTTCAGCACGATCTTCACCCATACGAACTACGTGTCCGAGCTATCGGAGTTTAGCGGCTTTTGTTTCCCCAATGATGTTCGGCTCGGACACCAGATCTTCGATATCCTGGTTCTTACGAAGCCTATAGTTTCCATCCTTTCTGCGAATCTCGGTATTTTGCGCTAGATAATTTTTTTATCTACCGCAAAAAAAACTATGCATAATATTTGTTGTATTATTAATTATTAAATATGAATATTTTTTATGCTTAAACAATTCAACCGACAAATCCCAGATTCAGAATGCAACACAACTTTTAATCAAGCCAAAAATCAAGTTATATAACTGACTTTGTAATGCAAAAAGAAAAAAAAAACAAACAAGGAAACAAACCTTATAAACAAAAAGCAACCCTTCCGAGGAACGTAACTTTGAAAACTCACTTTAATTTTTAATTTCTTAAAAAACAAATGAACCTCACAATATTATACAGGAAAAATCAGACTGTCTTAATTATATGGTCCCTTTGAGATTCCTTTGAGCCTAATTTGAGGAGAATAGCAATTATTACGCCTTGAATTCCGCGAAATTCTGTTTCAACTCCTTCCGTACCTGGAAAATTATCTAGGTGGAAATTTGATTAGTGTTTTTACAAATTGGTAAAACAGTGGGAATTGATTCTCCGAAATTGTCGAAGCAAAGACGCAAATGATGGCGATTATGTAGATATGATGCTATTTATTAGTACAGTCGCCATCAGATATATCGGAGCGGCCAAGATGGTCAGATCAACGCCTTGATTTGCCTCAGTTAAATCTTCGAGCCATTTCATGGCACCAATCAACACGACGGATTTTTTGGGCCTTTGTCAAATTATGAGGTATCCACCGGGCACAAAGCTTCCTCACCGCTAAATGTTCATGGAGGATTTTATGGACTTGACTCATACCGATGCCTAAGCTTGTACGAATCTGCTGATAGGTCACTCTTTTGTCAGACTCTATCATACACCGCACAACACTGATGTTATCTTCAGTCGTCGCCGTGGAAGACCGTCCCTCACGCAAATCATCGGTGAGATTAGTGCGACCACGTTTAAATTCATTAAACCAGTTCTAAACAGTGGCACGAGATGGGGCTTCATCGTTAAAGGCCAATCGAAGTCTATCATAACTTTCTTGTTGACTAAAATGACATCGAAAGTCATAAAAATCATTGCACGAAAATTTTCTCGCGTTAAATTCACGCCAACGTAACACAGACAATTTTCAATTTGCCGCCAAATCGTAAAACAAATGACAAATGAATAGAATAAAAACACAATAATATTAACTAAGAGTTCCATTTTCAAATTTTAAAATTATTTTTTTATTTTATAGTTTACAAGTGGCCAGTTCTAATAATGTTCAGTGTCGCCCTCGTAGTACGGGAGCGCTGATGAGTGGTGACCTCGATCTATCTAGTTGTTGAGGTTATCTGAGCAAGGCGATAAAGTGCATGTTCAGATATTTTTGAGTACCTTGGCTGCTCCGATATATTTAATGGCGACTGTTGTAGTACTTTTGTGTGTTGATATATGTTTCAGTGAAAGCTGTTAAGGGAATAAGTGAATGTTCATATTATGTACAAAATGGCGATTATCACACTGGCGCCGCAACCGCATGCGGCGACGGAGTGCAACCGTGGCAGCGCTATAGACATGCAAAGCGCTATGTCGTTCGCACACCGACCGTCGCCGCATGCGGAAACCGCAGTAGTGTGAAAACCGCTTTCTGTTTGCATTCTAAATATAAAATAAATTAGAAATCATTATTAAATATTTGAATGTACTTATCCAGTGTTATTGGTGTTTCTTACTAGATACAGCATTTTAAAGGGTAGATATATGTTTCTTGAATTATTGATATTTTAGGTAACAAGCAGTGCTATTTCTGGCAATCATCATCATTATGTCATTAAAACAGCGGATTCCTCCTCTTACGTTTTATAAAGAAATAGTATTTGTATGGGTTTTTATGGGTGGGTGAACAGCCTAAGGGGAGAGGTAGGGCACCTTCTACTTGGTGGTCCAATGTGCAAAAAGAGATCCAGAAGCAAAATATCGACACACAGACAACCCAAAATAATATCTTTGACGCAAATGTACGGGAAGACCGGACCCCAGATAAACCGGGAAAAGGGTAGGACAAAGAAGAAGAGGTATTTTTATGGGTGAGTGTTAGTGGACCTTATTACATTGGGATAGGGTCTATCAATGGTCGGGTGTTACTGTTTTGTTGGTGGTGGTGGAAATAAACTATAAAATTTGTAAAATGGAGCCTCGTCTCCCAACAAACCACACCGTGGTTTGACAGAAGAACTGTCGTAAAAAAATTGGAAGCCGTTTCGGGAATAGACATTTATTTATTTATTTTTGTTTATTTGATCGAGTAGTATGAAGAGAACGCGACGCTCTATCCTAAATAAATAAAATTTCTTTACGTTATAAGCTAGAGGAGGCATTATTTGAATATTTTTTTACTATAAGCAAATATTTTTTTTTTATCCCCTACGCCCTAAAAGCGACAGTGTTAACGAATACAGACAATAATTATACAATTAAATTATTTTCTCAGAAAAATTGTTTATTTATTTTAAACATAGTTAGGAAGGGTAGCTAATGTGTGATAGGGGTTTCTTTTCCCAAATACACACGCCTGTAGTTCGTGCGGTGAGGAAAACTGTCTCAGATCCTGTCTAAGTTCTTTTTTTATATATATTTTTATTTCATTTTTTTTTATTTTGTCTACCAATGACTTTAGTAAGTGAAGCTACCAACGTTTCGTAACCTACACACCAGAGGAAAGAAACGCCAAGAAAACCTCTGAGATGCCTAGTTAATTAATTAAATCAAAATTAAACCTAAATTCAACCATAGTGACTGTGGTCATGCCGAAATAAGTCATAGAAATATGTCGTGTAAGGCAGTTATGCTAATTCAAACTTCAAGGACGAGCAAATAGCATTGTACGTAGAGTGAGGCATTGTTTCTAACTACCAAACTCTTCATCTAATTA
Organism: Pammene aurita; assembly: GCA_947086415.1. Classification (NCBI taxonomy): domain Eukaryota; kingdom Metazoa; phylum Arthropoda; class Insecta; order Lepidoptera; family Tortricidae; genus Pammene; species Pammene aurita. The sequence goes on from OX352315.1 coordinate 11,619,991, forward strand.
TCAAATTTTACAGATGATGTACAGTCGTACATCATCTGTAAAATTCGTTCATTAGAATGAAAGTCTGAATTAACTTATGAACTATTTTCGTTCAGATGTAGTTGGCATGGATTCCCATAACTCACTCCAGCACGATTCAATCTCTCAGTTGAATTTCAATACTTTATCGTAGTGGCTTTCTCTTTGCCAATAATTGTATCTCCAACAAGATAATAATATTTATTCATTAATTATTGTGAATGGTGATAAAATACAAGTCTCGCTATGTCAGAGAACATGGTTAAAATTTTCATAATATTTTTGTTTTACAACTCAATGTTGGTACAAAAGTTAGATGCCTTATTTCAGCTCAAAAGTAATAAATAATTTCAGTTATATAAATAACACTTCATAGAAGGATCAAGGTAGTGGTTATGAAGAATGAACATAATCGTTCAATGGTTAATGTCGATTACACTGTCATAAATAAATAATGTTACAATCACACAAGTAATAATTACTTCAGTTCAAGTCAATGCTTATATACCAAGCCATATGAACCGTAAGTATAATAGAGGACACACTCTTTTAAATTCATAAATCAGGTACGTAAAACACGCTAAAAATCGTTCCCAAAATAGGGTAAACGTCTTAATATATACTCAATTAAATTCATATGCCGCAACCGCAAAACAAAAAAATATCACGCATTCCGCAATAAAATTCGCAAAACATATAAAATTATAACGCATACGACATATAGGATATAGGAAAAAACGCATCCACAAAACGTATAGAGATATAACGCATTCCGCAACCGTATAGAAATATAACGCATACGCAAAATGGGATAGACACATCCATACCTATTTCGTTAAATTCGTAAAATGTTTCCGCATGCTCCGTTAAATTCCGTACGCATATATATATTGCATATAATAATTCAACCAAATTTCACATAAATTAAATGCAAGGACCACAGTAATAAGGTAAAATGTTCATAATATAACAGTTAATTAAAAGCACTTACTCAACTCCGAGACCTAAAGAGAATACACAGAAAATAAATAAATTTTATAAGTGAATAGATTTTGCCTCACCAAATTAGACTTCTTTTGCTGGTCCTATTGGCAGCTCAGGGCGGGGCCTCGGTGTTTGTAGCACGGTGCTTGTAGCTAGCTCTATTCAGCGTCAGAAGTCAGGTCCCGTTGCTCAGTCGTCCCGTAGTCCCGTAGGTAGAAGGCAAGTTGCTCGCAGATCTGGTCGGAGTCAAAGTGAATCCCTACGGTACGCCCTTCCCTTATATAGCATCAAAATTACGTATATAAACGCTAACTACCCCCGTCGAAACGTCCGCCTTGTGGTAGCTTGGTTAGAGTGATTTAAGCCAATTTGAACCTTATTGATCCTTTAGTTCATACTATTTTAAAGACCAAATTCCTATACTTAAGTGACCTAGTTCGATAATCTCCTATGTTTTTCTTGAATATCTATCCAATTATGCAATTTCCAATGAAAATTTATATGAAAATAGATGAAAACATTAGCCCCGCGTACGATTTAATAAGCCCCTGTAAGTATTCTATTTTAAGTAAGTTGTCTATTTTCCCCGTAAAATGCCAATATATCTTTGTATACCAATTTGATTCTTAAGATCCCTACGCTACATACTTTTATAAGAAACAAGTTCCTATGAGCGCCCTACCCTTTTTGGAAAACCTAACCACTAAGAAAGCGATTTTCTTTAATTCAAACAAAGTAAGTATTTCCTAAGCTGAATTTATATAATTTATGACGAGGATAATTTTTCTGCATATATTATGACAAGATCCTATCGGATTTACTGCGTATTTACTCTGTAAAATACCAATATAACTTTTATCAGGAAATTCGCTTTTTATCCTAATTTTCATCGCTTTCCTTTATTTGTTTTGATCAAAATTGTGTTTATCACACGTTTATAAGCTAAAACTAGCCTAGAATTCCATCAAACATTAACTTTATGTTTTATAAAAACTAAGCTCCCAACTTTATTTCTTTCCGTTAATTAACTTCATAATACGAGTTTTTACATAATATTCCCAAAATCGATTTTGGATGAAAAAGTGAGTTCTTAGCTTTTTCACGCTTAATTCATTCAATTTCGTTAATATACTTCCTGCAATATAACTTTAATTACTTTCCCTTTAATTTAAATATCGATTTATAACAATAATTAACAAATTAAAAACATAACCTAACCATTTGGACAAATTTTCAGACAAATCTAAAATATTATTAGGAACTACTTTTTGTTATTCAATAAATTATCAATAATACATTTATTCTATACAATAAACTACATTTCATCTCGAAAATCCTATTAAAAGTATCAATTTTCATCATTACTTAACGAACAATATTCTCAGTTGTCGGTCATTCCCTTCCCTAGGTATACTTACAATGAGAATAATATGAAATTATAAGAAACTGATGATAAAGCAATTTATAATCAAAATACTAATTTCTAAATGGGTAAAAGAACCTGTCTATGTTACTAACAGTTTGTACTATGTCATAAAATGTCTTAAGCACATATCTTAAGAATGAAGTAAATATTTCTAGAACATACTTTATATACAACCTCCTGCTATTCTATGAATTTAATTTTACCTAATAATACATCCCTTATTGAAGGAATCGATCACAAGATTGCTAAAACTTTATGACAAATCTAGTGCGGTCACCAAATTACTGTTTGTCCACTGCAAATAGTACAAACGGATATTTCAGATAATAATTCCCCAAAATGTTGCATACTTATCCTGTTAAGTTGTTATTCATAGCCTCTGTTCCTGTGAAAACTAAAACATACATTAAATATCTACACAAGCTGCATATATAATTTACATATGAATTCCACCTATGGTCATAATGCCATTTGAAATACCCAAATAATAATAATAATAACCATTATTTATATCTAAATTACAATTATATAAAATACATAATTAATCGACCAAGATCATGAATGTTTCAAAATCTTGCCAATCAACGGTGAACAATATTTAGCAAAACTCTATGGTATCAATTGCTTATGCAATAATGCAAAAAGAAGTAATAATATAAGTATAATTATATCTAAACATAATATAATTTATCGAAAACTGTGAGAATTCCTAGTAAAGATTTCAGGTTTTATATTTTCCAAATATTCTCATTTCCTGAGAGCAATGATAATAGCTTATTATATAAGTTCTGGTATGTATGGTTGCTAATAAAACACATGATGCTTATATATTTCCATATATTTTATTTCCTTTGTCAGATCATTAACTTGATGTTTTCTTACACACTAAAATAAAACCAATATGTAATAAGGTGAACCTCCACCCTCATACATACTATGTGAATCATTTAGTTTCATTTTTTCATGAACTTTACTCATGAAAATATCATGTAAAAGCTTACAAATGAAGCTCTATCAGTCTTTAAAGTTATTTTCCTAATTTTCATACTTAGAGGACCCTATGGACCTCTACAAGTAGTAGCAGTAGTATTTAGTACCGGAACACCTTTACTTTCTAATAACGCTTTGTGACTACTTATTTATTGAAAGTAACGCTCCCCGACTTAGAGCTAAAACACACGTCACGATGCGACGTCGTGTCGTGTAAATCTACGACGTGAATTGATTGATTCACGACACGATATCGTATCGTAGTACGATTTACGGCACGACGTCGTGTAAGATGCCGTCGAATGTCGCAGTACCTAGATCAAGAGATATGGACCGCAAGACATCAGTTTGTCCTGCTATTAAGAAGACGCAAAAAGGAGAGAGGGCAACAGAAAATACTAGGCCACCCATTTCTTTCCATCATGAATGACATAACATAACATAACATTTACGGCTTACATCGTAGATTTCCACGATACGACGTAGCAACGTGACTCGACGTCGTATCGTGCTACGATATGACGCCGCATCGTGTAATTGTTTTTGGCCCTTACGTCCGAATGGACGTGTGAATACGCGGTTTAAGGTCGTATGTTGATCGCTTCCTCAATAATAAACCAATAAGTGCCGAAAACTGGGGCACTTACATCCATCATCGTACTGCCAAGTCACTAGCCTATTTAGTTTTAGGGAAATTGTGATTTGGTAAAAAGCTTTGTACGGTGCACGCATTATAGTGGGTTAGTATGTTAGTATGAAAGCTTGCGTAGCAGTTTGTAGTTTGATGAAGTGAAAAATTGTGAATATTATTAATACAGGTTTCTCACCTTCAAATGCAGACTAGACACTTTTCAGTCCCAATTGTCTTACCTTCCATAAACTACATATTACATACAGACGATTTTTAACGACAAATTATGTTTAGGTTTCGAATTTAATAAAAAGGTAAAAATTTCTTTAAAAATAAATTTGACTTTGAATAAGACAAGAAGAATTTGACTACAGACTTCGGAAGAAAATAATATATTTTCCTACTCCGGTACTTTTATCTGTCAATTATATGGTCCCGCAAACGAATATAAAAGCATGTCTTATGCAATTTCAAAAAAGTCTATCTAGTCTATTCTTCATAAAGACCCTAGGGTTATTATGGGATATAATGCAACTGCTAACAGAGGTGCCCTGTGAACCCAACAAATTTTTTTTTTCTTCTCCCGTTTATCTATCATTTATACATTCGTCATCATCATCATCTATGTACTCAAAGAAACACATAGATAACTAGCCCTTTCCCGCGGCTTCGCCCGCGTACTATAAGTACTCAAAAAGGATACGATACCCATGTCGATTTTCAGACTTTGTGATCACATTTGCCCCTTTTAGGGGTTGAATTTTCAAAAAACCTGAAACACGTGTTTACTCATTTATCGTTAGGAATACTCCTGTGAAGTTTCGAATAAAATAGTCTAACAAATCTTGATTCGCTATACAAACTTTGGACCCCCATTTTACCCCCTTAGGGGGTGAATTTTGAAAAATCCTTTCTTAGTGCATCCCTAGACCTTATAAGGAACCTACGTGCCAAATTTGGAATCTCTAGAACCAGCGGTTTGGGCTGTGGGTTGATATGTTAGTCAGTCAGTCAGTCAATCAGTCAGTCAGTCAGTTTCTTCTTTTATATGTTTAGATATACTCGAAGAAAAGTCTACGTAGTCTATTCCCCAAAAAAACAATGTTCAGAGGCTGACAACACCCGATGACCTTCAAATTGACTTTACTCAAACAGTGTTTCAGCTATAACTACTTGTTTTGAGAAAGTAAAAAAAAATGTATGTTAATATTCGTTATATTTCGAAGAACTTCGTTGCGTCCGATACACGATTGAACGAAATCGGCTCGATAGAAAATAATTCCAAAGTTACATCTTAAAATTAGCTTCAAACAGTTGTACGTCTTTAGTTTCTTGACTTATACGTCTGTAACTAAGGACAAAATTCCACCACACTAATACTAAAAACTTCGTTGCCTTATATTTCTCAATTAATGCGTCGTTTTTTTTTAATTCATTATTTTGTAAAATTTGCAATGAGCTCCCACACTAATCGTAACACAGTGTTTCTCTTTCACTCGCGCTGAATAAGATAGGGAGGGAATTTAGCTGTTGTCAGCCCCTTAAATAAAAGCGCCAAAATAGAATCGCGTGCAGTCACGACTTTAGAAGAAAATAAATTACTGCCAACCTAAGAAACCTAAATAAACGTTGCGTTTTTAGAAAAAAAAACTTGAAAAAAGAAAAAATGAAAAGAACCACAGACATACTTTGTAGTTTTTACGATTGCCATTCGTTTGTGGTGGCAAACTGCAAATTTCGAAAATAATATATTTTTACTAATCTCTGTCGCTCTTTGATAATTAATTTAATAACGACGGTGTGTGTTTGTGTTAGTATTCTTGAAATACAGTATTTTAAAAGGTGAAACTTAAATTATTGTTGATTATGTTGACAAAATAACTGCAATATCCATGAAGTGTTCAATTTCGCATTTTTTCTAAAAGTATGTGAAGTCGTAGAAAAAGTATTGTATGCAAGGTCGTATAAGTAGGTCAAAAAATGTTCGTGGCGTTTTTCTTAACAATTTTCGCCTCCGGCTGCGCCTACGGCTCAAATTGTTACCCACGCCACTCACCTTTTTTGACCCCTCTTATACAACTGTTGCATAAAATACTATTATGAATAATTTTGAACATTGTTATTTTTAGTAGGTAAAGTTCAAAAAAATGGTTTCATTTGTACTTGTACAAATGCGGTTCAATCTACGAGGCAATGACTACATACTTGTAAATTAGTAAATACAGTAGTTTTTGAAATATGTATTAAACTAAATTATATGTATGGTATTAAAATGGTTTATTCAAGCTCTCAGTTCCGATTTGCGTTGTACAAACTTCACAATCTCGGGTTTGAAAGGTGTGACTTTCCACTCACAGGGATGATGACACATGTGGAAATTTGTAATAAAATTAAGTAGAATGGATTAAAGTAAAATCCATACTAATATTATAAATGGGAAAGTGTATGTGTGTGTTTGTTTGTTTGTCCGTCTTTCACAGCAAAACGGGGCGACGAATTGACGTGATTTTTTAAGTGGAGATAGTTGAAGGGATGGAGAGTAACATAGGCTACTTTTTGTCTCCTTCTAACCCCCCACTTCCCTAAAATGGGGGGTGGAAGTTTCTATGGAGCATTCCGGGGGGCAATCAGGAAAGGGGAACCGTGTTACCCCGAATTTAACGCGAGCGAAGCCGCGGGCAAAAGCTAGTTTTAAATAATCTAATGAATTGGTTGAAACATACGAGACTTCAGAATTCTAAAATTTTTCGATTAAAAAAAAATGAAATTCAAAAAACAATGACACCATTCGATTTCTTAAATGTTATCGTAAAATAAATTGTACTGCAACCATATACATAAACGCAATATTTTACCGTCAAAATAGCAATTTCATAATATTTCCATACTTTAAACAGGGCGACTATGCAAACGTGACGTCACTGTTGCATATCATTTTGTTAGGAGCGTTTTGAGAAACAAAAGCGAGTGACAGATTTTGAATCTCATTTCCGACTTTTGTATTGCTTTGACGCAATTAGCCCCATATAGACATTTTATCCTTACAACAAAACGAATCGATTGATACCATACATGAAATAAATTCATCATGCCTATTTCAGCCTGTACTCGTACTTGGAACAACGAGAATTAATTCTGATCCTCGACCTCGAACACACCTAGTACGATCGCTCAAAAACTTTTGCGAATAACTCAAAAAGTAATTTGTCATTCGTTGTGTAACTGTAACCGGAGATCGATTTTACGATCGCACGTTTTTATGACCTTAGAGGCCGAGCTGCTGTGAAAGTATGTTACCTTCGTAACGTTATTGGTGCGATTATCAGTTTGGTTGGTTGAGTTGTAAGTGGTGGTCTTAACAACTAGAGGACAAAACGAATTACTTCTTCCTCCTAGCGTTTGTCCCAGCTTTTTGCTCTATTGAGCCTGGGGTCCGCTCGGCAAGCTAATCCCAGGAATTGGCGTTTGACACTACTTTTTACGAAAGCGACTGCCATCAGACCTTCAACCCCGAGGGGAAACTAGGCCTTGTTGGGATTAGATCCGGTTTCCTTACGATGTTTTCCTTCGCCGAAAAGCGACTGGTGAATATCAAATGATATTTCGTACATAAGTTCCGGAAAACTTAGTGGTACGAGCCGGTGTTTGAACTTCTGACGTCTTACCAGGGGGGTTTCACTACGCAGTTTAGGTACATTTGGCCGGCGCGCCTCCCGGGCAGGCGTATGGCAGTGGGCTGCCGCTCGGCTCGCACGATAGTCGTATTACGTGGCGCTAGCGCAAAATTGAAAATACATAATGGCTTCGAAACCTAAATCTCGATCTAATCCGTATAAAAGATATCTTTACGGATGTCTGAATAAACGGAAGAACAAGGAAGCAGAAATAACATTATTAAATTCCGGACGTTATTGAAAGGTCCCGATGTCCTTACTTAGTAATAGTTAAAATAAACATTGTAGAGCGGGGAGGCGGGGGACGAAGACGAAAAGCCGTGGATCGGTAAACACAGTTTAATACGGGACGAGATATACATGGAACTAACTTGACTTAGACCTAGGCTTTCAGTGCTTACTAGCCGCGTAAGACCTATCTAGGTAGACGCTTACGTTTCTAGCAAGACCGCGCTAAGAGTGACGACACTAAAATGCTCAATCAAAGGTTGGGTCATATAGCGTGCGTACTCATATAGCTCCTGCGAATCTCAAACAAACCTCGGACAGTCCCCGAGGGTCATGTTTCTACGATGAACTACCGTTGGCGCGTTCTATCTCGATCGCGGCGCCATCTTTTGGCGACCGGTGAAACCACTATCCGCGGTGTAGTTAGTATATCTGTACATCGATCCAGCGGTTGCGCTTGCACCGTGCGCGCCTTGCGCGCGCAGCTATTAGCCGCTAGATGTCTCGAGTAGTTGTGGTGTTACAACTCTCCCCCTCTGTCCACGAAGTCGACCCGACGAGTGAGACAGGAGTGGTTGAAATAAATTGGTTGAGGTGAGTGTAGGGTATTCTCACCCTCCCCCTCGACTAGAGGTACATTGACTAGAATAATTTGTGAAGAAGTTGACGCAGAAGATTATGGGTAGAGTGTGTAGTCAATACTATCGAGCTCACACTCTTTATCATTATCCTGGAGACTGCTTCTCGGCAGCTGAGAAAACAGCATGCACTTGCTTCTGACGAAAGAGACTATGAGAAGAGCGTGTAGTCAACAAAATCGAGCTAACACTCTTAAACGCAAACGCGTTGCAATATTTGGCCACATGGTCACGTCGTTCTTGACACATAGCCGCCAAACTCCAGCTTCACCTTTCAACAGCAAAGAAAGTTCGATTAGGGCTGTCACGTCATATTCGACAAAGCTCTCTTCATAGAGCGACACAACAGGCAACCTCTCCAGGCGCCGTGAGAATTGCTCTGGTGACAACATCTTTGTTGGTTTCCTTCTGAAGGTTGTAACTCGTCCTGAGCGCGTAACCAGAAAAGATGGACTTTTAATCTTCGATGACTCGCCCCTTCCGGTCATGAAAGTTGTAGGTCGGTCGTCTAGCGTAGTACGCCGGTGACGTCACGTTTCTCAGCACCACGATGACGTCATGCGTAGACGGGCCTCACAGAGGGCGCCACTGTAGAGCGGGGAGGCGGGGGACGAAGACGAAAAGCCGTGGATCGGTAAACACAGTTTAATACGGGACGAGATATACATGGAACTAACTTGACTTAGACCTAGGCTTTCAGTGCTTACTAGCCGCGTAAGACCTATCTAGGTAGACGCTTACGTTTCTAGCAAGACCGCGCTAAGAGTGACGACACTAAAATGCTCAATCAAAGGTTGGGTCATATAGCGTGCGTACTCATATAGCTCCTGCGAATCTCAAACAAACCTCGGACAGTCCCCGAGGGTCATGTTTCTACGATGAACTACCGTTGGCGCGTTCTATCTCGATCGCGGCGCCATCTTTTGGCGACCGGTGAAACCACTATCCGCGGTGTAGTTAGTATATCTGTACATCGATCCAGCGGTTGCGCTTGCACCGTGCGCGCCTTGCGCGCGCAGCTATTAGCCGCTAGATGTCTCGAGTAGTTGTGGTGTTACAACATCCTTAATTTATTGATAATTGGCTGCCTAGAAACAATATTAGGAACTGACCGACATATTTTCAAAGGAATACGCCTGTGGCATACCGTGGGCATACCTACTTCCGTGAGAATCAGACATAATCTCTATAAAAAAATATATTTCCGGATAAAAATTTCATGTTTACAGCATCAACGTTTGTAATTCCTACATATTTATCTTAAAAATAATAAATCAGTAGGTATAGGTACAAAAACTTGTCAAGTGACAGCCCCGTGCCGACGCACACAGCTCGGTCATAAAACTGCGGCGCGCAAAGAAGATTCACGGTTCGTGCGCGGTTATAAGTTTCAATTTTGCTCACAGGCGGCGAGTATAGGTATAATTTTGTACCTAAATCTGACTTTTGTGAAGGAGTGAATTTTCTGTACGGTAGTACTATTAGTTATTCTGTGGTCTTACCGTCAGGCCACCAGCGCTTCTACATATAATATACTACAGTCATTTTACGGGCGGCTCGTATGGGGAATTGGAAATAATTAATAATAGCTAATATTTTTAGTGTAACGGATATATCATGATACCAGTATTATTTACGCAATGAAATCCTACAAAATATCGTTATTCGCTAACCGCCACAAATATGTACACACATATTACAAGCGTTTTTCTTGTAGGATTTTTATAAATATATCGTTTCTAAGTCTTTTAAAATGTGTAAGAACAAACTACCACCTATTACTATTTCTTTATAACGAATTAGGATATATATCGCCCGCGCCGTACATTTAGTAAATTATGTGGTTTTACATGGTCACGGTTTCTTGTTCTTCGCTTTATAACAGAAAGAAGACTAAAAGTAAATAAAAATATACAATTTTTTTGTATATATTTTTTTACCTATTTTAACTACTTCCGGGTGAAAAGTTTGTAGGATTTTTGCATATATTATCTATAAATATCCCATAAGAATGAAAAATACAAAATCAGGCTATTATAAATTAATGTTTCACGCAACCGTATCTTTACTGTACTAATATTACAATACATATATTTACAAAACAAATGACATTTTAATAAATATGTACCTATTTTGATTTGAGCCACACTACTATATAAATTAAATATAAACTTAAATAGATAACATATATGAAAGAAAAAACCGTAAACCGTAGTTGCCGGCCTGTTACGATACATCCGTTTTATTAAGGTATATTTGACGGCGCTTACGTCATTTTACTATCCGGCACTTACGTCCTTTCACTATGCGTTTTTGAGTGATAACTCACAAGCAAGTCGCAAGTCTAAAATATATGAAAAAAAAGGAGAAGATGCGCCTTATCACATACTTTCTACAAAAATTATTTTGAACATTATCGGTTAGGCCATTTTAAAGTTATCTCCAAAATACTTCTTCCTTAGCATCAGATACGACCTTTACGTATTAGTTTGGTTCTTATTCCATTGAAGGTATGGTACCCTCCATTACGCGTGGTCTGACACGCACTTGGCCGGGTTTTATTTCTTTTACGTTCTCCTAAGTTAATATTTTAACCCAGTTTTAAGGACTCTATAATTAGCCAAAACCTTAGTAGCATGTATCTATGTGAACTGAAGTGACCTTTACGTATTAGTTTGGTTCTTATTCCATTGAAGGTATGGTACCCTCCATTACGCGTTATTATGTGAAGTAGGTAGGTGAAATTACAACGCTTATTACATTCAGTGGCCGCGATTAGAAAAATAAACACACACACTGGACAGACACAGCTCCAACCCAACTCAACCCAACTCAACTCAACGCTATAACGACATTGACATTTGCTATTCGAACAGATTTCCATTCAACATTGGTCTGACATTGGTCAGACATTGGTCACACATTGCTCTCACATTGGTCCAATGTTGAATGAAAATCTGTTCAAATATCTATTGTCAATGTCGTTATAGCGTTGAGTTGAGTTGGGTTGAGTTGGGTAGGAGCTGTGTCTGTCCAGTGTGTGTGTTTATTTTTCGAATCGCGGCCAGTGCCACCTAGCGCTACGTGCTACGCTCGTAGCCTGTAGCCACGTATTTGTCGTATGTAGACGCGCGTAGTAGCTACGAAGAGAGAACCCGACAGTCGGGTTCTCGGCCCAGTACCTCTACCACGAGTCATGCAAATAAGACCAATTCGAGATTCGTTCACGAATTCGTAAATTATTTGTATGGAGAATTTGTGCAGAGCCTCTAGCGGTCACTTATAGAACTAAAAATTACTGCCATACCATAAGTTAAATTATCGTTTATCCAATTCGCTCACGAAAGTTCGATTGCTTGTTTCGTTTGTGTAGATTTCAATACTTTACAAAGTGACGTGACGTGACAAACGTCACATCCTTCACACCAACCGAAACAGATTGTAGGTAAGCCAAAAAGGTTTTACTTCCTAAGTACATTTTATCTGAAGGTTTAGAACTGTAGACAATTATATGAGCAGTGAACAATAATAAGCATAGAAACCGTACTAGCTCTGAAAAATTACCCTACTTTTTGTGGTGGTTTAATATACTTGCTAGGCCGTAAACCAGGAATAATTTCCGTTGGTCATCGTGTCCCAAGCGGTAAATTTTAAGTCGTTAAGGGCGGTCAATAATCAAGCTTCGTGATGGTCAGCTGCCGTTCCTTGAGTGGGTTGAGTAACGGCAGCCATTTTCTCACATAAAATACATATAAAATAAAATGACCATCGCGTCCCAGTTGAAACAGGTGATAGTTTATATGCTATTACAAATAAAACTAGTCACATGAATATATGGTATTTAGTGTATCAGAAGACGGTCTTTCTACCTCAATACAGCCGGCTGACGATTTTCCTGATAATAAGAGCATCAAATACTGACAGCTGACCTACGCGACGCCTCATCGCCTGGGACGCCTTGCGATTGGTCATGAAATTTGTTCCTGGCTTACGGTTCATGCCATCGGAGCCGGGAAATACAAGCTATGACAGTAAGCCTTTACCTTATTTTCACTATTTTTTCATAATGTTCACCGATTGCAACTTTTTTTTGAACAGGGAAATTACGTATTTCGTCATACCTATTCAAAGCTAGGAAAAGGGGTGAAAACTGTCAGTACTTCATCCATCCATCCATATACTTATTTCGTCGTAGGATATAGGATTACCTAAGAAAACCAAATTGATGAAATTTTAAATGTACAAATAACACTACAAGGGCTGCTATTTATATATCCGGAAACCGGGATTTACAATCTTCTTAAATAGCATATTTGACCTCCATGGTAAAATTTGAACTTTTTTAAGTACTGGCCGGTATATTTTTTCTTTCTTATTAACGCTCGTGTTTTGTTTTTGACGGGTTTTAAATGTCATCTCGCAGCAAGAATGGAACTCACTCGTGAAAATATTCGTGCTATGATTTATTATGATTTTCGGCGTGGTTTAACGCAACAACAGTGCATAGATCAACTAACTTCAACTTTTGGTGATGAAGCCCCATCTAAAACTACTGTGTATCACTGGTTTAGTGAGTTCAATCGTGGACGTAGTATGCTTACGGACGTAGTTAAGGCAGGTCGCCCGAAATCGGTCGTTGTACAACAAAATATCGAGGCTGTGCGAAAACTTATAATGGACGACCGACATGTTACGTACCGCGAGATAGAGGCGACTCTGGGTATTTCTATGACCAGCATTAATAGCATATTACATAATTATTTGGCTGTAAAAAAAATTTGTTCGCGTTGGATACCCCACAACTTAACAAAAGAGCAAAAAGATGCTCGCGTCGAATGGTGCAATAAAATGTTAAAAAAATATAACCGTGGTGACTCAAAAGCCGTTTATAACATCTATACAGGTGACGAATCCTGGATCTATGCATACGATCCCGAAACGAAGCAACAATCAACGGTATGGGTGTTTCAAAATGAGCCGAACCCTACGAAAGTTACTCGTGCAAAAAGTACATTGAAACAAATGGTGGCCTGCTTCTTCGGTATTAATGGCCATGTAGCTACAGTGCCACTAGAAAACCGTAGAACGGTTAATTCAGAGTGGTACACGACCATTTGCTTACCGGAAGTATTTGAACAAATTCGTAAAACTAACCAGCGACGAAGAATCATTCTTCATCATGACAATGCCAGCTGTCTTACGTCACGCGAAACAACTCTATTTTTGGAGGGTCAAAATGTGGAATTAACGGGTCATCCGCCGTACAGCCCTGACTTGGCACCCAACGATTTTTATTTATTTCCAAATATAAAGAATAAATTACGCGGTCAACGATTTTCGACCGCTGAAGATGCTGTCGACGCATTCAAACAACACGTTATGGAGGTACCTCAGGCGGAGTGGCAGAAGTGCTTTAAAAATTGGTTCACGCGAATGCAAAAGTGCATAGATCATCAAGGGGAATACTTTGAAAAACAATAAAACCATTTTCAGCCGTGTACGTTTGTTTGTTTTTTTGTTTCCGGATATATAAGTAGCAACCGTACTAGTTTAAAACGTCCTAGAACTACGTCCATATGTAATAGGTGATTCTTAATTTATTTGGTTATTTTGTCAACATGGCAGTTCGATTTTTAGTGATCATAGTGGATCATAGGTTTATTTCTTATTATTTAGGTCTATTGTATAAGCACAAAAGGATAAGTACCCTTTCAGGATGTTGTTGATTCTCTAAAGTTTAGGCAGTGCGCTATTGTTACACATCCCACCTGCGTCGACGCCGACACGTTGGCCAAGTCCTTTAATTTATTTACCAGCGAACAAACCGGAGCGGCGCCCGACATCCGAAATCACTACAAGACTATTAAATATAGCTGTCGTTCGTCTAACTATTGTTGGTGTCGAGGCAATCGATCCGTGGAGCAAGGGGCACACGGGCAGCCTCACGACCTAACAAACGCTCAAGGGAAGCTAAAGATGCTCCAGCAAGCCGCCGGTTTTCATACATAACACAACGCAGGATTGCGGCTTTGCCGCTTCTTGCGTAATGATGGTTTTATTTCTATTTATAAGTTACACGTACGAGTAATTGTTAGTAGTACTTATAAGTTTCTAGTTTGTGACAATGTTACTTTAAAAGGCTATTTCGCAATAAATAAATCTTTAATATAATTATGTACATTATCATTTCAAAGTGCCCTGTATAAATCTGGATGTCTTTTAAGTAAGCACTATTTTATAGTACTTGGATGCAATAATTCGAAGATCCCGGCCTGTACCGCAGTTGTTACTTCTTGAATATAAAATAATACACCTTCCTGGGATAAATACTGGGTTTGCCTTGCTGGTGATAAGTTAGCTGCTACAGCAATCAATCAGAAATGAATGATGCACAAGAACCTGTAAAAGATGTTTCAATATTATTTGTTATTTTTCACAGTTTCATTGTAATTATTGTGATTGAAAATGAAAGTGTTTATAACTATCATATCAAATTTCAACTACTTACCATTCATTTTAGGTTAGAGTTGGTATTATTGTGTCGATTTAAAATCAGATTAATTGACTATTAATACATAAATCTCACAAATATTCAGCAGTTCTTGGGTCTAGATTTCTTTTTTTAAATTATTCTTATTGAAGTGTTGATGTGGATATTTCTATTTCTCATATCGGCTTGAAATTTACCGTTTCGTTTTCCAGTTCCAGTTATCATACTATGCAGTCTTATTAACAAATTATGCTTAATATAAGGCTTTGTCGATATTATTTCGTCAACTAATAATATATAAATATAACACAATAAATACGAATGGTTTTCACTTTCACCATGTTTATGACATCTCACCTTATAATTTGATAGTGAAAGAGTTTTCTACAGTCGATACGGTATTTTTCGGTGACGTAAGTCAAATTAGTGTCGTCAAATTCGAGATTCGTTCACGAATTCGTAAATTATTTGTATGGAGAATTTGTGCAGAGCCTCTAGCGGTCACTTATAGAACTAAAAATTACTGCCATACCATAAGTTAAATAATCCTTTACGCAATTCGCTAACGAAAGTTCGATTGTATGTTTCGTTTGTGTAGATTTCAATACTTAACAAAGTGACGTGACGTGACAAACGTCACATTCTTTTTTGTTTTTCGTCCAATTGGACATGCTAAAGCACTAAGCCATACTGCCTCGTCACATCCTTCACACCAACCGAAACAGATTGTATAGGTAAGCCAAAAAGGTTTTACTTCCTAAGTACATTTTATCTGAAGGTAAACCTTCTGTAGACAATATGAGCAGTGAACAATAATAAGCATAGAAACCGTACTAAGTCTGAAAAATTACCCTACTTTTTGTGGGTGTTTCATATGCTTGCTAGGCCGTAAACCAGGAATAATTTCCGTTGGACATCGTGTCCCAAGCGGTAAATTTTAAGTGGTTAAGGGCGGTAAATAATCAAGTTTCGTGATGGTCAGCTGCCGTTCCTTGAGTGGGTTGAGGAACGGCAGCCATTTTCTCACATAAAATAGGTATTGCAGTAAAACACTTCTATAATTGCATTAAGACGTTTAATTTTGAAGATAAAGTAAATTATTTAAAATTAGCAACAATAATCAGAATATTTAAAATTAGCACTTCACATAAAAATGACGATAACGGTATCTATATAAAGATATTTCGCATTCAATAACTTACTTAGTGGTTAGAATGTAATTAAATTACAATAATCAGAATATTTAAAATTAGCACTTCACATAAAAATGACGATAACGGTATCTATGTAAAGATATTTCACATTCAACAACTTCCTTAGTGGTTAGAATGTAATTAAATTACAATAATCAGAATATTTAATATTAGCACTTCACATAAAAATGACGATAACTGTATCTATATAAGGATATTTCACATTCAATAGTTACCTTAGTATCGTAAACGTCTACTTTCCGCACAAAAGGAAAATAAAAAGGATGCAGTACTAGCAAAACTGGTAAGTACAAATAAAGACTCGGCTGGTAATTTGGCTGCAGGAAAATAATGGATTAATGAGGCGGGTGATATGGATGGTGACAGATGATTCGCTGGCTGAACGTAGCCTAAATTAAAGAGCCAGGTCTTTGTACGCCCGTCAAACGAGGCAATTAGAATTTTGGGAATATTTTAGCAGAACAACAAAAAAAAGCTATTATGGCACAAAAACACTGGATACAAAAAAAAGGAATCGGATTTATAACGTTTTTAAAAAAATGTAAATAATATGATATTCTCGAAAGACAGGATGGCTAAAGCTGTAGTTGAATTTGAATAGAGTTCGTGGGCAAGCGTCCCCTTTGGTTTAGGCGGACCCAACAGCTCGCTGAACTCTCTTTCTCACTTGGAGAGCCCGCTGGATGCGGGCTCTAATTCTCCGACGACGGTGAAGAATCACGCGGAACACGCGGCGGTTGCAGACCGTCTCGCCGGTCCGGCACCCACAAGCGCCTTCCGGAGTCCTTCTGGCTCAGGCGGTCCCACTGGTGGCCTTTTTGTCCGGAAACGTATTTGGTTTTTAAAAAGAATTTGTATTTAATTCAATAATGTATTAGCACTTGCTATATAATGTTTGAACGCCAAGATCTAGAGAAATAGATCGCACTTCAACACGTTGCAACTAAGCAAATTATAGCAAAACCCTCAGACTAAACCAGAATATGTTTTTTCTTTAAAAATCTCCTCGTCCATCTGACACACTCAATCAAAATCAACTTTTTTCTTTTTTGACTATCTGGAATAGCTCAAAAATTCATATTCAATATTAGCGCGAATATTATCTCAATTTATAACTGCCAGTCGTGTATCTCAAAATGCGGACTGATATAAGCGCCATCTACCTGCAATGCCGTGAATCACAATGTACGCTTTTTTATATATCAACCGCAACCTAACCTTAGACCTCCCTTAGACACAGAAGTTCTAAAGAAAGTCGACAGATGTCGTACGATAAACGTAGCGTCATGCTACAGTATATATAAAATAAAATTACCATCGCGTCCCAGTTGAAACAAGTGATAGTTTATATGCTATTACAAATAAAATAAAAATCATCAGCCGGCTGTATAGCACTGAAAAGACCGTAAACTAGTCATATGAATATATGGTATTTAGGGTATCAGCAGACGGTCTTTCTACCTCAATACAGCCGGCTGACGATTTTCCTGATAATAAGAGCATCAAATACTGACGTTTCACAACCCACCAACGGAGCGACAGCTGACCTACGCGAGTCATCATTATACTTCGTCCTTAACCACTTCAAATATTATCATCGCCTGGGACGCCTTGCGATTGGTCGTAAAATTTGTTCCTGGCTTAGTAGTTCATGCTATCGGAGCCGGGAAATACAAGCTATGACAGTAAGCCTTTTTTTTACCTTATTTAAACGTGCGTGACTTTCAACGCATAAAATGTTATCAACCGACTTCAAGATTTCGAAGAAGGTTCTCAATTCGTCAGGATCTTTATTTTTACAATTTTTTCATAATGTTCACCGATTGCAGCTTTTTTTAAACAGGTAAATTACGTATTTCGTCATACATATAACGGCCTCCTAGCCCAGTCGGTAGTGCGTAGCCTACGAAGCAGGAGGTCCCGTCACCGATACCGTGTCTATCACAGATATTTGTTCCTGAGTTATTGATGTTTTCTATGTATTTATCCATATTTATCTATTATATATATCGTCGTCTAGTACCATAACACAAGCCTTATTGAGCTTACTGTGGGACTAGTTCGATTTGTGTAAGATTGTCCTATATTTATTTATATTCAAAGCTACGAAAAGGGATGAAAACTGTCAGTACTTCATCCATCCATCCATATACTTATTTCGTCGTAGGATATATGATTAGTGATTACCTAAGAAAACCAAATTGATAAAATTTCAAATGTACAAAAATAACACTACTAGTTTAAAACGTCCTAGAACAACGTCCATATGTAAAGTGTTAGGTGATTCGTAATTTATTTGGTTATTTTGTCAACATACAGTTCGACTTTTAGTGATCATAGTGGATCATAGGTTTATTTCTTCCTTTTTAGGTCTATTGTATAATCACAAAAGGATAAATACCCTTTGGGGATGTTATTGATTGTCTAAAGTATAGGCAGTGCGCTACTGTTACACATCCCACCTCCGTCGACGCCGACACGTTGGCGAAATCCAGCAAACAAAACCCGGCGCGGCGCCCGACATCCGAAATCACTACAAGACTATTAAATACCTATAGTTGTTGTTCGTCTAACTATTGTTGGTTTCGAGGCATCGATCCGTGAAGCAAGGGGCACACGGGCAGCCTCACGACCTAACAACCGCACAAGGGAAGCTAAAGATGGTCCAGCAAGCCGCCGGTTTTCATACATAACACAACGCAGGATTGCGGCTTTGCCGCTTCTTGCATAATGATGGTTTTATTTATATTTATAAGTTACATGTACGAGTAATTGTTAGTAGTACTTATGAGGTTATGAGTTTCTAGTATGTGACAATGTTACTTTAAAAGGCTATTTCGCAATAAATAAATCTTTAATATAATTATGTACATTATTATTTTAAAGTGCCCTGTATAAATCTGGATGTTTCTTAAGTCAGCACTATTTTATAGAACTTGGATGCAATAATTCGTAGACTCCGGCATGTAACGCAGTTGTGACTTTTGAATATAAAATAATACACCTTCCTGGGATAAATAGTTTGCCTTGCCGGTGATAAGTTAGCGGCTACAGCCATGTGTAGCACACAATCATAAATTAATGATGCACAAGAACCTGTAAAAGATGTTTCAATATTAATTGTTATTTTTCACAGTTTCATTGTAATTATTATGACTGAAAATTAAAGTGGTTATAATATAATATAACTATCATATCAAATTTCAACTATTTACCATTCATTATAGGTTAGAGTTGGTATTTTTTTGTCGATTTAAAATCAGAAAAGATAGATGTCATATACTTCAGAAAAAGTGACCAAACCCTCCGGTGTCCGAGGCCAGATTTGAACTGGCGTCTTCAGCTTTCGCGGCTGACGTCCTGACCACTAGACCACCCGGTCACGGCGGAACTTGACAAATTTTCTCATGTATATGCAATCTCTGAATTTGAAACGGCTAGGCGCCGTTGACCATACTCTAAGGGCATGCGCAGTACGTGCTTGCACCTCCTATCCGAATCTCTTACGTGATTCTGGTATAGCGAGAGAGATGGTGCTGCCATCTATGAATCTTGAAGCAAATCAAATTATTTTGTTCAATATTTTTTGATTTGCAATTTTTTTTAAGTAGTTACACTACTATATATAAACTGAAAAGATAGATGTCATATACTTCAGAAAAAGTGACCAAACCCTCCGGTGTCCGAGGCCAGATTTGAACTGGCGTCTTCAGCTTTCGCGGCTGACGTCCTGACCACTAGACCACCCGGTCACGGCGGAACTTGACAAATTTTCTCATGTATATGCAATCTCTGAATTTGAAACGGCTAGGCGCCGTTGACCATACTCTAAGGGCATGCGCAGTACGTGCTTGCACCTCCTATCCGAATCTCTTACGTGATTCTGGTATAGCGAGAGAGATGGTGCTGCCATCTATGAATCTTGAAGCAAATCAAATTATTTTGTTCAATATTTTTGATTTGCAATTTTTTTTTTAAGTAGTTACACTACTATATATAAACTGAAAAGATAGATGTCATATACTTCAGAAAAAGTGACCAAACCCTCCGGTGTCCGAGGCCAGATTTGAACTGGCGTCTTCAGCTTTCGCGGCTGACGTCCTGACCACTAGACCACCCGGTCACGGCGGAACTTGACAAATTTTCTCATGTATATGCAATCTCTGAATTTGAAACGGCTAGGCGCCGTTGACCATACTCTAAGGGCATGCGCAGTACGTGCTTGCACCTCCTATCCGAATCTCTTACGTGATTCTGGTATAGCGAGAGAGATGGTGCTGCCATCTATGAATCTTGAAGCAAATCAAATTATTTTGTTCAATATTTTTTGATTTGCAATTTTTTTTTTTTAAGTAGTTACACTACTATATATAAACTGAAAAGATAGATGTCATATACTTCAGAAAAAGTGACCAAACCCTCCGGTGTCCGAGGCCAGATTTGAACTGGCGTCTTCAGCTTTCGCGGCTGACGTCCTGACCACTAGACCACCCGGTCACGGCGGAACTTGACAAATTTTCTCATGTATATGCAATCTCTGAATTTGAAACGGCTAGGCGCCGTTGACCATACTCTAAGGGCATGCGCAGTACGTGCTTGCACCTCCTATCCGAATCTCTTACGTGATTCTGGTATAGCGAGAGAGATGGTGCTGCCATCTATGAATCTTGAAGCAAATCAAATTATTTTGTTCAATATTTTTTGATTTGCAATTTTTTTAAGTAGTTACACTACTATATATAAACTGAAAAGATAGATGTCATATACTTCAGAAAAAGTGACCAAACCCTCCGGTGTCCGAGGCCAGATTTGAACTGGCGTCTTCAGCTTTCGCGGCTGACGTCCTGACCACTAGACCACCCGGTCACGGCGGAACTTGACAAATTTTCTCATGTATATGCAATCTCTGAATTTGAAACGGCTAGGCGCCGTTGACCATACTCTAAGGGCATGCGCAGTACGTGCTTGCACCTCCTATCCGAATCTCTTACGTGATTCTGGTATAGCGAGAGAGATGGTGCTGCCATCTATGAATCTTGAAGCAAATCAAATTATTTTGTTCAATATTTTTTGATTTGCAATTTTTTTTAAGTAGTTACACTACTATATATAAACTGAAAAGATAGATGTCATATACTTCAGAAAAAGTGACCAAACCCTCCGGTGTCCGAGGCCAGATTTGAACTGGCGTCTTCAGCTTTCGCGGCTGACGTCCTGACCACTAGACCACCCGGTCACGGCGGAACTTGACAAATTTTCTCATGTATATGCAATCTCTGAATTTGAAACGGCTAGGCGCCGTTGACCATACTCTAAGGGCATGCGCAGTACGTGCTTGCACCTCCTATCCGAATCTCTTACGTGATTCTGGTATAGCGAGAGAGATGGTGCTGCCATCTATGAATCTTGAAGCAAATCAAATTATTTTGTTCAATATTTTTTGATTTGCAATTTTTTTTAAGTAGTTACACTACTATATATAAACTGAAAAGATAGATGTCATATACTTCAGAAAAAGTGACCAAACCCTCCGGTGTCCGAGGCCAGATTTGAACTGGCGTCTTCAGCTTTCGCGGCTGACGTCCTGACCACTAGACCACCCGGTCACGGCGGAACTTGACAAATTTTCTCATGTATATGCAATCTCTGAATTTGAAACGGCTAGGCGCCGTTGACCATACTCTAAGGGCATGCGCAGTACGTGCTTGCACCTCCTATCCGAATCTTTTACGTGATTCTGGTATAGCGAGAGAGATGGTGCTGCCATCTATGAATCTTGAAGCAAATCAAATTATTTTGTTCAATATTTTTTGATTTGCAATTTTTTTTTTTTAAGTAGTTACACTACTATATATAAACTGAAAAGATAGATGTCATATACTTCAGAAAAAGTGACCAAACCCTCCGGTGTCCGAGGCCAGATTTGAACTGGCGTCTTCAGCTTTCGCGGCTGACGTCCTGACCACTAGACCACCCGGTCACGGCGGAACTTGACAAATTTTCTCATGTATATGCAATCTCTGAATTTGAAACGGCTAGGCGCCGTTGACCATACTCTAAGGGCATGCGCAGTACGTGCTTGCACCTCCTATCCGAATCTCTTACGTGATTCTGGTATAGCGAGAGAGATGGTGCTGCCATCTATGAATCTTGAAGCAAATCAAATTATTTTGTTCAATATTTTTTGATTTGCAATTTTTTTAAGTAGTTACACTACTATATATAAACTGAAAAGATAGATGTCATATACTTCAGAAAAAGTGACCAAACCCTCCGGTGTCCGAGGCCAGATTTGAACTGGCGTCTTCAGCTTTCGCGGCTGACGTCCTGACCACTAGACCACCCGGTCACGGCGGAACTTGACAAATTTTCTCATGTATATGCAATCTCTGAATTTGAAACGGCTAGGCGCCGTTGACCATACTCTAAGGGCATGCGCAGTACGTGCTTGCACCTCCTATCCGAATCTCTTACGTGATTCTGGTATAGCGAGAGAGATGGTGCTGCCATCTATGAATCTTGAAGCAAATCAAATTATTTTGTTCAATATTTTTTGATTTGCAATTTTTTTTAAGTAGTTACACTACTATATATAAACTGAAAAGATAGATGTCATATACTTCAGAAAAAGTGACCAAACCCTCCGGTGTCCGAGGCCAGATTTGAACTGGCGTCTTCAGCTTTCGCGGCTGACGTCCTGACCACTAGACCACCCGGTCACGGCGGAACTTGACAAATTTTCTCATGTATATGCAATCTCTGAATTTGAAACGGCTAGGCGCCGTTGACCATACTCTAAGGGCATGCGCAGTACGTGCTTGCACCTCCTATCCGAATCTCTTACGTGATTCTGGTATAGCGAGAGAGATGGTGCTGCCATCTATGAATCTTGAAGCAAATCAAATTATTTTGTTCAATATTTTTTGATTTGCAATTTTTTTTAAGTAGTTACACTACTATATATAAACTGAAAAGATAGATGTCATATACTTCAGAAAAAGTGACCAAACCCTCCGGTGTCCGAGGCCAGATTTGAACTGGCGTCTTCAGCTTTCGCGGCTGACGTCCTGACCACTAGACCACCCGGTCACGGCGGAACTTGACAAATTTTCTAATGTATATGCAATCTCTGAATTTGAAACGGCTAGGCGCCGTTGACCATACTCTAAGGGCATGCGCAGTACGTGCTTGCACCTCCTATCCGAATCTTTTACGTGATTCTGGTATAGCGAGAGATATGGTGCTGCCATCTATAAATCTTGAAGCAAATCAAATTATTTTGTTCAATATTTTTTGATTTGCAATTTTTTTTTAAGTAGTTACACTACTATATATAAACTGAAAAGATAGATGTCATATACTTCAGAAAAAGTGACCAAACCCTCCGGTGTCCGAGGCCAGATTTGAACTGGCGTCTTCAGCTTTCGCGGCTGACGTCCTGACCACTAGACCACCCGGTCACGGCGGAACTTGACAAATTTTCTCATGTATATGCAATCTCTGAATTTGAAACGGCTAGGCGCCGTTGACCATACTCTAAGGGCATGCGCAGTACGTGCTTGCACCTCCTATCCGAATCTCTTACGTGATTCTGGTATAGCGAGAGAGATGGTGCTGCCATCTATGAATCTTGAAGCAAATCAAATTATTTTGTTCAATATTTTTTGATTTGCAATTTTTTTAAGTAGTTACACTACTATATATAAACTGAAAAGATAGATGTCATATACTTCAGAAAAAGTGACCAAACCCTCCGGTGTCCGAGGCCAGATTTGAACTGGCGTCTTCAGCTTTCGCGGCTGACGTCCTGACCACTAGACCACCCGGTCACGGCGGAACTTGACAAATTTTCTCATGTATATGCAATCTCTGAATTTGAAACGGCTAGGCGCCGTTGACCATACTCTAAGGGCATGCGCAGTACGTGCTTGCACCTCCTATCCGAATCTCTTACGTGATTCTGGTATAGCGAGAGAGATGGTGCTGCCATCTATGAATCTTGAAGCAAATCAAATTATTTTGTTCAATATTTTTTGATTTGCAATTTTTTTTAAGTAGTTACACTACTATATATAAACTGAAAAGATAGATGTCATATACTTCAGAAAAAGTGACCAAACCCTCCGGTGTCCGAGGCCAGATTTGAACTGGCGTCTTCAGCTTTCGCGGCTGACGTCCTGACCACTAGACCACCCGGTCACGGCGGAACTTGACAAATTTTCTCATGTATATGCAATCTCTGAATTTGAAACGGCTAGGCGCCGTTGACCATACTCTAAGGGCATGCGCAGTACGTGCTTGCACCTCCTATCCGAATCTCTTACGTGATTCTGGTATAGCGAGAGAGATGGTGCTGCCATCTTTGAATCTTGAAGCAAATCAAATTATTTTGTTCAATATTTTTTGATTTGCAATTTTTTTTAAGTAGTTACACTACTATATATAAACTGAAAAGATAGATGTCATATACTTCAGAAAAAGTGACCAAACCCTCCGGTGTCCGAGGCCAGATTTGAACTGGCGTCTTCAGCTTTCGCGGCTGACGTCCTGACCACTAGACCACCCGGTCACGGCGGAACTTGACAAATTTTCTCATGTATATGCAATCTCTGAATTTGAAACGGCTAGGCGCCGTTGACCATACTCTAAAGGCATGCGCAGTACGTGCTTGCACCTCCTATCCGAATCTTTTACGTGATTCTGGTATAGCGAGAGAGATGGTGCTGCCATCTATGAATCTTGAAGCAAGTCAAATTATTTTGTTCAATATTTTTTGATTTGCAATTTTTTTTTTAAAGTAGTTACACTACTATATATAAACTGAAAAGATAGATGTCATATACTTCAGAAAAAGTGACCAAACCCTCCGGTGTCCGAGGCCAGATTTGAACTGGCGTCTTCAGCTTTCGCGGCTGACGTCCTGACCACTAGACCACCCGGTCACGGCGGAACTTGACAAATTTTCTCATGTATATGCAATCTCTGAATTTGAAACGGCTAGGCGCCGTTGACCATACTCTAAGGGCATGCGCAGTACGTGCTTGCACCTCCTATCCGAATCTCTTACGTGATTCTGGTATAGCGAGAGAGATGGTGCTGCCATCTATGAATCTTGAAGCAAATCAAATTATTTTGTTCAATTTTTTTTGATTTGCAATTTTTTTTTTTTTTTAAGTAGTTACACTACTATATATAAACTGAAAAGATAGATGTCATATACTTCAGAAAAAGTGACCAAACCCTCCGGTGTCCGAGGCCAGATTTGAACTGGCGTCTTCAGCTTTCGCGGCTGACGTCCTGACCACTAGACCACCCGGTCACGGCGGAACTTGACAAATTTTCTCATGTATATGCAATCTCTGAATTTGAAACGGCTAGGCGCCGTTGACCATACTCTAAGGGCATGCGCAGTACGTGCTTGCACCTCCTATCCGAATCTCTTACGTGATTCTGGTATAGCGAGAGAGATGGTGCTGCCATCTATGAATCTTGAAGCAAATCAAATTATTTTGTTCAATATTTTTTGATTTGCAATTTTTTTTAAGTAGTTACACTACTATATATAAACTGAAAAGATAGATGTCATATACTTCAGAAAAAGTGACCAAACCCTCCGGTGTCCGAGGCCAGATTTGAACTGGCGTCTTCAGCTTTCGCGGCTGACGTCCTGACCACTAGACCACCCGGTCACGGCGGAACTTGACAAATTTTCTCATGTATATGCAATCTCTGAATTTGAAACGGCTAGGCGCCGTTGACCATACTCTAAGGGCATGCGCAGTACGTGCTTGCACCTCCTATCCGAATCTCTTACGTGATTCTGGTATAGCGAGAGAGATGGTGCTGCCATCTATGAATCTTGAAGCAAATCAAATTATTTTGTTCAATATTTTTTGATTTGCAATTTTTTTTAAGTAGTTACACTACTATATATAAACTGAAAAGGTAGATGTCATATACTTCAGAAAAAGTGACCAAACCCTCCGGTGTCCGAGGCCAGATTTGAACTGGCGTCTTCAGCTTTCGCGGCTGACGTCCTGACCACTAGACCACCCGGTCACGGCGGAACTTGACAAATTTTCTCATGTATATGCAATCTCTGAATTTGAAACGGCTAGGCGCCGTTGACCATACTCTAAGGGCATGCGCAGTACGTGCTTGCACCTCCTATCCGAATCTCTTACGTGATTCTGGTATAGCGAGAGAGATGGTGCTGCCATCTATGAATCTTGAAGCAAATCAAATTATTTTGTTCAATATTTTTTGATTTGCAATTTTTTTTTAAGTAGTTACACTACTATATATAAACTGAAAAGATAGATGTCATATACTTCAGAAAAAGTGACCAAACCCTCCGGTGTTATATATAGTATATATATAGTAGTGTAACTACTTAAAAAAAAAAATTGCAAATCAAAAAATATTGAACAAAATAATTTGATTTGCTTCAAGATTTAAAATCAGTTTAATTGACTGTTAATACTTAAATCTCACAAATATTCAGCAGTTCTTGAGTCTAGATTTCTTTTCTAAAATTATTCTTATTGAAGTGTTGATGTGGATATTTCTATTTCTCATATCGGCTTGAAATTTACCGTTTTGTTTTCCAGTTCCATTTATCAATGTTATCATACTATGCAGTATAAGGCTTATAGTATGCAGTATGCTTAATATAAGGCTTTGTCGATATTATTTCGTCAACTAATAATATATAAATCTCTTCTTCAATTTAAGAGCTGGGCTCTTGTCGGTGCAGCTTGATGAAGTTGCCTCCACTTTTGTCGATCCATAGCCAACCGTTTAGTATCCTGGTACGACACGGCCCCTACATGGACCTTTACTTGGCTCATATAACTTTTCCTTGGTCTTCCTCTCCCTCTTTTTCCATTTATTTTCCCCTCTATGATATTCCTGATGAAGTAGTCATGTCGTAACAGGTGGCCAATCATTTTTCCTCTTCTATTTTTAATAATCTGTAGCAAACTTCTCTTTTCCTTCACTCTTTCTAAGACGGCTTCATTAGTTACTTTTTCGGTCCAACTTATTCCTTCCATTCTTCGCCAACACCACATCTCGAATGCTTGTAAATATTCTTCTTCTCTCTTGTTCAGCGTCCATGTCTCACACGCATATAATGCGATAGACCATATATATGTCTTAACAAATCTCTTCCGAGTGTGTAAGGATATTCTTGATTTAAATAGGTTTTTCTTCTTATAGAACGTCTGTTTAGCCATTGCAATTCTTGCTTTAATGTCTTGAGTACATCTTGAGTCTTCTGTTATGATACTTCCTAAATATTTAAAAGTTTTGACTTGTTCCATATTTCTTCCCTCCAATTTTATCACACTCTTTATATTGCCACTATTAGAGACTTCCATAAATTTAGTTTTATTGATATTGATTTTTAATCCAAATTCCATAAATATTTTATTCGTTGTGTTTATCAGCTTTTCTAATTGAATGTTGCTATCGGCTAAGGCTGCGATATCATCAGCAAATCTAATGAATACCACCCTCTCTCCATTTATTTGAACTCCCTGTTCTTTTACAGATTCCAAAACCTTCAGGATTGCAGCTTCAATGAAAACGTTAAATATGAGCGGTGATAATGAGCATCCCTGTCTGACCCCTTGCTTTATTTTAGCCATTTCTTTTTCATTTCCTACTTCTATAAGCGTTTCTTGATGTATGTATAGTTCGTATATTATCTTTCGGTCTTTATAGTCTAGTCCTATATCTTTCAGCCTGTTCATCATCAGCTTCCAATCCACCTTGTCAAACGCCTTTTCAAGGTCAATAAAGGCTACACTTGTATTAAGACCTGTGTCTAGTCGTCTGTCTAAGATCAATCTTAATGCCAAAATTGCTTCTCTAGTACCTTTCTGCTTCCTGAATCCGTACTGATCATCTCCTAGGTTAGTCTCAATTTTGTCCCTTATTCGATATTGTATTATCTTCAGTAAGATTTTTGATGCTTGCGATATTAGACTAAGTGTTCTGTGTTCCTCACACCTCAAGGTGTTTGCTTTTTTTGGCAACATTACTGTCTTTGTTGTCATAAAGTCTTTTGGTACTTTTCCTTTAGAATACATATTCGCAACCAGTCTGAAGACTTCATCCAGTAGACCTGGGTTGTTAGCGTATTTTATCATTTCTATATAGATTTCATCAGCACCTGCGGCCTTTTCATCTTTTATTGATCTTAGTGCTCTATCGAATTCTCCTCTAATAATTTCTGGCCCCATGTCATCCTCAGGCACTTCCCGTTCAGTCTCTATATCATTTTCTTCCAGTCCCTCTCCTTTGTATAGATCCTCTACATATCTTAACCATCTACTCAGGATATCTTTACTATTCGTCAATATTTGTCCATTCTCGTCTGTTATTGTTGTTGACCTGGTTTTATGGCTTCTATGTAGTTCCCGTATAATTCCGTATGCTTTATCATTTTCTCCCTTTTTGATAAGTCTTTCAATCTCTTCACAGTTTTTTTCCATATCTTCTATTTTTGCTTTCTGGCACAGCAGGGTTATGTTATTTGTGATTTTCTTATATTTTTGCAAACTTTCTTCATCACTTTTATTTCTTAAAGTCCTTCTTTCTACCATTAAGTTTATAATGTCTGTTGTAAGCCATTTTTTCCTGGGTTTTAATTTCTTCTTATTTGCAGCGGCTTTGGCACTTTCTTTCATTATGTCCCTTATATCTTCCCATCTTTCATTTATTTCATTATTTGATATGTCACTTATATATTTATTTTTATAATC
This sequence comes from Pammene aurita, assembly GCA_947086415.1. NCBI lineage: Eukaryota > Metazoa > Arthropoda > Insecta > Lepidoptera > Tortricidae > Pammene > Pammene aurita. The sequence goes on from OX352315.1 coordinate 11,649,054, forward strand.
TAATAATTTGTCTCCTATTGAGTTACTATATTGCACATTGGTTCCTTTATCACATTTTAGTTTAATATATAAATATAACACAATAAATACGAATGGTTTTCACTTTCACCATGTTTTGACATCTCACCTTATAATTTGATAGTGAAAGAGTTTTCTATAGTCGATACGGTATTTTTCGGTGACGTATGTCAAATTAGTGTCTTATAGTAGCGTTTTAATAAAACCTATCGATAACACTCTGTACTGACTACATCCGTCTCGTTCTACCTATGAGACGGATGTACGTAAGCATAGAGCTTTTGAATTTCTTGCTGTCGAAACTGAAGGAAAATTATTCGAAGCCCGTTGATCCGTTAACGACTGCAGAAAGGTATTCAGAATTTTCGATAATAACTCACAGTAGAGGTACTGAATGTGTTTGGTAGAACTAATCCCAAACCGAGTCTATTAGAAAAATGCCACGGAAGTATTATTACCAATACGAGTATTATCTATACCAATACGTTACGTATTTATTAACACTACCTATAGTATCTAGGTTTAGTAACTTCTCCGCAGTTTTGCCGTCATGTACAAGTAATGTACAAATCTTTGTCTACCATGTCTGACCGATTTCTCTCAGTTGCTTAAAGGTTAGCTGGAAGAGATCCCTTAAAGGGATAAGTTCGCCTTTGTACACACTCACTATATTTTTGTTGATCATGTACTTGTTTTGAGCAATAAAGTGTTTTACTACTACTACTACTACGGTTGGTAGTATAACATAGGTGGTTACCTATGTTATGCTAGCTTATTATTTTATTATGCAATTGTATACCTACCTTGAATCTTTAGTAGAGATAATTTTAGTACAGACCATGATAAATAAATTATTATCAATATACGATCGCAAACGCGCATCAAACGCTAAAAGCGCGATATTCGCTTAGCTCTCGTATCCTCTCAAAAATATCTCGAAACAAACCGTGCAGACAAAACTTCGATAAAATAAACTCGACACAGAATGGGATTACGGCCCTCGGGCGATATGTATTTGTATGTTCCTCGTGTCGCCATTGTGAGACTGAGTGCATGCTGCAGTTCTGTTCTTGGTAGGGATGGGACACACAACTGTCGATATTTTTGTTGGGTAATTTTTTTCTGGCGACTATATTTGGCTTAAAAATCCGTAGTTATTATGCGATTGTAATGAAAATCAAAGTGAAAAAAAAGAGATTGACTGGACATATATTGTTACTTATATGTTTAATAGTCATGGGAATCTGGCACAGTTGGTCTTAGAGACGAATTTATATACAACCCCTCATACATTAAAACCCTTCAAATCATGACTGTCCCGCCATTATACAGTAGTAGTGTAGAATGATAATTATGATGAAATCGACAGTGCCCACACTAATATACTACTTATATGAAACATGTGAATACTATACTGAACGTATAATTTTACCTGACTGCCGAAGGACGGTTATGTTTTTTTAGAGTAGGTATGTATGTATGTCTATTTTTTGACACGAACTACACCCTACATCATTTGTCAGATTGCGAGTGTGAAGTCAGGGGCGTTTCACTATGTCTCTCTCCATTGTACCCGTTTTTCCCGATGCGCTTACCGCACCGCGAGGGCTAATGAGGAAAGGGTTGGCACATAGCTTATTACCTTATGGGTGCGTTCGAGAATATGTGACGTTTTCACATAGGGTACATCATTGTCGGTTGTTGATAGAGTTTATTTCTAAATTATGTGTACAAAATTGATGTGTACTTTTGAAAACGTCACATATTATAATTTCAGTCATATATGAAGCACGTTGAAAACCCTATTTTATTTTTTTAACAGCGTATGATAGCTAACATTTTTATCTCCGTAGCTAAATGTCAAATTGAGGAAGGAGAAACTTCTGTACTTGTACATTACTTATTCTGTGGTGAAGTGACATTCAATTGTCGTTTGTGCGAGTGGGATAGGATAAGGCATATTAAATTCTAATGAAAAACAAAATAGTGCGGGTTGCATAATCATACCGCGGCAGCGTTTTTTTTTAAATTCGACTCGTTGTTTATCGATAACGTAGATTTGCCGTGTCCCCGCACTACCACAGTGGAGAGTCCTAGAGCGCGGCCTATGTACGTTTAATTTGTCTCAGCCCTGGATTGTCTCAGGCCGTCTGCTGTGTTGACACCTTTCCGGGGGATTATTCTGATGCAACTCGGGATTTTAGCTTTGATGTTAATTTTAAAACTAGAAGAGTATTTATTCAAAATCTATCAAAATGATCAAGGGAAAAGTTTTGGCATTAGAGTATCACAGGCTCAGAGTATTGAACATCTAGCAAAATTATCCAAGGATAGGTTTTGGATGAAGACAATAAGAGACGCGTTGCGACAAATTACTAATATCGACAATTATATTTTAATACACCAAGCCGTATACTGAATAATTAAGCGAATATGTCAGTCTCATATTAATTTTCTATTCAGGTACCTTCTCTACCTAGTTTTTAGTGTATTTTCATTCATGTTGTCTCGATGTAGTTTCAAAGACGAGCCTTATTAGAATCTACAGTAATCTACTAGTAAATGACTTAATCTAACTTAAGGGGCATCACACGTTTTTTATCGATTTTTGACCAGCTTTGAGTCGATATTCCAACATTTGCACTACACATAGAATTATAAGGCAAACCGCTATCGGTTCTTGATTCTTTTATCTCCATTCGGTAGAACCGGATTTAGAAATAAATGATCCCTTACTTTTATGTTTTTTTTTTAATATGGTCTAAAAAGACACTTTTATCGATATTTGAATGCTGTAAAGAATCTTACAAAGAATCTACATATTAGGGTTCCTCTTTGACATCTCTAAAAACTGACGATAGATTTTAATTTTAAACTAATTAACACTAAAGTTATGACAACAAAACCACTTCTTAGGCCTAAAATTGTTGGACTTTACGTCAAATCTTGAAGACAAAGAATATTGAAGTAAATATAGGATACTATATTGCTTAAGGCCGTTACTGATAATATGATAAGCTATAAAAATCATTAGCAAACTAAGGGATTCAGATCGAAGGGCATTGGCGCCAGCGAGCCCCTTATAGACGGAGAGCTAGCCACGTCATATATCACACAATAATGAGCGACGAAACCCCTCTCGTTAGTTTGCCATACTATGCTTATGTCTAGATCCGGACATCTGGCAGCTATAAAGTGGTGGAGGTCAAAGAATGCAAATAACATGAAGGAAACCAATCCTAGAGTTCTGGTTTTAATGCAGTATTATAAGAAATTATATAAATAGTTATATAATGTTATTGCCAAAACTTTCTGATGGGGTAAAGTAGTCCATAACGACGTATAATGTAATTCATAGTTTATCGCCTACTGTTTCTGTTTCCAAAATAATACGCAATGTTTTTTGTTATAAGTAATGTTAATATATAGGCCCTATCCTTTATATTTGAGACAACTTCGGCAGTTTAAACCTATTTTGGTATTACTATTTTCCAATTCCAAAAATTTGCGAGTCTGTTACTCGAAGCCACCCCTCGAAGCACCCATTAAAAGCTGCCAGATGCCCGGATCTAGCAATAAGGATAGTATAGCAATCGCACCAGACGGGTTTTATTGCTCTCATTATTGTGTCATATCTGACGTTGCCAGCTCTTAGTCCATTAAGGTAAACGTCCGAGTCATCACTGTCCCAATTACAAATTAAACTTAAGACATTCGCAGTAAAGGTGACAGCAGGAATATGTACCTTGTACCTAATTAAAATTACTGTCTGTCAAATCGTTTCCAAACTAAACTGCTACATTACTCATCTATCCAAATTTACTAGCAGTAGACTCTAACGGTACATAAATAAATACATAGGTACGTACGGGAAGCTACACCAAGTTTTCTGAGCCACATATGTAGCGGGATCTTAATAGTAAACAACAACTTGGAGTAGTTTGGATACCAGCTGGCAGTTTGCAGCGCTACTAATCTTATAGTTAACTATAAGAAGCAATGGCGCGTGGTAATAGTGTTCGAGTGGCAACCGGATGGCTCGCGGTATTTAAGCTCCATACGTGTTGTGGAACCCCTTGTGCAACCCGAACTGATCCACGTTGGACTTAGTTTTTCACCCCGCCCCTCATTTTTTTCCGGCTTCCAACTCTGACGGATCGATAGACCAGCCGGTGTTAATGGCAATTTGCATGCTCGTTCTTCATGACATACTGGATATCGAGGGAGGGGAGGATAAAAAACAAACTCCAACGTGGGTCAGTTCGAGATGCAGGGTAGTTCCATAACACGTAGGGAGCTTAAATACTGTGAGGTTGACTAGTGGAATGGTTGTATAATGATTTGGCATCAGACTTTCATTAGAGGTTGTTTGGTTTGAATGCGGTTTGTATACTTTTCACAACTTGAACTTGAAAATACAACGATTTGTTCCCTATTATGAGCTATGTTCTGTAAGATTCTAGTCAGTGCGGGCCAGATTTATTGAAGTGCAGAAAAGATCGTCCCTGGACGCATTGGAGTAATAAAGATTATTAACTGGTGACAATGTCCGAGTACAACAAGACTCATTATGTGTCCTATTTCACCAGAGATGAGCAAGGATGTGTTGCAAGGAATGTGTTTACTAAGAACCAATACGAGAGCTGCGCTGTGCGAGGATAGCTAAATGAAGTGATTCTATTGGTTCTTAAAAAACACATTCCTCGCAACGCATTCTCGCTCATCTCTGTTGGAAACGCAAGCTAATCTCACAATCAAACCTTCCTTTATTCGTCGGCCGGTAAAACATTTGACTAATGTCAAATCCCTAATTCAACGGTAACATTTCAGGGCAGTTTAGTGTTTCGGTAAACAAGGGCTAGCCTGATGACTGTTTAACCGCTTAACGCTGGCCTTCGAACATTAGAACGGTGTCACTTGACTGCGAACGTTTAAAGGACAAATGCCCACTTACCAAATGGTAAGCTAAATAGCTTCTTGGCATCCAGGAAGTAATGGTGTCAGTTTAACAGACTTCGCACGGAACATGGACGCTGATGTGCGGACTATCTGTCGGACTAAGTGTGGCTGACGAGACTCACCAGCGTACGACTGTGGGGCACCGGTACAAACTATACACCACATTATCCACGACTGCCCGTGTGCTATATTCTAAGTTTAATAGTACATTACTTACCAAGGACTGTAAAAGAAGGAAAGCCCGAAATCGCAGGTATTTGTACCCAGAGCCGCAGGCGAGGGTTGTAAATATGCGATAGAGGGCTTTATTTTTTACTGCCCGTGGTGAGTACACAATTTTACGTCTCCACCTGGCCATAATGCGAATTTTACCGTACGCGTAGCGTGCGGCAAAACTCGCATTATGGCCAGGTGTGACGTAAAATACATAAACAATACATTAAACACACAATGTTTCTCAAATATAACTCCAACACACAACAAATATTCAACCAATATTGAAGTTGTATTTTTTTTTATACCACGACGGTGGCAAAAAAGCATACGGCCCGCCTAATGGTAAGCAGCTACCGTAACCTATGGACGCCTGCAACTCCAAAGGAGTCACATGCGCGTTGCCGACCCTTTACAAAAAGGAGGATTCCTTGTGTTGATGGCTAAAGGAACAAGAAGGTCCCTCGTCGTCAACACACTGGGTCCTCTTTGAGCTCTTTGGCAACCTTACTCACAAGCAGGAACACAATACTATGAGTAGGGTCTAGTGCTATTTGGCTGTGGTTTTCGGTAAGGTGGAGGTACTTACCCAGTCGGGCTCTGCTCCAGATTTGACTGAGATGACATTCGCTGAACATGCCCTACCACACTTAGCATTGCAGTCATTGTCATTCGCACCTCTCTTTTTGGCATAGTTTAACGTCATACCCTAGTCCGGACGTAGTTTAAGGACATACCTCGGGTCCAAAAAATGTATTGTTGTTACATCGGTATAATTTTCAAGCAAATTCTGATAATTCTGATTCAGACCTTTAGGTGTCATCTGTGTTGCGTGGTTAATGCGTTGGAGTTGTATTGAAGTCGGATCGTGTCTATACGTGTTTTAAAGTTAGAATACGGCCCCGAGGCGTAAATATTCAGAGAATGTCATAGATCTTCACTCACTTGATGCAAACGCAACCCAGTGGGTGAAGAATTTAGCGACTGTTAAAATGCTATACGACTAAATTAATAAATGGGATGGTAACCAAAAAATGGTTTAAATGTTACTTTGTTATTGGTTAATACGTTTTTTAATTAAGTAACTTGTACTGCTTAGGCTGTGGTCTGGATGCTAGCGGGTAGCGATACGAAGATCGGGTAAATGAATGGCCTTGAAATTCTGCTCGTCTAGCCCGCGGCACAGTGGGTTAGGAATTAGGTTTTTGTGTTCTTCGAGGTGTAACTACTAAATATATATACCTATACTTATGCCAAACTACAACTTAGCTTAGCCGTTGGTAGACAGACAGACATAAGACATACAATATTATGACGTGGTAAGGCGCCCATTGAACTATATGACCACCAGGAGCATGAGTTCCTAAAGCACATGAAGTAAAAGAATGCCGACGGTGCTCCGGTTAGCCTACGGTAATTTCTGACGCCGCTAATAAAAACAGACGGATGTACAAGACGATATCTTGTTATTTAGTTTGTAGAACCCTTAAAAATGAACAGCAAATCGGGCCCTTTTTTCAAGTCACGGTAACAAAGTCACAGTCTATTAACTAATTTAGTGTGCACCTCACTCGCGTGCGCAGGGTTCAGCTGTGGGCCCTAAATCATTGTCTGGTTTAATATTCCGATATTTTTCCACGAAAACCGGGCATCCATCATGAGCGGCGGTTCGCCTGGCGCCTGCCACAAGTTACAAGAGAAAACCAAGTAACATAAATGGCCGTATTGACACTTCTACTATACAAGCTGGTTTGGCACATTAACAGTAAAAACCTGGTGGACCGTGGTGGACCTGGGACCATGGGTCCTAAGAGTCACAGCATTGGTGGTAGAGATTTTTTATTTTCTTTTACTAAAAGTCTCTCTTCGACTCTAATGGGGGAATAATATTTTTTAAGAAACTAAATATCGTACCTTCATGGCCGTGACTCTTAGGATCCGGGGTACAAGGGTGGAAAGGAAGCAAATTATCCCCTCTCTCGAAAAAATAGACGGTCCATGTGCCGTTTACCCTGTATACAGTAAGGTCCAGCAGAAGAAAGTGTTCAGGAAGGAAGGAATTTAAGACTTTACTAGATTCCGGATGCGATGTCGTCCGCTTGGAATCGTGATTGTAAGGTTTCATTAGTTTTTGAAATAATTTTAACATTAAAATAGCTGTTGCCAGTGATGACTTATGGAATTGAAACGTGGTCGCTTACAATGGGCCTCATAAGAAGGCTCAAAGTCACCCAAAGGGCAATGGAGAGGGCTATGGTTGGAGTCTCTCTGCGTGATCGCATCAGAAATGAGGCCATCCGCAGCAGAACCAAAGTAACCGATATAACCCTCCGAATCGCTAAACTAAAGTGGCAGTGGGCGGGGCACATTGCTCGTAGAACCGATGGCCGTTGGGGCGGAAAGGTTCTCGAGTGGCGACCACGAACCGGAAGGCGCAGCGTGGGTAGACCCCCCGCAAGGTGGACTGATGACCTGGTGAAGGTCGCGGGAGTCCGCTGGATGCGGGTGGCGCAGGACCGGTCATTGTGGCACTCTTTGGGGGACTCTTTTTAAGAATAACTATAAAGCGTACTACTTATTTTCTTCTTCTTCTTGCTCTGCTATCTCCTACCGGAGATAAGTGATCGTCATTCTAAAGCGCAATTCATCTACGGCTCCTCTAAATATAAGTCAACCACACGTCCTCAATCACTCACTAAAGTTTTTGGGCCAAGATGTTCTACGTTTTCTTTTTTGGCGTCCCTGTATCTTTCCCTGAATTAGCAACTGCGTACGCGAATAAGCTTTATCTATCGAGTAATATTTTTTTTAATATACCACAACGGTGGCTAACAAAACATACGGGCCGTCTCATGGTAAGTAGCCTATGACGCCTGTAACTCCAGTGGTGTCACATGCGTGATTCCGACCATTTAGAAACCTGTAACCACTGTTGTTAAGAATCCCATACTGTAGTCCGTTGTGAAAATCCCGGCAGGGAGTTCATTTCACAGCCGGAGCATTCGAGGAAAGAAATTCCTCTCCCCACGGTACGCGACCAATTTCATCGTGTACTTGTCTTCTAAAACGCTACCGCTTGTTACTTGACACACCTGCGCACCAAGTTGCCACAGCCAGAACTTACTGTACTCGACTTGCCTCAAATTACCTTAAAAACTTCCCTTTTCACCACCCATGTTGATCTTTTAGCTCGTTTTAAACGTTTTTAGCGGGAATTGGCCTCGTAATTTAAATGTTGTTTTAAACCTCGAATATCTTTTTAAACGAAAAGTGTGGAGAGAGTTTTTAGTTGCTAAGGTTTGATACCTTTAATAGTGGTATGTATAATATTTTACAATACAATACAAATACAAATAATACCTACAATACAAATATTCGTTATATTATAGGATAGCACACCTCAATAAAATAGAACATAGTTTAACTTAATTATAGCAACTAACTACATATACAGATATAGTCAGAGATGTGCAAAATGGTTAAGAAAAAGTATTTAAATACATAATGCAAATACTTTCATTATTTACTATTTCAAATGCAAAATACAAAATACTTAGCAAATTTGTATTTCAAATACTACATACTTTTACAATACAAAATACTTTTTTAAAATACAAATGCTTTTTAGAATTCCGTCGCAAAGATGGAAAGAACGGAATCCTTATCTCGTCATGTCCGATAGTGTCATAGTCATAGCATAGCCATTTTAATCAATAAATATAAAGCAAACGTTAATCTAATTTTAACTAGAGGTGAGTTTTGTGTCCCACTAATTTGTTTTGTAGGTAAATTATTAAAATATTTTTTAGGGTCGGCACTCGATACATGTAATTACATTGTTTTTTTTTCATGCTCTGATAGTGAGTTATATTTATCTATATGGATCCAAATGTCATTCATTTCCGTTCCAGGGAATTTACTTTCCAAGTATGTATACTTTTTTTTAGTTTCAATGCAATGTAAATTCGGTCCAAATATGGATTGCTATTTAATACGATTTCCATTCTTATAAGCGCTGGTATCCTGGCGATAAGACGTCCGACTTTCAATCTGGATCTCGGGATCGAACCCCGACTTTGTACCACTGAGATTTTCGGAACTAAGACCTACGTCTGGAGTAGAGCGTTATACGGCTGCGAGATATGGACATTAACCCATTGTGATAGGGAAAGATTAGGCGCATTCGAAATGTGGATATGGATAAGCTGGGGAGAGAGAAGAACGAACGAACAAGTGCTGAATTTGGTAGGAGAGAACAGATGCCTGCTTAAAACGATTGAAAACAGAAGAGGAAATATGTTGGGGCACCTGATACGTGCAACACGTACGTACGTGCCTGGTACGTGCGTACGTGGTGAAAAACTAGTGTCTATACCAATTCATGTGATTAGTTCGCCAACCCAGGACAAACGCTAAGCGGATGATGATTTCCATACTTATCTTAACTCACCATTTCAAAACACACGACTAGTTACAAAATGACGAGATCGTCAGGAATTAGTGCCTTTTTTCCGTTGGTTACGCAGTGTCCTGTCCTACCAATTACCCACGTAGGAGCAATATAACTATAACCTGGGGGCGATGTTAGTTTAAAAATAACAGCGATAGGAATTTAAAATCATGGTTAATTAAACTATTTATTTCATGGGAAAATAATGGCGACAAACGTTTGTGTGCGAGTATTTTCGAGTTTAATTTCTTCGAATTCGAGCGCTCGAATCTCAAAATTCGCCCCCCTGTTAAACCTACCCTTTCTACCAACATTATATTAAATCACAAAAAAAAAGTATTTTGTATTTTCAAAATAGAAAATGGGTCCCAAAAAGTATTTCAAATAAAATACAAAATGCTTTTGTTAAAAAGGTATTTAAATACAAAATAGGAAATAGGTATTTTGCATTTTGTATTTGCATTTTAAATACAAGTATTTCAAATAAGTCACATCTCTGGATATAGGGCATAATGTTTTTCCTTCGGGAAAACTCGGATCTCAATCGGAATACGACGGCACTAGGAGTGTCAATAAATTTTTGTATTAAATGAGTGACATTTTATTATTTAGTGTCAAATGTCAAAAAGTAAATATAAAATGTCAAAGTGGCTGTACGATGGGTATTGAAGCTATTTGAGAGAGCACGAAAAATACGAAATTTTCTGATAAAATACGAAGGAAAACTACATATTATGCACAACATCTGTATATATAATATTTATACATAGAATCACTCGTTTCGATTTAACTGCGCTCAAATAAAATATTATACATATTATCGAACGAGTGGAGCGTAAGCGAAGTGAAGTTCTTACAGACAACTTCGTACACAACGGAACTGTCAGCTGGCTACCATAGATTTCGATGGCTTTTTGATTTTGGAAGTTTGTTCCGCAATAACTTTTTTTTGTAGCAGAGATAAATAGAATTTGAGGGTACTTACGAGTATATGAGCAGGATCGATTAAGGGATTATGGAGATAGAAAGCGCAAAAGCGATCGATCTTAATAAAGGTTTTGTAATAATGTTCAACTCGTTTACAAGTAAAGCGCACGTTCCCAGTTCGAGGCGGACTACTAGTTAGGGACCCGGGGTATGTCCTTAAACTACGTCCGGACCTGGGTATGTCCTTAAACTACGTCCGGACCTGGGTATGTCCTTAAACTACGCCAAAAAGAGAGGTATGGGCACTGCGAATGGCATCTCGCTAAGTGTGGTAGGGCACGTTCAGCGAATGTCATCGCTCAAATCTGGAGCAGAGCCCGACTGGGGAAGTACCTCCACCTTACAGAAAACCACAGCCAAATAGCACTAGACCCTACTCATAGTGTTGTGTTCCTGCTGGTGAGTAAGGTTGCCAAAGAGCTCAAAGAGGACCCAGTGTGTTAACGATGAGGGACCTTCTTGTTCCTTTAGTCGTCAACACAGTGAATCCTCCTTTTTGTAAAGGGTCGGCAACGCGCATGTGACTCCTTTGGAGTAGCAGGCGTCCATAGGTTACGGTAGCTGCTTACCATCAGGCGGGCCGTATGCTTGTTTGCCACCGTCGTGGTATAAAAAAAAAAAAAAAAAATAGATATTACATGAAACGAAAGGTAAACGAAACTTAGGAACAAAAATGTATAGACATTTTGTTATACTTTCTACCTTAAAAGGATGGCAAGATCAAACGTTTCTAGTGCCGTATTCTAATTTTAAAATACATTAAGAACACAACCTATCTCAAACATAACTCCAACACACAACAAACAATCAACCAATATTGAAGCTGTATTGGAGTTGCGTTGAAATATGTCTCAAGCAAATTCTGATATTTCTGATTCAGATGTTTATGCCGTAGCTGTATTGCGTTGTTAATGCATTAGGGTTGTATTGAAGTTGGATCGTGTCTATACGTGTTTGAAAGTTAGAATACTGCCCCTAGTTTCGGCACATATTTTTGCAAAATAAAAGCATCGGTACCTTTCCCTTCACTGGAACTGATACAGTACCTATATATACATTCCAGTATCAGGGTCAGGGTGAGATGATTTTTGTTCGTTAGTTTGTGTGTTACTGTTCGTATTTATCTCCAAAAAATTGACCGATATGCTTACAGATGGCTTACAGTTTTCGGCAGATTATGTGATACACCAGTGATAGTTCTTCAGTATCAACTCCACTGATAGCGCCGTTATACTTTTGTTTACATTAATTAACTTGCTAAATTAGATTGGCGCGAGAAAACAGCAGCAGACTTAAGCCAGTTATTATTTAAGCAATATCTTTTACAATAACTTTAAGTATAATGCCTATTTTAAATTACGTCGCACGCTTTCTTTGCCATCACAAAGCTTAAACTTTTAATAAGGACGATTTGCGTCCAGAGTTTAACTTGGAAGCCTCATTAAGATTAAGTTCACGTTTAAATGTAAATAGATCTAGAACTTACTGTAGGAATGAAGACTTTTCTGTCGTTAGTTTTGTTTTAACCGACTTTAAATAAAGTATGTTACAGGGATTATAGAGAATTAGGGTGTATGCATTTGAATTCGATCACATCATCCTTTCTCATTACTTCCTAAATTCGAACTAGGTTTTTTGGAACTTCGGCGGTTAAAATGATGAGACGTGCGATTTTTTAAGCTATTATTTATTGAAAAATAATAAAAGAAATACATATGTAGTTCTGCTTTTATAGCCAACTTAGTTTTTACCCTTGACTACCAACCGGAGCGGTCATGTCTGTCATTTTCTATAGAAAAAATGTCTGCCGATTTTTGCGGGGGAGGGGAACGTCAAATGTTTGGCTATTCGTACGTAACGTACAAATAGCCACGTCAGATAAACGTCAGTCCATCCAATAAATATGACCACTGGTCATATGTTTTCGGCAAGAGGAGCCTGTCAATGGCCGCTCCGGTTGGTTGAATTGTCTAAGAATTTCAACTCCTCAGGAAGAAGTAAAAAAAGTTTCGGTATAAAAAGTATCGTAATGTCCTTTCCATGTTATAATTTAAGCGTGTGCTAAATTTTATCAAAATACATACCTGCTTATATTAACGAGGGACAAATATCAACACATACGAACTTTCGCGTTTATATTTGTAAATAGCTATATAACACAATAAGTTCCCAGGAAAAATAGAGAAATTCAAGAAGTAGGAGAATACTATCACAGTTAAACTCTTGACATAAATAAGAACCGAATTAAATTATGAAGTTATGTATCCACTGTCGATTTTCCAATTTTTTTGACTTAAAATCTATAAGGCAAGCCACGTAATTATCAAATAAATCATTTCCATCCCGCCTGCACCCTCGATGCAAATTTAGCTATTTTTATTCGCGTCGCCATTCTAATTAGACGCCATCTTGTAACGTCACCGATTCGGGCCGTGTAATCTTCGGGCCAAATCCCCGGTAAAATCGACATCTTATGCCTCTGTGGACGTGGTGCGAATTAAAAAAAGGTGGGATTTAGGCCTGGTTTAGGCGAGCGGTGTAAATAGAGAGCACATTTTAAAAGATTAGTAGGATTAAAATCACAAGTTATATTTTTTATTTTAAGATTATTTCCAAGAGTATTTTAAGAGTATTTAAGTAGACCTCAAAGCCAATGTTGTAGATGCAGTGACAACACACAATAGATTGTTGTGACGGAGGCGCACGAGGAGGGCTTACCTCAAGTGATATGGGAACAAGGTCAAAGAAGAAAAAGATTTTAAGATTTCTCACACTGAACTTTTAATTAAAATATGGCATGCCAAAGAATAGGACAGATAATAAAATAAAATAAACATTTTTTTAATAACCTCGATGAGGCAAAGGAAATCTACATATTACAAAAATTAATTATTCTACGTTAATACATATGTAACTAATAATAAATAACTAGCTGCAAATATCAGGTGTTAAGATGCCGAATACCTGCAAAAACCACATTAAATTACACATCTAAGTTTACTCTAAACTTAATATCTAAGAAGTTTACTAAGTGTAGGTTGTATTTTAGTTTCCAGAATCAGGGTCAGATTTCTAATAGACGGAGCTCAACTATACTTATGTAGCAATTGCTAATTTTCCCAGAAATTTGATCCCTTGGATATAATGACTTGGTGGTCGGACACCCTAGGGACGGGTAAAATTAGGTACAAGATCTTATACGATGGATCGTGTGAGACTAAGAAAATTATGTTTCATAAGAAATGAATTGTTTCCTTTTGCAAGTAATTCCTTATTTATTGAACGAGCGGAGCGTAAGCGAAGCAAGTTCTTACAAACAACTTCTGGCTACTGGGACGTCTCGGTATTTCGATGGCTTTTTGATTTTGAGAGTTTGTTCCGCGATAACTTTAGTAACCCTTTTCTGATCTTCATGAACTTTTTTGGGGTTGTAGCAGAGATACATATAATTTGAGAGTTCGTTTAATGAGCAGGATCGATGAGTTGGTGGTCAGAAGCACTCACAAATATCGATATCACTTTACTTACGGGTGTACTTACGCCATAACACTTACAGGGTACGACATTTGTTTTTATTTTTGTGGTATGTTCAAGGGGTTAAATATTTTATACAAAACAATTATTATAGAACCCAGACACAAGTTTTAAAAAACAAATGGCTCTCGAACAAAAGAAAGGCAATGAGTACTCGGCTTAAATCGAATCTTCGTGTTAAAGGCCCGCAATAAAAACGCAAGGACGCCGCAGCGGCTAATTTCAAGAGGACAATTCCAGGATTGTACGTACACGGACATAGAGTTGCTGGAAGACTTCGAAACTCGTTCTGTAAAGTAATGTCGGGTACCAATCTTGCAGAGCGTCTTCAAGAGGGGGCAGGGAGGGGCAGGCCCCCCTTGATATTTTTCTCTGTTGTGGATACTAATTACTTATTCCAACTGTATGTGTCAGTTATTTAAGAAGTTTCGTTACTATTTTTTTCGACTACCGCTATTTTTCACTATAACTAGAAATTGTAATTTTTCCTCTAGCTTTTTTTACTTAAAATTTCAAAACCGGTCAAGTGGGGTTGCCAGTAGTGACATGAATGTTATTTATAAATATTGTTGTCACTAGTTAGGTTCAGTATAGTTTTAAGTTCTGGTTGCCCTGAAAATTAGCGTTGTAGCTCGGCATGGCAGGGTCCATGACTCATGCTGAGTGGCAACCATTTTGGTGTAATTTTTTTTGTATGTTTCATGTTATGTTTTTCTTCGCTTTGCACCAAACAAATATTTTTCATTTCATTTCATTCATTTCTCATATAAAAATATGTAGTCAAATGTTGTACCCACAATTCATATCCTTCACCCTCCATTTATATCAACTTGCCCCCCTCTGGGCATCAGCTGGCGACACTCTTGTCCCTACACTAGTGTATCCCAAGCGTCGGCATCTAATCAACTCTGTGGCTGCTGCTAAACGCCTTTTGCACATCTCCGGCGCGGAACCGACAGCGTATCACCTCTGTACGATTTCGCCGTGCTGTCCGTAGAATTAAGCGCGAAACAATAGCGAATCCGTTAGTTCGCGTTCGCCACTAGTGTCTCAAAGCCTCTAGCTCTAGTCTGGGTCATTATAGAAAATGCTGAATACCTTTCTGCTGGCGTTAACGGATCAAAGGGCTTCGAATAGTTTTCCTTCAATTTCGACAGCAAGGAATACAAAAGCTCTACGCTGACATTACATATCGGATCACGTCTAGTGCGCTGTATAGATCCGTTCCATAGGTAGAGCGAGACGGATGTATGCAGCACGTCGGATGTGACCTGTCATGTTAACGCACTTTTAGTCGGTACAGTTTATTATCGATAGGTTTTATTAAAACGGTACCATAAGCACCGAGTAAATAATAGTACCATACAAAGGTCCCTCTTTGACGTTATCATGTTGTCCCTTCTTAACGCATGACAAGTTCTCTTTCTAACTTAGGCAAATTTATCGGATACGTCGTGTCAAACTCAGTGACAGAGATGCACAAGCACACCCTTGCCATAAGACACTGATTTGACTTACGTCACCGAAAAATACCTTATCGACTGTAGAAAACTGTTTTACTGCCAAATTCTAGCGTGAGCTGTCAAATTGTGATAGCATATTATTTCTCATATAAATTTGTGAAAAAAAGATTTCTCCATTTCTATACAATTCCAATAATAAATAATACATTTACACTACGAAAAATGCCTACATGGGATGACCTTACGTCAGAGGCAAAGGATATTATGAGTCATATCCAGGAACTCTAAAGCTCCTAAAAACATTACATTCTCATGCTAGTCGCGCCACAGGCTCGTGCGGATTATTAGACGTATCGTGCTAAGCCCGCTCTTTTTATACGCGGGCCTAGCATGCGAGATGATTAAGGGTTGGATTCGATTCCCGGGCCGGGCAATTTGGGAAATCGAGTTGGGGATTATCTTGAGCGTTTCGGTTGTTAGTTATGAGTCTGCTACAAAAGAATACGCGTTATATACCTGCCTATATATGGAAAAATAATTAGTATTACTTTTTTTTAATACATTGAAAATAGTTTTAAGCCGCGTTTTTAAGTAAGTTCATAATCGTCTGAACTTTTGAATCATAAAATAAACAGACAATTTTTCAAATGCATTTCACACCAATTAGCACGCGCAAGATACATTACAAATCGTGTCAAAATCTAATTATAACGATGTTAAAACCATTTCAACATTTTAACTTGTTCTTTTGCAGTTCCAGTTTTCTGTCATCATAACTTTCTTACAACGTTAATGAGACTTGTAACATAAGTTCGGCGGTACATGGGCTGATTATCCGGGAGTTATTGCTAAGCTGTGTTTTAATATATTTGTTACTAGTTTGAGGTCTGTGCCCACTATTTCGTCCAAACCATGAACGGAAAAAAGCTTCGTACGGTGGCTTGGTCCACTACAACGTATCAGCACATTAAGCAATATTTTCTGATATGAATCTATTGATAACAAAAAACTGATGATTTAAAGAAACTAATCTTTAGTCTTCTCCAATATCAAATTAAAACCAAATTAAGTTATTCGAATAGACCTCTACGTTTTAGCGTCGTAACTTTTTTTCTGTATACAATTATTACGTGAAAATAAGCATGGAATATCTAGTTATCTACTAAAAATCTAGTAAACTGGCGGTTTACATCATAATATATGTAAAGTAACTAAACGGACCAAACCTGACCTAAAAATAAAGTTCTAAGTACGATTTAAAATGAAAATGCTACAGAGAATTTTCCTTTGACATTCTGTACTTTGATATTGCATCGAGGCTGAGATACTATCTTATTTACATACATGAACGTCTGATTCGTGCACAATATTACGTGAATTCTGCACTTTGTCATTTATCACTCTGAGCTAAGGCCTCGTCTTATTGTACAAAATGTTTTGGACTAATTAAAACGGTTTCGTTATTTGAGAAATGAACATTAAATATGCAATTTTATTTAATCAAGGTAAATATTAGAGATGCTACGGTATATCCGGCCACTATCCTGTATCTGGCCTATCCGGACACAATTTTACTATTCGGATAATTGCGTACTATCCTGCCGAATACCGAATAGTAAAATGACACATAGTCAAGTAAAAAACGGGATGAATACATAGTAAACCACCAAATAATTAACTACCAATTATTAATACGAGTGTAGTTGATTCCATTACGTGATTCTTCCACTATATAAGGGCATAACTTTAGGTAGCTTACAATTTCTTGAACAAGTTACAACCTGCATGGAGTGCTTAGCGCGTGCTCGAATTAGCTTCTCTCTCTTCTTTGACGGTCCCTCATTACTGAGGATCGTGACCACTTGATTTTGCAGTCCTTGTGATTTGTTTCCATCGGTCTCGATCTCCCGTAGCCCTCACCGCTTGATGGACTTTGCCTGAGGTGGCCTTCTTAATTGGGTCCTTCCACTTTTCCGACCAGGATCATTCTTTCTAGGCTTTCATCACCTCTACGCATAACATGACCAAACATACCAATACATGACCTTTATATACCTGGGTTCACAAATAAACAGTAATGGAAGTTGTGTCCCAGAGATCAAGCGCCGAATCGCCATGGCGAAAGATGCAATGACCCGCCTCCAAATCATTTGGAAAAACCGTGCCATCAGCTTCTACACTAAAGCACGCCTAGTAAGAGCATTGGTCTTCCCAATTGTTATGTGCGGAGCAGAAACATGGACAATACTCGCCAGAGAGAGACAGGATAGACGCGTTCGAAATGTGGTGCTGGAGGCGAATGCTTGGGATACGCTGGACGGCCCGGCGCACAAATGTGTCAATTCTCTCACAGCTTGGCATTAAAACACGTTTGTCCACCATCTGCCAACACGGTTGCTGTCATACTTTGGTTATGTTATGCGAATTAGCTTATCTGTAGGTAAAACATGTGGCCGAATATCCGGATATCAAGCCAATGAGTCCGCCAGATGTCCGGTATCCGGCTAAACAACTATCCGTTGCATCTCTAGTAAATATAAATGTGTGCTACTGATTAATCGAACTACATCCATGGCTGCGACGCTAAAATAAAAAATACGTGAGTGTCGTGGAACACTCGGTTGGTTTTGTTTTTGTTTTTTTTTTGTATTTTTTGTCATTTTAGACATTTTGACTTTTTTGACATTTTTCACATTATTGACTTTTTCGACTTTCTCGACTTTTTTCACTTTTTTTACTTTGTCACTTCTCACTTTCACTTTTCACTACACTTCACATCAGTTCACTTTATTCTATTCTATTTCTTATTTTTTAAATTTAATTTCTTTTTACATGTTTCTCAATCGTATGGCTTTGGTCGCGTTTTCGTGACGTGTCGCGTTTTCGTGACGGTCACGTGACTTTTTTTCGAATAGCCCCCATCTACGAACCGTCCGATAAGGAACTTCGTTCCAAAAATAAATAATTCGTCAAATTTTTACCGAATCCATCACTGTGAATGTACCCGTAGTGAGTGTAGTGACTCTAGTTAAAGTAATTTTTTTACACGCTTTTATTTAACATGCCCCGTTTCGGTCATATCTCGCAAGTCGAATTTGTCCTACCTACTTTGAGTGGTTGATACAAAGAACAAATCTCAACCTCTTTCTTTTTTTGCAAGGAAATGTATGGAGGTGAGTTCTTTTTTCACAAAAAAATCCCGATAATTTTTTTTTTCCCAGATCTGGACTTGTGCGAGCTCATTGTACTCAAAATCTTGTGCATATTCGATCCTGATAATAAAAAAACAGCTCCATATTTCCCATAAAAAAAATAGTTTCCAGTCATGCTCATACGAATAAAAAAAAGTTCATACAAAAATTGTAACAGAACGGAAACTTTTAAGACACTTTTTATTGGTAGAATAGATAATGCTGGCCATTCTGAGTTGAATGAGCCTAGAAAAGTCTTAATCTTGAAGAAGCGGGTTTACGGTTTTTTTTAAGGAAAAAAACTTATGTGATTTCTCAGTAAGTATACTTGTTAAAAATATTTATAACGGGTTACTTACGTCATTTAAGTCGATTGTTGCTCGACATATTTCGATCAATTTACGATGGTCATTCTCACGAGCGGTGTGCCCCACTGCTGGCGGCGGGAGACGGCGGCGGCGGCGGCGGCGAAGGTGTTGTGACAGATCTACCCTCGTTCCTTTCTCTTTCACTTTTTCATCGAAACATGTCGAGCGAAAATTTACTTAAATAGCGTGAGTAACCCGTTATTAAATATTTTTAATATGTTAGAGTGTCACGAAAGTTTTATAAGTATACCTGTATTTTAGTGAGAAACGTCACGACGAGGTCACTTGATTTGAGGTAGCTACTTACCGTCGCTGCGTGATGATCTAGCGATTACGTCGCAGGCTGTGTTTAACCTGGTTTCCTTATCGGATTGGCCCCTGGAAGTTTCGAAGAAATGTTTCATTAGCTTTTCTTTTGAGCACTAGGTCACACAATTCAACAAAGCTGTTGGTTTTATTAGGTGTGAAAAAAGTTTTCGTAAGCGCTGATAAACTAGGGTACACAGAGGCGAATCGGAGTGTAGGGTAAAAAGGAACAAATTAAGCATTTTTACCATGACATGGCGGCCGCCACCGTGGTGTGCGGGGAGCCAACCAACGCGGGCGCTGGTTGGCTGTAATTTGACAAAAATGCTTGACTTGATCCATTTCACCATGTGTTCCGATTTCATAAATCATAAATCATAAATCACAAATCATTTATTTGCTTGAAAAGGGTACAGTTAAAGATGTTACATGTGTTTTGTTGTCCTCCTTATTCAGCTGTCCACAAACAACATGCAAACAATACAATTGTATAAGCACTAATATTAAAATACAATGATATTAAATTAAATAAAATGTCCATGCCTATGTATAATAAAGAAATGTCAACACAATTTATGCAATCCTAATATTTGTTTATACAGGACAATGAGTAATTATAGTAACGTAATTTTTAATTGGTAATATTTTGCCTTTTATTTTGATTTGCCTCGGTGTACCCTACGATTTTTTAACACTCGTCAACAGTATTATAGTTTATAAACAGGACAATGTAATATTTGATTACATATTTGGGGACGATCGTACACAAATCAACCAAGCTTCCTTAGCTTCAGAAGCCAAGCTTGTACCATACTATTAGTTATTCTGTGCTTGTATCTACTATTTAGATTAGACGACAATATGCTCCCAATCTCATGTGGCTTCCAACCGCCCCCTGTTATCTCAGGTCTTATTTTGAATTTATAACAGTTCGACCCGGATGTGAGCTTCGCACCTCTCGAAGCTTGCAGTCCTACCTCCGAGATCTGGATTTTTGTCTAAATGATTCCCCTGCCAGGCAATTCGGCTCTGGAATGCTCTTCCTTTGCCTATCAGACAGGCTTAAAGCAAGTTATCATTCTAAAGAAATCTGCGTAAGCATTTATTTGAAAACGTTCATGAATAAACATCTATGTGATATGGACGTGGACGATGGTCCACGAGTTGTATATGTGTGCGTGTCGCGCGTAAACACCTACCCCCATCCCAAACATATTAATTCATTTACCCGTAATCCCAACGGGCGATATTTGTCGTAAGTTCCCGAGTTGTCGCCGGCGAACTTGCAAGATTTGTTGTTGTTGTGCAAGTTCAGAACATGCGCGAGATATAAATGTGATGTCGAAGTGTTACGAGTGCGGGATCCTGATGTTAAAGCATGTTGTTTATTGAAGTGTTCTTTATTCGTACTTATTGCAGTTTCACTTCTATTACTTATTCTGTCGCTTGAATACTCTCAAAAGTTCATCTCTCATCTTTAAATTAATTTCATCATATTAAAACTGACAATGTATTCGCACTCAAGCTGCCGGTTAGATTTTTGAATTAAAAAAACATCATTATTAGGATTTCAAAAGCCGAAAATCACATCAATACCAAAGTGTCTCGGGGTTTGTATGTGTATACTAGCTTTTGTCTGCGACTTGTCTACATAAAAGTCGTGAAATTGACAAAATCACCTTTCACCAGACCTTTTTCGCTTCGTACTCCCGTACTTTGAACCCAAATATCGCCTCCATAAATAACACAAATGTCTAATACCACTTAATCAAAATTTAACTATTTAATTTTATTCTTGAGTTTTATTTTCGTCGTCCTCTGGCTGGCGCAGCGCACCGCCAGTGCAGTACAAGACCGCAGTCGCCATGTAGTGTGGGACGTTGAAGAGAATCAACTTGGTTAGAGTATATGCGTATAATCGATAAAGTGACGTACTAACTGCTCATATTATATAGTGCTAATACGTGAGAGTGTGAGTGTGGCGAAGCGCTCATAGTACAGTTTGGGTAATTTTCAGATAAGCAAAGTCATATAATACCTACAATTAGCACACAATAAGTGGCAAAGTGACAGGCGTCTTATGCGACGCCATTTGCCGAAAAGAACAAAGGGCCGATCGAGCGCTTCGTTAAAATAAGCGCAGCGTAAGCAAGACTGGCGAATAAGTATGAATGTCATGATTATGGAGGTCAAATTATACTAGTCTCATACTCGCGATCGAAACGATAGGCTATTTGAATATAACCGGAATTGTTGGTCTATTAACTACTGCGCCTATGGACATAGGAAATGCTATTGTCTTTCCAGATTATTTTTAATCCAATGGTGTGCCAATTTTCATCCAAATCTGTTTACCTGTTTTTGTGTAAAGGAAGAACTTGTTTCTTTAGTCGTCAACACAGGGAGTCCTCCTTTTGTAAAGGGTCGGTAACGCGCTTGTGACACCTCTGGAGTTGCAGGCATCCATAGACTACGGTAACTGCTTACCATCAGGCTGGCCTTATGCTTGTTTGCCACCGTAGTGGTATAAAAAAATAACTAATATCCAAATATTCAAACATCAAATCACCTAAACATACAAACTCTTGAATTTATAATATTAGTACGAGTATACTATAGTACCTACTGCTAGAATCATTTCTGGTATCTTGTATACGAGTCTCGTTGATGGCTAGTCAGCCATCACCTTTCCCTTGATTTGTCCCAAACTACTAATGTAAATATGATAGTTCCATATAAGTGTGTTGGCGTTAGCTGTTAGCTTGTATGTAGAATATTAATAAATAAATAAAGAAATAAATAAATAAGTTTGGCAGGTTATTGGGCTATGCTTGAATGCGGTTGAGTAAAACTAAGTATACCTAATTTAGTATGAAACCGTGAAAGCGATAAGAATTTTATAAATTTCTGACACATCAGAAAAACCCCTGATGTCTGGCAACCCTACGACAGAAAGCAGTAAGTCAGAAGTTGGGGATTTAATTCAATTGGCGCAACGCTCGTAACGCAAGATGTTGACTTTTAAAGTTATGATACTTTTACCCAGTGGGATGATAATTGCTAGAGCGAGCGTTGCCATTGCTTGCCGAGCTATCGCTTAACTCAGTATTTCTTTGAAGACTTCTATTTTGAATCCGTTTCTGACCAGGTTTCTCCTTTCGTTTTGCGTAAAAACATTTTAGTTATAGTCTATGATATATAATAATGACAGATGGGTTACGCACGCTCCAAAAGTGAAGCACTTAAAATGAGTGAATTCAAACAATTGTCGCTAGTCGCGCATCGGCCAGCGAGAGGTGTGGACGTGCTAATGAGCTCCCGTCAGACGCGTGAGTAAGAGACAAACTGTAATTTTCTAACAATGAGAGTGACAAAGATGTAATGATTGTCAAAATAGATAAACAAAACAGAATCGTTACTAGGTTATGCAATAACTCGAGAAGTATTTTTTGTGCTCATTTTGTTAGAGTATAACCCATCCATAGTAAAATATCATTGGTTATATTACGATTTTTTAAGATGTCGGAATTGTCGGTAGAACTCCTTAGTGAGATACCGACATCTTAAAAAAATACTACTATATATCTTATTTTATTATGTACGTAAAACTACGTAGGTAACTAAAATAGTATATTAAACTCAAGTCAGTAATCTGCCATACATTGTAAACCACTTTGTATGGCAAGCGCTGAAGATAATCGTTTGAGTTCAAGATGGCTGCGGCTTCTTTAGAATTGTTTTTTATTTTTTGCTCATTTACGTAGTTCAGTGTGTAATTTTGATAGCTTATTGTGCGGTGACCTAACGAACAAGTGTGCAGGTAATGAAAAATTCGTATCAAAACGCGCGTAACCACCCTTTAGTTGAACAAACGGTTATCCGGGGTCTCGGCCACCCACGTGTTTGTAGGGAGGCTATCACCTTACAATCAGCAAGGGCTCAACCGAAAGACGTTACTTGTATTTATATAATTTAAAAAATATAAAATCAAAGTATACACCTCGACATTGGCAGAATTCACCTCGCTAAAACCGGAGAGGAGTAAAAGCCATATATATAAAAAATGGCTGCTGTCAGATAACTGTCTCCAATTAAAAATACTACTTAAGTCCTGTATGCACATCTCTCAAAAGAGGAAGGTTAAAAAGAAAACTATTTAGTACAGTAAAGATACGGTTGCGTCAAACATTAATTTATAATAGCCAGATTTTTTTATTATTCATTCTTATGGAATATTTATAGGTAATATATGCAAAAATCCTACCAACTTTTCACCCAGAAGTAGTTAAATAGGTAAAAAAATATATATCAAAAATTGTATATTTTTATTTACAATAATATCACTTATTTTTATTTGTAAATATTACGATATATAACTCTTCTTTCTGTTTAAATCGAAAAACAAGAAACCGTGTCCATGTAAAACCACATAAATAACAAAATGTACGGCGCGGGCGATATATATCCTAATTCGTTAATTTCGTTAGAAACAAATAGTAATAATTGGTAGTTTGTTCTTACACATTTTAAATGACCTAGAAACGATATGTTCATTAAAATCCTACAAGAAAAACGCTTGTAATATGTGTGTACATATTTGTGGCGGTTAGCGAATAACGATATTTTGTAGGGTTTCATTGCGTAAATAATACTTGTATCATGATATGATATATCCGTTACTCTAAAAATATTAGCTATCCGTACTAATATTATAAATGGGAAAGTGTATGTGTTTGTTTGTTTGTCCGTCTTTCACGGCAAAACGGGGCGACAAATTGACGTGATTTTTTAAGTGGGAGATAGTTGAACGGACGGAAAGTGACATAGGCTACTTTTTGTCTCTTTCTAACCCCTTCCCTAAAATAGGGGGTGGAAATTTGTATGGAGCATTCCGCAATTTTCAAGGTACAAAGCTAAAAATTGGTATGCGGTATCGTATTTGTGACTAAAAAAAAAATCGTGCATCATTTTTTTTTCGAAATCTGCACCCAACCCCTTAAAAGAGGGGGTGAAATTTTAATAATATTCTGTTCCGAGTTCTCTTCTGTGTTTTAAATCAGGAAAGGGGAACCGTGTTACCCCGAATTTAACGCGAGCGAAGCCGCGGGCAAAAGCTAGTTATTAATTATTTCCAATTCCCCATACTAGCCGCCCGTAAAATGACTGTAGTAATTAGGCTTCGTTAGGATTCATATTAATATTTAATCCAATTTCCTTACGATGTTGTCCTTTACCGAAATGCGAATGATGACCAGCGATATTCGCCGGGATTTGAATCTGAGACCTCCTGAATCTCCAGTATTTTTATGTGATGAAGAACAAGCATGCCCATTGCCATTCACACCGGCTGGCGGGTTATAGACCCGTACCGATAAATTATGAAGTTTCGATAATATTAAAGATGCTTATTATTCGCATACAGAGTTCAGGCCATCCAAATTAGTTAATAATAATAATTTGTGTCATCCTAGGTTGTTGCATAGGCAGAAACTTAGACATTTCTTTTTTTTAACATTATTGGTTAAATAGAAAATTAGAGATCAAAATTGTTTTTTACTGTAACAGCAAAGTTGTTACTGACGCACGGACGCGTTTTGTGTCACTTTCGTAAATGGAAATACTGACGTTCAATCAGCACATATATGTGGACTTTTACAAGCCTATATAAAATTAGAGTTGATCGATTAGGTACTGTGCTTTCTAATATATCGGTATCTATTATTTGAATAAATTTGTGCCATATTAATCAATGATATTTATTTACTTTAATTTTTTTTCTTGTATGACCCCTGTTAACAGTACAATAAAATATTAAAGTTATTAAAGTTTGCATCAATATTTTTATAAAAGCGTATCCAAACAATGTTTCAAATTTGTGTCATTATAATCAATGGATTATTTTTATTTTTCAGAATGAAAACTTGTTTTGCGTAAACGGCATGCGCGGGGAAGGGTAAGGCGCGGGTGGGGTTCATGTGCCGACCAGGCTGCCTAGCGGCTTGTTTTCTATTATTACTCTATGCATACATATAGTAGTAGTAGTAATAAGTGCGACAAAGACAAACAGCGATTTTTCAGTCGCTCTTCTTTATTTTTCATAGTAAAGAAAGCAATAATATAAAACCTAAGTAAGTTAAGGATAATTAATGTAAACGTAGTCCATAAGGGACTGCAACGGCGGATCTGTGTGCCACGGTAAATCTAGTTTACCATTTAAACAGTATTTTCGCAAATTATCACAGATAATTTGTAACTAATAAATATGTAATTTATGCATCAAGGCGGTTTGTTTACAGAGTGGCTATCGTGAAACGCGAAAATCGAAATATCGTTATCTGCCTCTCGGTTGGACTAGCAAAGGGCCGGGCTGGACTTAATAAATTTTTCATCAGTGTAATGTCATAATTAGGCTGTTTTTATTAACTTATCGTATATAACACATAAAAATAAGCAACTTTTCTTTAACCCATTTTTTTTAACTCAATAATTTCGAAGTTATGGGGACCTGAAGGTTAAGTACAATTTGGACTATTTTGGTTGGAATGGTGTCATTATGACACATACTTTATTTTGTAGAATGTGTAAATAAGCAAGTTTTATAAGAAACATTTTTTTACCCAAAAACATCGAAGTTACCGGACTTTGAAGATTGACTACATGGACTAATTTGGACTTCAAAAATAAAATGGCGTCGGGGTATCATTATAACCTGTACTTTTAATGATTTGTTCCGTATAGAATACGCTAAAATAAGCGTCTTTTAGTTGAAAAACTTTTCCCTAAAATCAAAAATGGCCGAGATAATATGGACTTTGAACTTGTACATAATTTGGACCTCGAAAAAAAATCATCGTCGGGACGTCATTATAACGTGTACATTTTATGATTTTGCCGTATAGAATACGCTAAAATAAGCGTGTTTTACTTGAGAAACT
The DNA here is from genome assembly GCA_947086415.1 of Pammene aurita. NCBI lineage: Eukaryota > Metazoa > Arthropoda > Insecta > Lepidoptera > Tortricidae > Pammene > Pammene aurita. The sequence goes on from OX352315.1 coordinate 11,675,478, forward strand.
TTTCTCTAAAATCAAAAATGGCCGAGACAATGGACTTTGAACTTGTATATAATTTGGACTTAAAAAAAAATACCATTGACGGGACGTTATTATAACAAGTACTTTTTATGATTATTCTGTATAGAATACGCTAAAATAAGCGTGTTTTATTTAAAAAACTTTTCTCTCAAATCAAAAATGGCCGTGATAATGGACTTTGAACTTATATATTATATGGATTTCGAAAAAAACCATCGACGGGACGTCATTATAACATGTCCTTTTTATGATTTTTCCATATAGAATACGCTAAAATAAGCGTGTTTTATTTAAAAAACTTTGCTCTAAAATCAAAAAACCGGCCAAGTGCGAGTCGGACTCGCGCACCGAGGGTTCCCTACAAACCTATAACAAGCAAAAGTTGTAGTGTGTTTATTACTAATTTCAATTTAATACCTCTACGCGTTTACAAGGAAAAAGCTAGTAAGTTTAAAATTAAAAAAAATATTTTTGGTATGATTTTACTAAAAATGTCTACTTTTCGTATTTTTTCCTCTATCTGTGCTATATGAAGTTTCTTCGTGCCAAGTTTCAAGTTTCTGAGTTTACGCGAAGTACCCTAAGGTTTTGAGTTTCTTGCGAGTACTCAGTTTCAAAATATGCGACTTAAATTGCTATTTCTTTTGATTGGGATGACATGAAAGTTTGGTTTTGCTACATCTGAAAGGTCCTATAGCCCTGAGTATTTGACATGAATTTAAATTTCATACCTCTACGCGTTTACGAGGAAAAAGGTAGTAAGTTTAAAATTTAAAAAAATATGTTTTTGTATGATTTTACTAAAAATGTCCACTTTTGTAATTTTTCCATTGTCTATGCTATATGACGTTGCTTTGTGCCAAATTTCAAGTTTCTGAGTTCACGGGAAGTACCCCGTAGGTTTTGCGGGTGCCGAAAAACTATAAAATTTGCAGCATAAACGACTGTATCTTTTGATTGCGTTAGCTTATAAGTTTGATTTTTTCACAGCTCCAAGGGACAATAGACCTTAATATTTAATATAAATTTCAGCTTGATACCTCCACGCGTTCCTGAGAAAAATGGTCTTGACACACAGACAGACAGACGGACAACAAAGTGATCCTATAAGGGTTCCGTTTTTTCCTTTCGAGGTACGGAACCCTAAAAATGGCCGAGGTAATGAACTCTGAACTTGTTCCTCCTTTTTGTAAAGGGTCGGCAACGCGCATGTGACACCTCTGGTGTTCCAGGCATCCATATGCTACTGCTTACCATCTGGCGGGCCGTATGCTTGTTTGCCACGTTGTGGTATAAAAAAAAAAGAGTAAAATAAGAATACAATTAAACAAAATAAACGGAATAAAAACAGAATCAATACAAAATGACAAAATAAAAACAAAATACAGACGAAAAGAAAAAACAAAAATAAAACAAAAGTAAAAAAAAAATACGTTAGTGTCGTGGAACTCTCGGTTAGAACGAAGTAATATTATTTAATTTTTGACTTTTTCGTAATTTATGTTGTTTTTGAATTTTTTGAGATTTTTGAGATTTATGAATGAATGAATGAATAATATTTAATTCGGATTATAAAAGATCCATATTTTTGTTAGTAATTACATACATCATTATTTCCTATTGGTTAGTAAAACTATTCTAAACACTATCTACATATAATAAAATTTTTGGGGGGATGCACTTGGATGTCGAGTGCATTTTCACCCAGAAAAATAATATTTTTTTTTTTTTATACTACGACGGTGGCAAACAAGCATACGGCCTGCCTGATGGTAAGCAGCTACCGTAACCTATGGACGCCTGTAACTCGACAGGAGTCACATGCGCGTTGCCGACCCTTTACAAAAAGGAGGATTCACTGTGTTGACGGCTAAAGGAACAAGGGGGTCCCTCATCGTCAACACACTGGGTCCTCTTTGAGCTCTTTGGCAACCTTACTCACCAGCAGGAACACAACACTATGAGTAGGGTCTAGTGCTATTTGGCTGTGGTTTTCTGTAAGGTGGAGGTACTTCCCCAGTCGGGCTCTGCTCCAGATTTGAGCGAGATGACATTCACTGAACGTGCCCGTTGTACCACACTAAGCGAGATGCCATTCGCAGTGCCCATACCTCTCTTTTTGGCATAGTTTAAGGACATACCCAAGTCCGGACGTAGTTTAAGGACATACCCCGGGTCCAAAAGATGCGACTCGTTTACGAATTATTGTGTAAAAACAATCCGCTCGAGCCTCCGCAAACATCCCTGATGCACTGCAATGTCTCCTCAACCCCATCAGCACCCTGAAAGCATTATTTTTGAGATTTTTGAGATTTTTGAGATTTTTGCGATTTTTGAGATTTTTGAGATTTTGAGATTTTTGAGATTTTTGAGATTTTTGAGATTTTTGAGACTTGAGATTTTTGAAATTTTTGATATTATAGAAATTTTTTAACTTGACTTTTTTCACTTTGTCACTTCTCACTTTCACTTTCACTTCACTTTATTCTATTTTTCATTTTTTTTATTTCATTCCATTTCACGTATTTCTCAATGCTTTTTCGTGACGGTCACGTGACTTTTTTTCACCTAGCCCCATCCGCGAACCGTCCGATAAGGAACTTCGTTCCAATAAAACAGAACTAAATAAAAATATTACGTTGCGTTTTCTACCCATAATTCACGATGCTTGAAATCTTCGAAAATGTACTCAACAGTCTAGTCAAAACACAAACAAAGCGGCTACCGCTCAAAAAGGTACGTATTGGCGAGACACGCACGAGTTCATTGCCCTACTCGCCGGCTTCCCGCGACTCGCTCCTCCGCTCAGTTACTTTGTCGAGTATGTCAGCTTTATCACCCCGCGCGCCTCCGTGAGCAAGTACCTACATCGTAACAGCTAAGATGCCAGCGCCTGGTTGACCCTAGGATTAGCTTGTTAAGAAGCGAGCCGGGGGTCTACTTCTAGTGGTCATTACAGAAGTAAGCCGAACAGGCGTACCATCAAGGTCACGCGCTATAGTTAAGAAGATTTCCTCTGGACGCAAATATTGTTTCTGTTTAATTTTAGACGAAATATCATTGATGAAAGTGACACAAATTGAAATATCTACTTTAAAATCCCTTTTTGATTATTATAATGTGAACCCTGATGACTTTAATAATTTATTAAAACGATAACAGCCTAAAAATACGAAATTACCAAGAAACTTAAATTTTCATTGCTTAATTTGACACATATTGATTTTATTGACATATTTTGAGGTGATGATATAGTTAATCCTTATTTTATGAACTCTAATTTTTTATACGTAGTTTTTTAGCGTTGTCATACTATATAAAATTGCACTCGACGTAAATGACACAAACTAGTTTTGTACAACAATAAAACTGTTCTAAATACAAAACAGTTATATTTTCTAACTCTAATATTCTTTTACTCAAGTTATGGCAAGCTAAAAAAGTTAACCTCAAATTATTGAATTACAAAAAAAGCACCAATTGAATATGACACAAAACGCACTGAAAGATTCTCATGTACACACTGTATTTCCAACTTCAATAATAAGTGACTTTAGAATTTTCGAAACTTAACCCTCAAAATATTGCCAACGAGACGGGACTATTATCGATCCGTCAGAGTTGGAAGCGGGCAAATGAGGGAGGGGGAAGATGAAAAACAAAGTCCAACGTGGGTCAGTTGGGGTTGCACAGCCTGGTTCCACAACACGTATGACACAAAAATATATTATTCACTGGTACTCTACGAAAGACAAAGACGTCATCAAAGCTTGTACAGATACAGTGACAAATGATTTTATTTATATATTTATTTATATGAAGGAGATTACACAGAAACATACATAATATAAAGTATACAATGCATTAGCGTAACATTTTAGAGTACAGATGCTTCCTTAAACGAATCTCACTGAGAACACAATACACCAATGAGGGTTTCCACGATTGAGATTTCCACTAGATGGCAGCACCGTGACGACAGGTCTTTTTGGCAGTAGCTGTCAAAATCCACCAATCAAAAAATATATGGTTAAACATGATTGGTGGATTGTGACAGCTAGACCTGTCGCCACGGTGCTGCCATCTAGTGAAAAACTCGATCGCGGAAACCCTCATTGAAGTTATAATGTGACAACAGCAGCAGCAGTTATAATTTTCCATCGTATTTTCTCGGAAAAGTTCGTTTTTGTCGTGCTTTCTCAATTTGCTTCAGGACATTTACTATTCTACTGAAGCTAATTGAGAAAGCACGATAAATACGAACGTTTCCAAAAAATTACGAAGGAATATGATATGACACAATAATGAGAGCAATGAAACCTATCTAGTTAGACTTCTTTACCATCTTTATTGCTAGATCTGGGCATCTGGCAGCTTTTAATGGGTGGAGGTCGGAGTGACAGACCCACAAAGGTTTTAAGTTGGAAAAAGTAATACCCAAAGAGATAAAACTGCCAAATTTGTGTCATTTATAGGGGACAGGGCCTACATTTTAACATTAGATTAAAAACCATTGTCTTTTATTGCGGAAACAAAAACAGTAGGCGACTAACTAAAAATTGCATTATACATCATTTGGCACTACTTTCCCCCAACAGAAACTTCTGGATGTGATATAATCTAATTAATTACATAATTTTCCATTATATATCATCAAACCCAGAACTCTAGGATTTATTTTCTTCAAGTTATTTGCATTTTTTGACCTCCACCACTTTACAGCTGCTAGATGTCCGGATCTAGAAATAAGCATAGTGTAGCAAACTAACTAGAGGGATTTTGTTGCTCTCATTATTGTGTCATATCTGACGTGGCCAGCTCTCAGTCTATATATTGGTTCGACAGAAGCTAGCGCTAACATTAAGAGCGATAGGAATAACTAATGTTCGATACTTCGACGCTTTAGTGTGTATTTTGCTGTGACAAGGTCCCATGTTGTGTAATTGCCGTGTAGAACATTGTAGTAGTAGAGTGTGTAATTAGAAACGTGTTGATGGTGACACAGTTAACTAAGCCAGTAAAATAAATTATTAACAATCACGATATCTAAGTTGGTCTTTAGTAACATTATATATCAACGGCCTTCTTAGCCTACTAGCAGGGCCGGATTAAGCAGTTCGGGGCCCCTAGGCAATGCAATTATTGGGGCCCCTTTTTAGCAAACGTTGTATGACAAGAAAAATTGTGTCAATAGATTAAGTCAGTCAGTAAGGTATATTTAATTCTATGAAACATTTTCAATATCTTCTTTGCCCAAGCGAGGCCCCTAGCCGATAATTAATACTTTTCCAATTAATATTTCACTCTTTGAAACATTTTCATTTTCCTCTACAAACGCGGGCCCCTGGATGATGCGGGGCCCCTAGGCAGTTGCCTACTCTGCCTAAAGGCGAATCCGGCTCTGCCTGAGAAGCTGGAGGTCCTTGATTCTCGGTAAGGGCATTCATTTGTGTTTTTCACAAATTTTGCCCAAATTATCTTGACTGAGCTAATTGTAGGACTTGGGGCTCGGTCGACTTGTGTCAGATTGTTATATTGATTGATCATCATCATCATGAGCCGAAAGACGTCCACTGCTGTACATAGGCCTCCCCCAAAGAGTGCCACAATGACCGGTCCTGCGCCACCCGCATCCAGCGGACTCCCGCGACCTTCACCAGGTCATCAGTCCACCTTGCGGGGGGTCTACCCACGCTGCGCCTTCCGGTTCGTGGTCGCCACTCGAGAACCTTTCCGCCCCAATGGCCATCGGTTTTTATATTATCGGCTATATCGGTTACTTTGGTTCTGCTGCGGATGGCCTCATTTCTGATGCGATCACGCAGAGAGACTCCAATCATAGCTCTCCATTGCCCTTTGGGTGACTTTGAGCTTTCTTATGAGGCCCATTGTATATATTGATTGATACTTATTGTATAATGTTATAGCACATTTGCACCTGACATTAACTCCCCCCCCCCTAGTTAGTTTAAAAAGAGGGCAACAAAACATTAATAAGTATTTCATGTTAAAGACAAAATATTTGTACAGAATGTTTCCTACCCTAATGGTCCTTACCTTTCACCTACAATTAGGGCCAATAAAAACAACCCAATGCCCACACCCAACATTAAAATCGTTCATTTGAACGTGACGTTTGGTGACATGACATACCTATACTTAAATCTGACTCCAATATCTTAAGCGCCATCGGTCGAGTTCACTTTGCACCCTAGTACACCTATAGACTTTCATTGAAATGGCGTAAATCCTATTGGTTAAGATGACGCTTACGTCTCTTTAGATATTAACTACAAAAGCAAAAATATAATTGGTTAAAATGGCGCTTACGCCTTTTGAGTCGAAAGACATGAAATATTTGGGTTACCGTGACATAGTCGCGTGACGTTGAAATTGTTATAAAGTCAACATGAAAAGGGTTAAATGTATGCTGAATATGAATGGACTTAAGCCGTTATGGAACACGATGCCTGTGCGATTATAGTGTATATATAAAACAGTAGTTATTAAGATTATAAAAAGTTTGCTTGATTTCGAAGGCGCACCGTTGTTATTGTGAATCTACAATAATGGAAAATTTGTCCATCTGTGACATTTACATTAGCAAAATATTATAACTACAAGTTTGTTTTTAGGTCACGCCTAATATCTGTGGAGAATAGATGTTTAAGTGTAACTATGTATTATAAATTAAAAATTTAAACCTCCCGAAACGACTGGACTGATTCTGATAAAACATGTCTAAAATCATTCGCTAGAATGCTTTCAAATATATAAAAAAATCACATGTAAATGGGTACAACTGTTTTACCTCTACGGTGCCATATACAGACACAACTAGCAGTCAACTTATGACCAATGATCGGACACCGGTAGCAATTAAAGGACGAAAGTATAACATGAATATGACTTAATTTACATTTTGTGTAGAATTTATGCATTAAATTTACGTGCATTGTTTTATTAAAGTATTTACTTTAATTATAAAAATGAGCTATTGCTTTACAACTTCTCACCACTCTTGTCTGTTGATGTAGAGAGGTCATGCTTTTATTTAAGTTTATTGTCAATGATAAATCCAATTGATTCAAAAAATATTGGAGTTGCATTGCATCGGCATAATTTTATAAATAACTAGCCTTTTCCCGCGGCTTCGCCCGCGTACTATAAGTACTCAAAAAGGATACGATACCCATGTTGATTATCAGACTTTGTGACCACATTTGCCCCTTTTAGGGGTTGAATTTTCAAAAAACCTGAAACACGTGTTTACTCATTTGTCGTTAGGAATACTCCTGTGAAGTTTCGAATAAAATAATCTAAAAAATCTTGATTCGCCATACAAACTTTGGACCCCAATTTTACCCCCTTAGGGGGTGAATTTAAAAAAAATCTTTCTTAGTGCACCCCTAGACCTTATAAGGAACCTACGTGCCAAATTTGGAATCTCTAGAACCAGCGGTTTGGGCTGTGCGTTGATATGTCAGTCAATCAGTTAGTCAGTTTCTTCTTTTATATATTTAGATAAATAGATGTGTGTATGTTTATTATTATATGTATATGTGTAAGTTGATGAATATAGTTTAAGTATAATATCTATTGTTTTTTTTTTCTTAAAAATTCCGTCATATTTAATGGACCCTGGACCAGACCTACTTAACCTTTCTGTTTAGCCCATTGGTTGACTAGTAGAGAATGCCTTATGGCATTAAGTCCGCTATTTGTACCTATATAAATAAATAATAATTAAATAAACATAAAGTAAAATAAATAAATATAAATAAACATAAATAAATATAAATAATTTTCAACAAATTATGATATTTCTGATTCAGATGTTAAGGCGGTAGCTGTATTGCATTGGAGCTTTATTGAAGTTAGATCGTGTCTAAACGTGTCGTAAAATAGAATACGGCCCTAGATCCTGCGGGACCGCGCTATCGACTCAATCGCGACCCTAACGACGGGTTACGGATCGGTTCGCCTTGCACTCAGTGCTTGAGGATGGAGACCTAAACTCTCCGTAACATGTGGCGCGTTGACTACAGCCGTGAGTGTATATAGTAATATACCTACTGTTTCTGTATACACTATGTTTCGTCGGGAATTGCGCGAGAAAGCGCGCCATTGTTGTGTTCCAAACGTTACTTTTTAACCCCTTGTCACAATGTCGCACGAGGGCAAAGTGACGGGGATTTTGAGGTTTTATTTTTATATTTCTTTGATATAAAAAGTTGATGGTAAATGTATATCCGAGGTCACGGCAGGCGGTGCCCGTTTTTACCTAGTTGTTGGCCCATTTTAAACACAAAGGCGGCAAACAAGAATACAACCCGCCTAATGTTAAACAGCTACCATAGCCTATGGACGCCTGCAAATCGAGGTGCCGTATTCTAATTTTAAAATACATAAACAATACATTAAAAATACAATCTATCTCAAACACAACTTCAATACTCAACCAATTTTGAAGTTGTATTGGAGTTGCATCGGAATAATTTTCAAGCAAATTCTGATATTTCTGATTCAGACGTTTAGGAGATAGCTGTATTGCGTAGTCAATGCATTGCAGTTGTATTGAAGTTGGATCGTGTCATAACGTGTTTTAAAGTTAATATGGCCCCAGGTGTCACATGCTTGTTTGTGTCGTTGTACTTATTAAAAAATACGTTGGATGAGCGTCAAGCGTCAACGCTCGGAACATGCGTTTCGTAAATTAGATATAAGTGTAATTGATAGAATATTTAAGTGGTTTAATTATGGCCGTTACTGTAAATACACGGCAATTATTAGGGTAAACAGAACAGGTGAATAATCTACAAAATCATTCCTCTACTACCACTTATAAATGCCGTAAGTGACATTGTATCCGGTTTGAATTTGGAATTTAATGCACGAGCATACGGTATAGAATTGAAAAAGTTTTCTAATGTCGCTTGCGATTGTTTTGCAAGGTGGGAAACTAGCCTGTGTTTTAATGTATATTTTATAGGATAAACGATTGAAGTTTTGCTTCTAACAGAGGGTGTATTCAGTTATTTCTTGTATTACTTATTAATTACTCCGGAAATTGATTTCCTGTTTTGTTATTTAGCTGCGTCTCTTTCTTTAATATATCAAACTAAACTGACAGCGTCGCAATGCAAAGACAAAACGTGACTTTGTAATAAATAGTTGAAAACACATACTTTACATCATACTTTCACATACTTTCTACGAAAAATGTTTTGAACATTAACGGTTCAGCCATTTTTGAGTTATCTCCAAACAACTTCTTCCAAAGGCATCATACGACCTTTTAGTATTAATTTCGTGCTTATTCCTTTGAAGATACGGAACCCTCCATTATGCGTGGTCTGACACGAACTTGGCCAGTCTTTTAATAACTATTAAAAAAAAATTATGTCGATCATCATTGAAAGTTAACGTACCTGGCCTTAAGCCATATATATATTATTAATATACCCAAAGACAATGAAAAACGGTCATCCTGTATGGAAAATATACGAAGAAAATGCAAAAAATAAAAATATAATGTTGTAAATAACGTGAAGCACCCTTGACATTCGCTTTTTCAGCCTTTCAGAGTGTTTGCAAGCAGCATTCAGCGGACGAGATACAAACAAACACTACAGAATGCTCAAGCTGAAAGACTTAAGGCGACTAGTAACGTGAAAAATCTTGGCTATATATAAATAGGTTTTTGTTGCTGAGAAGCGTAAGGAGCATTTATTCTAGTTGGACAGAGCAACGTCCTAATTTATACCTAGTATTTTCGACTTTCCATTGTAAAAAAATCTTTATTTCGAAGCACAAAGACTAATTTTAATACACACTAATAATTTTAAACAAAAAAGAACCGACTTCACTTAGACTCCACATTTCCAAAAGCAAATGCCCGAGCTAGCGTCAAAATCCTTAAATCGCTATAGGTGTGCCTACAATTTTTGAAAAGTTGTGTCTAACCTGGTGACAATAGGACCAACTGTGAAGTACACCCTCTCAAACAAAAAAATAATTTTCCAAATCGGTGCAGCCGTCTTCGAATAATCGGTGAACATACATAAAAAGAAACAAAGACTATAAGTACTTTTAGGTACTAATAGCGGCAATGACATGCTGGCCCTTTATTTTGCCCTATCCAATATTGGAGACTTGGGCTATCATATCTGTCAGACATACAGGATACTGTTGGGTCTATATCTAGCTCGAGTGAGTAGGGATGCGATTTTCTTGTGCATAATCGCCGGGAAACCGTCCGTCCTAGCTTCGCAAAATATGCCAGATGCACTGCACCTAACTTGGTAAGCCCAACAGCATTCTGAATGCATTGTAGGTTCGTTCACGAGCAATAGCAGATTGTTTGACAAGGGTCTAAAGTAGGCCATATCTCCACGAGGTGGTTATTTTCCCGAACGAAGTGAGGGGAAATTGTTCGAGTGGTAATAAGGCTTTTAGACCAGAGTAATGCATACTATTTTTCACTTCGATTGCGAGAAAATTATAAAATTATTTACGCACAATAACTAAACTAAGGTGAAATTATGGTTTAACTTGACGGTCTTTTAATTTTTTAAACTTTTTTGACATAGATCCATAATATAAAAACCGCGAATAAATGCCACAGACGACGGTATAATTAGCTCTTTAAACAGTTTAAACACGCTTTAAAGCGTTTAAAAAAAATTAAAATCTTTTTTAATGATTGTGAAGTAGGAACTAAAAAACACCTCGTCTTGAGAAATAAATTGCGTTTCCTGATTGGTCGATTTTAACATTGCTGTGTTCTGATTGGTTTGATATTAAATACAATGTTTTTTTAGGATTTAAATTATTTACACAGTATACGCACCAAAAAAGTATCTAGGGTTCCGATTAACTTCAATATGTGTTGTGATTGGTGGATGTAATATGGTGAAGTGTTTCGATTGGTCAATTTAAAATGTTTTGTAAACCATAAATATGTATACATATTAGCCCTAGAGGCTAAATGTACTACTTTAGTCCGCCTTTTTGAGCAAAAAAATGAATCGTAGATTCTACTCCTCAAACTAGACAACGTTTGTACAGCGACTTTAGAAATTAACTTGTGGTTTGATTTTTAGTACACTTTAAAGTTTATTCGAATACGCAATGTATTGCAAAATTGATTATGTCTGTAGGGTGGCAAGACTGACAAGCAATGTCAGTTGGACGGATTTTAACGTACATTGATAATACTATTTGGTTTGTATGAAAAAGAGACAATCTAAAGACTCCATATTTCTTAAAAATTGTTGAACAAAAGTTTTATAGTTTGAAGAGTAGAATCTACGTTTTAATTTTTTGCTCGGGTTACAGGCCACATACTGTATTAATTTTGTATTAAGAAGAACGTCTGCTAACGATATCACAATACTGTATTATTAAGAAGAACGTCTGCTAACGATATCACAATACTGTATTATTGTTGTATTAAGAAGAACGTCTGCTAACGATATCACAATACTGTATTATTGTTGTATTAAGAAGAACGTCTGCTAACGATATCACAATACTGTATTATTGTTGTATTAAGAAGAACGTCTGCTAACGATATCACAATACTGTATTATTGTTGTATTAAGAAGAACGTCTGCTAACGATATCACAATACTGTATTATTGTTGTATTAAGAAGAACGTCTGCTAACGATATCACAATACTGTATTATTGTTGTATTAAGAAGAACGTCTGCTAACGATATCACAATACTGTATTATTGTTGTATTAAGAAGAACGTCTGCTAACGATATCACAATACTGTATTATTGTTGTATTAAGAAGAACGTCTGCTAACGATATCACAATACTGTATTATTGTTGTATTAAGAAGAACGTCTGCTAACGATATCACAATACTGTATTATTGTTGTATTAAGAAGAACGTCTGCTAACGATATCACAATACTGTATTATTGTTGTATTAAGAAGAACATCTGCTAACGATATTACAATGTTTAGAAACGCCTCCGCCTTGTCTCGCCTGAGGCAGTGGATTTTTCTACTGCTCCTTTATTTCTAAACATTGTGGTATCGCTTTGTATATATCCACTATTACACTACGAGGCTTTTACCCGAAGGGGTCCATACATTAAACGAAATACTACTACTGTAAATTCAAAATATTAATTAATTTTGTGGACCCGGGTATGTCCTTAAATTACGTCCGGACTTGAGTATGTCCTTAAACTACGCCAAAAAGAAAGGTATGGGCACTGCGAATGGCATCTCGCTAAGTGTGGTAGGGCACGTTCAGCGAATGTTATCTCGCTCAAATCTGGAGCAGAGCCCGACTGGGGAAGTAACCTTACAGAAAACCACAACCAAATAGCACTAGACCCTACTCATAGTGTTGTGTTCCTGCTGGTGAGTAAGGTTGGCAAAGGCCTCAAAGAGGACCCAGTGTGTTGACGATGAGGAACTGAGCCGTCAACATAGTGAATCCTCCTTTTTGAAAAGGGTCGGCAACGCGCATGTGACTCCTTTGGAGTTGCAGGCGTCCATAGGTTACGGTAGCTGCTTACCATCAGGCGGGCCGTATGCTTGTTTGCCACCGTCATGGTATTAAAAAAAATTAAATTAATTGCTGCATGACATGACATAAAGGATACATTATTTTAATTTATTTTTATATTAATTGATTATTGACGTTGAAATTGATTGTTCTGCATTTTTATTATTTAACGAATTTCTTTGTAATATGTGTATGGAATTAATAAAGCTATTTATTTATTTATATTTATTACACTACGCAAAAAAATATGTATTAAGTGGTTTCAAAAACATTGGAACACGTTTAGTGTTCGTGTGCACTCGAGTTAATATTATTCACGTTTCCGAATAGTATTTAATAACAAAAATTTTCTTTGAATCCGAACAAAACTTAGACTAAAAACAATTTCTATAAACGCCCATTGGTCAACATAAGTCGCCTTAAACACAATAAACTCACTCAGTTTCAGTGACACAATTATTAAATGTATACGTTAGGTTTAGGGTTTGGGGTCTTAAATGAAAACTGGGCTAATCAGGGTATTTATCATGGATGTTTGTTCCTGAGTTATGGATGTTGTACTTATATATATTTAAGTATTTGTATATATTTATCTACAACTAATCTTACCGTATCGTACAGTACCTAAGTCTGCCTAGCACTTCCAACTTTCTCTCTCAATTGCACAAAGGTTAACTGGAAGAAATCCCTTAAAGGGATAAGTTAGCCTTTGTACGTATATTTTGTGTTATATGTCTTTCGTTGTGTTTTGTTGTACAATAAAGTGTTTTACCACTACTACTATATCTATCTAGACACGCGACAGCGTCTCCAGTCCAGTTCAAAGAAAATTATATATATCATTGCAAGCCTTATTGAGCTTACTGTGGGACTTGGTCGATCTGTGTAAGATTTTCCCATAATATTTATTTTATTTACTTTTCGTGCTTTTAAAACTGAATAATATTTATCCTATCTTTTTGTTTTAGGTAAATACAACTTAAACACACAAGCACTGCGATGACATAAAACAAGTTAATGCAAGTATAACTCCGATATGTAATAAAGAACGAAATAAACAATTAGCCCAAAAAAATGGCCCCACAATATTGCTGTAAGAACGACTCGTACAGCACTTTCTCTGAGAGTCTTATATACGGTATAACACTGGCCGGTTACAATTTTTCACGAGGCATACATATTTTCGGTAAATCTTGTTAGAGACATTACCTCTATAGGTATATCCTAACCAGGCGTGGATCCAGGATTCCGTTCAGGGGGGGCACTTTTCTTCACAAAAAACCTCGCGGTCCGCACCTACGGGCCCCGTAACCGACTAGTCGGTAAACGACTAGTATAGTAACCGACTGATCCTAACTCAATGAAGTATAAGGTAAATGTCCCAGTGCTTGATACTGCCCCATTACTATGTAGTTCCTGTCCATGTCATGAAGTTAGTATTTATAGATTTTATTTAGATCCTTGCTTTACAACGCAATTTTAAGGGTGCCTTTCCAACAGAGTTATGCTATGCAGCTATGCTACGAGGATGTGTAAGCTACGCGTTTCCATTGGTTGATGTTACGCGTTGAAACGCGTAGCTTACACATCCTTACAGCATAACTGCATAGCATAGCTCTGGTGGAAAGGCACCCTAAGATTCGGCTTGTAACTGGAGAGTGACAAGTAAAAGGCAATTTACCCTATGTCACAAATTTAAAGTTTATATAGGTAATTAATTACTAAGTAGGTAACAAAGTTAAAATCAACCTAGAAAAAAATAGGTTTACTGCCCCACATAACCGACAGTTAACTTTGCGGTCCGGTAGAACAGTCTTAACACTCACTTAAACAGCGGTTTACACGATAACCCAGTAAATGACAGTCACGAACTAGGACGTGCAAATTAAATTATAACTATATTTTTAACACTTCGGAAGCGGCCGGAAGGCAAATCGCGTGTTTGGCCTCGGGACGGGCGGTGGGCGAATTCATAAGCGGAGGCGATACGTTTCTAAGAGGAGGCGAGCGTTTTTAATTTGTTGTAAAATGTAGATTGAGAAGAATCAGTTCTAATTTCGTAACATTTGAGCTGTAATCTAAAGTGGGACGCACATATTAACAGCCATTGTTCATAGTGTTTTGGGAATGGTATTAGACGCAACACAAAGATCTGTGAAAGTCAATAAACATCGATATGAGTGATTTCTCTTATAGGCTTCATATACCGGGTGTGGCCTGTAATAGGAGCAAAAAATTAAAACATAGATTCTACTCCTCAAACTAGACAATGTTTGTTCAATGACTTTTGAAAGTTATGTAGATTTTAGATTGTTTCTTTTTCAAACAAACTAAATAGTATTTTCAATGTACATCAAGTTCCACCTAAATGACATCGCCTGTCAGTCTTGTCATCATACAGATATTAATCAATGTCGTAATACATTGCGTGTTCGAATAAACTTTAATTTGTAATAAAATTCAAACTACAAGTTATTTTTAAAAGTTGTAAAGCAAACGTTGGCCAGTTTAAGGAGTAGAATCTACGTTTTAATTTTTTGCTCTTATTACAGGCTACACCCGGTATAAGAAAAACTTGCCACGTAACGTGACACCTGTGTAGGTAAATAAGATAAGATATCAAATGCATATCTGATTAATTATTAAACAAAATAAAGAGAGAAAATAATAGATCTTTTTAATATTAAAAAAAAGATTATGTATAACCACCCTTTTGGATTAGAACGTGCCAAAAAATAGACTACGCGAACATCATTTAGATTATTATCTCTGTATACAAACTCTCCCGCTTGCTCTTTTGCCTTGCACGTGCAGGGTCTCTATTTTAAGGTATCTTGACCCTTTATTTATTTTCGGATCCGTACAAACGTTTGATTTTGACTTTTGCCCAATATTTAAGCTAAGGAGCTTACGGAATCGGAATTTGCGGAGGATTTCTTAGGTAGCTAATCTAAGCCATACAATTCGGAGCTATGTTAAAATTTGTGGGAAATGTCACTTCATAAAACGGGGATTTTTGTTAAAATAATAAACATGCCTTGATTTTATGAGATCGGCTGTATGTGGGCATTGTTGTTTTTGTTATGTTGTTGTTGCGGAATAGCACTACACCCTACTCATAGTGTTGTGTTCCTGCCGGTGAGTAAGGTTACCAAAGAGCTTAAAGAGGAGCCATTGTGTTGACGACGAGGGACCCTCTCGTTCCTATAGTCGTCAACACAGTGAATCCTCCTTTTTATAAAGGGTCGGCAACGCGCATGTGACACCTCTGGAGTTGCAGGCGTCCATAGGCTACGGTAGCTGCTTACCATCAGGCGGGCCGTAGGCTTGTTTGCTACCGTCGTGACCTGGATTCGCTTAAAGGGATATAATATGTTTGCCCTTTTACTTTTTTACTGCTTTCTTTATCTTCATATTGTATACCACATTTGAATAGATCCGAAATAAGTTATATAGGCAAATGTTTAACATACATGAGTCTCCACCTAACATAACATAACATAAATACTCTTTATTGCACACCTCAAATTAAAGGAACAAAGTATACACAAGTTACAAACAGAAAAGTAGAGGTAAAACAATTGGCGGTTTTAACACTAAAAAGCGATCTCTTCCACTATGACGAGAAAGATGTTAGAGATGAATGAGAAGTCTAGGGTACGCAGGAGGCCCAAGAAAACATAGATGGGCCTAGTCCAAAATGACCTTAAAGAGGCAAAGCTATCAGCCGAGACGACCCAGGACTGGCGTTCCTGGCGACGCCGTATAAGGAGAACCTACCCCAACTAATGGAAAAAGGCTTAGGAAATACATGACATGCTACATATATATTAAAAATATTTATATTCAAGAGTGTACAGCTAATACTGACGAAAGACCGGTGTCCGCAAGTTATGAATGTTATGATCGTCGTAAATAATTGATGAGTACCATAGTGACGTGCCGTGCCCCGAGAATATTGCTCAGAATTGCAAACATGACGGTTATATTGGTGCCGTATTCTAAATTCCAACATACTCTAAGACACAAAAAATAATCAAACAATATTGAAGTTGTCTTTGATTTGCGTCGGAATAATTTTCAAGCTAATTCTGATATTTGTGATTCAGGCGTTTAGGCGCTAGCTGTATTGCGTAGTTAAGACAATTGTCGCCGGAGTGTCCTTGAGCGTTTGGGCGCTCTCTACCCGCGCCACCCGCTCACCCCTCTCATTGCGATCGTGCGTAAATCCGCCGCGATGTACCGCAATAATGTTCAAAGAATATGACTTTACTCAGAGGCGCGCGGGCAGCTTTATAATAATTTTAATCCTTTTGCGGATGTTTTGTGATTTGAATACTGTGATTAAGTACTACGGTGACATTTTTAGGAATGCTACTTACCTATTAAATAAGATAAGTAATAACGATCTCGATTAGTAGATTTTTATGTAAAAAAATAAAAACCTAGATTTTGAATTTGAAGTACAGTGAGCGGCAAAATATTTATGAATTTACGAAATATGGTTAAAAATATTCCGCATATCAGAAAAAAAATTAAAAATACTGACTAGTACAGCAAAAAAAACTGAATGCACATCAAAGCGGTGTTTTCATGTGAATTAGGATTTTTTTTGTTGTGCAAGTGAGCTTAATAGATGGTTATTTTTTTGTTGCAATTTTAAATATTAACCGTAAAAAAACCGGCCAAGTGCGAGTTGGACTCGCGCACCGAGGGTTCCGTACAAACCTATACCAAGTTGTAGTATGATTATTACTAATTTCAATTTAATACCTCTACGCGTTTACGAGGAAAAAGGTAGTCAGTAAAAAATTAAAAAAAATATTTTTATGTATGATTGTACTAAATATTTCTACGTTTTGTAATTTTTCCATTGTCTATGCTATATGACGTAGCTTTTTGCCAAATTTCAAGTTTCTGAGTTCACGCGAAGTACACCGTAGGTTTTGCGAGTGCCGAAAAACTCTAAAATTTGCAGCATAAACGACTGTATCTTTTGATTGCGTTGGCTTTTAAGTTTGATTTAAAAAATGAAAAAAAATATTTTTGGTATGATTTTACTAAAAATGTCTACTTTTCGTAATTTTGCCTTTGTTTGTGCTTTATGAAGTTTCTTCGTGCCAAGTTTCAAGTTTCTGAGTTTACGGGAAGTACCCTAGGTTTTGAGTTTCTTGCGAGTACTCAGTTTCAAAATATGCGACTTAAATTGCTATTTCTGTTGATTGTGTTGACATAAAAGTTTGGTTTTGATACATCTGAAAGGTCCTATAGCCCTGAGTATTTGACATGAATTTCAATTTAATACCTCCACGCGTTTACGAGGAAAAAGGTAGTAAGCAAAAATTAAAAATATATTTTTTTGTATGATTGTACTAAAAATTTCTACGTTTTGTAATTTTTCCATTGTCTATACTATATGATGTAGCTTTTTGCCAAATTTCAAGTTTCTGAGTTCACGGGAAGTACACCGTAGGTTTTGCGAGTGCCGAAAAACTCTAAAATTTGCAGCATAAACGACTGTACCTTTTGATTGCGTTGGCTTTTAAGTTTGATTTTTTCACAGCTTCAAGGGACAATAGACTTGAGTATTTTATATAAATTTCAGCTTGATGCCTCCACGCGTTCCTGAGAAAAATGGTCTTGACAGACAGACAGACAGACCGACAGATAGACGGACGACAAAGTGATCCTATAAGAGTTCCGTTTTTTCCTTTCGAGGTACGGAACCCTAAAAATCACTTAATTACGATAAATTAACAAAACTAAGCCTGTTGCGAGTTGCGAATAGTAAAAATCCACATGTACGAAGCGGCATTTGTGCACGAAATCGTCATACAATTGTCATGAGAGCTGTAAGCCCATTAAATTTAGATCTTTAAAATATAACACAGCGCAAAAACTTCTTAGGGTTCCATAGCCAAAATGGCAAAAACGGAACCCTTAAAAGTTTTTTGAAACATGTCCGTCTGTCCGTCCGTATGTCACAGCCATTTTTATTATGAAACATATATTACTGAAATTTTATCCAGAGGTGTGTTTCATGTGCCGCTACTTAGTTTTCTGGCTAATTTGCTAAAAAAAACTTTTAGAGGAGGCACTCCATACATACATATGTCAAACTAAATGTCAAAAATATTTTTTTTGTAAATATGAACATGTTGTACGATACGGTTTTAAAAATATCTTATACACGGTGTACATGAGGAAACCGAATAATTTTAATAGCGTATTCCTGGTCATAATTGGAGACTACAATGTCGTATAAAGTTTTCTGGATTTCGCCAAAAAAAATATTATTTTTTTTGCATTTTTTTTCGATTTTTGAACATAAAAACATAAATGTTATTGGTGAAGATGTCGATTAAAATAAATTAGTAAATTTTTTTCGAAAAAAATTGTTTACGTAAAGTATTCCTTGGCACTTCCATATCTGTCAATAAGAATGTCTACACTAGACCCCATAAAGGGTGAAATCGCCATCAAATCGCGTCGCGTTTTGCACTGAGTTACATTAAAAAATGTTTTTTTTTTATTTAAGTGGTAGTAACTCTGAAACTAGGCGAATTCCAGAAAAGTTTATACGCCATTTTAGTCTCCAATTATTATCAGGAATACGCTGTTAAAATTATTCGGTTTCCTCATGTTACACCGTGTATATATAGAGGATTTTTAAAACTTTATTAAGTCAATATTTTCAGAAATAATTGCTTCGAAAGTCTAAATATAATAGCCCCCCCCCCCATCTAACTTTGAATCCGTAAGTCTAAAAAATATGAAAATAACCAAGAAGGCTTAGTACTTACTTTCTACGAAAATTATTTCACATATATCGGTTCATCCGTTTTTGAGTTATCTCCAAGAAACTACTTTCTACGGAACCCTACCCTACCCTTTTAAAGATATCTGATAGGTAGTATTAACCCTTAGTAGTAATTTATTTATTTACTTGTGTTGATAATTAATATAAAATTTGTATTTATTTGCATTTCCCCGACACAGTAAAGTTTTTTTAGGGTAGTCAACGCGCATGTGAATCTTGTGGGGTTGCAGGCGTCCATAGGCTTTATAACTGCTTTCCATCAGGCAGGTCGTATGCTTGTTTGCCAGCGTCGTGGTATAAAAAAATGCTTTTTTTCCTTTATTCTTACATACATTGAACTCTTGAATATCAGCATTTTTTTATTAGAATCTCAATCAGGCTTTGCTCACTGATAGTTAGTACACTGAAATTTGGTATGAGTATGTGTTTTAATTACGCCTACAAAGTGGTAAAACAATAAGTATCTGAAACACATTGTTGGATAGGTCTTTCAAGAAGAATAAGCCTTAAACAACTTTTGGATAAAACGAATACTTTCGTAAATAAATAGCTCCGAAAGTTTAAAATGCTCTTTGATTTATGAACCGTGAGTCCAAAAAATTTGAGAAAATTCCTGGAAGTGAGGCCATTGAAAAACTTATCACGTATTTTCAATAAAAACTATATGGAATAAAATCGGTTTAGCCGTTTTTGAGTTACGCCTATAGTAAAATAACGTAAATGCCACAAAATATCTCTTTATAAACTACCTTTTGAACGGATGTATTGTAACAGGCCGGCAACTACGGATCCCTACACTGAGCATAGCCCGACATTCTCTTGGCCGGTTTATATGCAATCCTTTGCAGTTTACTTCGCAATTTCTAGATTTGATAAATTAGTATAAAGTATAACATTAAAGATTATGTTTAATCTTAAAATAAAACACATACTTATTACATTCGTTTAGAACACGGTATTCTTAAATAAATATGTTTAAATAAATTCGGTCCTTTGGAGTTTTTATTAAATTAATTATTAGTCTATTGTATTGCAGTACTAGCAGATTTCCGCAACTCTACGACTAATGCCTATTTTGCGTGATGCATTAGTCTACTAAAACATAATAATTGTAGTTTACTTACATGACCAAATTTGTTTTCAATGAGATTCATGATTTTTGTTTTTTCTCCATTTTTATTTCATATGTTTTTTACTTGTATTATAATCTAAATAAAATAAACTTTTTTATACGAACGTACATGAACATGCATACGAGTATATTATCTTAAAATATAAAACTTCTATACATTATTGATCCCGAGAAGACACGTTATGTCCGCACCGCATCAACCCTCTGCAGTTATTTAGTCTTTAGGCATAGTAAGTCCGATATTATTGCTCACGGGCCAAGCACAAGTATATGTAGTACAAGGGAAGCACGGAGCGACAAGCGACACAGCCTCCTCGTCTCAAAGCTAGCTCACGACTGCCAGCAATGCCGTTTTCGAGCTACCAACACATGAAATGTGGAATTATGATCAAGTTGTTTAAGAAAATTTAATCAATTTAAGTATCCTACGTTGTGTTTGTAGTGTTCTGTAGTAAAATTTTTTTAGTTCAACAATATTTTAAATCGAATGAGCCGTTCAGTAGATATAAGCAAAATTAACCGTAAAACGACATTTCGTTACATTTAAATAACGGAGAAACTATACGTTACACGAGTTATTCAAACGTTAACAATGTTGTACATGAAATGGTTATTTACATATATTTTTTTCAAAATTCTTGAATGACCCGTTATTGAGATATATCCCTTAGAAAATAACA
This sequence comes from Pammene aurita, assembly GCA_947086415.1. Lineage (NCBI taxonomy): Eukaryota > Metazoa > Arthropoda > Insecta > Lepidoptera > Tortricidae > Pammene > Pammene aurita. The sequence goes on from OX352315.1 coordinate 11,696,663, forward strand.
GTTTTCGGCCACAATCAGCGCCTAGCGCCTTAATGCATTGGAGTTGTATTGAAGTTGTGTGTAAATTGCAAATAATTGAAATCATATTGCAAAACAAAAAAGATGAAATAACCGAAAAACTATTTCCGTTGTCTGATTCAGCGAATTCAAAAAACTTACAAGAAAGATACAGCTTAAAAACGCTCAGATCGCGTATCAATTGTAAAAAAAAAGTTTATTTGAATATGACAAGTAGGTACTACTCTGAAAACTTGTACTTATCTATAAATATGTGGTTTGAAAACCTCAACCTCAAAACTTTTTTTTTTTACTGTTTTATTTTATTTTATTTTATGTAGGATCACCAACAGATAATACATCATGCTTAATTAATTCATAGCTTAAGTTGTATAACAGGTAGATGTTTATCTAATAATAGTTAACCACGGCTAATTCAGAAAGTTAAAAAACCAGTTTAGTTTGATTACGTAATAGGACAAACGATCACACATAATGTATATTTTTCAGTATACAGGTACCATACGCCTTTGCTCCAACTTTACCGCATTTTAGTAACAAGTCTTACTTTAGGATAAGTGAAGTTATAAATAAGTTACTTGTGTATTTTTCATTTGAAATAGCTACGTGGTAAATTGCTAATATTGGCAAAGGCACATCCCTAGTCGAGTGCCGAAAGCTTGATAAAGGACTGACACGTCGACAAATTACTTCAACAATATACCTCACTCATGCATGGATACCATTTTATACCTCATACATGTTAGGTATAGGAAAAGTAATGTTATGAATAACTTAGTACTCTGAGTTGGTATTTTTTGTCTAATGAGGAACCAATGAAAAAAAATTGCTAATAAATATTCCATACATGCCATCTGACTTTTCAACTCAGAGGGGAAACTAGGCCTTGTTGGGATTAGCTCCGGTTTCCTCACGATGTCCTCCCTCCCAAGACCACCTTGAATATTTACGATAAACAAATTAATTTACAGTTATTGAACCAAGTTGCTCATTTTTATTCTTATTTTCATAGCAACTAAGGTGTGTTTCAAAATATGTGACAGTATACTGGGAACTAATAATATTAATGTAGTATTTTTAATTCCAGATAGTAATATGACAGCTCTTGTCATACAAAGTAGTTCACAATGTAAGTACTTTAAATTAACAGTTTTTTTATACCACGACGGTGGCAAATAAACATACGGCCCGCCTGATTGTAAGCAGCTACCGTAGCCTATGGACGCCTGCAACTCCAGAGGTGTCACATCAGAGGTGCCGACCCTTTACAGGGAGAATTCACTGTGTTGACGGCTAAAGGAACAAGAGGGTCCCTCATCGTCAACACACTGGGTCCTCTTTGAGCTCTTTCTTTTAAACGTTATAATAGTCCATCTCTCCCTCATAGCCATCTCTTCCTAAGTCACCCTACATATAGCCAAGCTTCTTATCAAACACTTAGCGTTTACTAATTGGGGAGTATTTTTCTACTAATCTTGTGAATTTTTGATGAGGCAACTTTTGTATGGTAACACGAAATTGGCGGGAGTAAAAGTTGACTAAATTGTTTAAAAGTATAATTAGGTACTTACTAAAAAGTTGTAATATTAAGAAATTTTTTGATATTTTATAAAATTTGGTAATTTATTCGCGTTAGGTTTCCGCCCTGAAGGAATGTATAAACGATAGTAACCTGTAATATTTTTTTAATACCACGACGGCGGCAAACAAGCATACGGCCCGCCTGATGGTATGCAGCTACCGTAACCTATGGACGCCTGCAACTCCAAAGGAGTCACATGCGCGTTTCCGACCCTTTACAAAAAGGAGGATTCACTGTGTTGATGGCTAAAGGAACAAGAAGGTCCCTCGTCGTCAACACACTGGGTCCTCTTTGAGCTCTTTGGCCACCTTACTCACCAGCAGGAACACAACACTATGAGTAGGGTCTAGTGCTATTTGGCTGTGGTTTTCTGTAAGGTGGCTCCAGATTTGAGCGAGATGACATTCGCTGAACGTGCCCTACCCCACATAACGAGATGCCATTCGCAGTGCCCATACCTCTCTTTTTGGCGTAGTTTAAGGACATACCCCGGGTCCAAAAATGTAATAAGTAATAAGTTATTACCAATGATGCCTGCCATGCCATGCTGCAATAAATGATGAATGATGCCTAATGTGTAATCCCTACTAATATTATAAATGGGAAAGTGTATGTGTTTGTTTGTTTGTCCGTCCTTCACGGCAAAACGGGGCGACGAATTGACGTGATTTTTTAAGTGGAGATAGTTGAAGGGATGGAGAGTGACATAGGCTACTTTTTGTCTCTTTCTAACCCCCCACTTCCCTAAAATGGGGGACGGAAGTTTGTATGGAGCATTCCGGGGGGCAAAGGGGAACCGTGTTACCCCGAATTTAATTCGAGCGAAGCCGCGGGCAAAAGCTAGTGTCTTTATAATATCGCAGATCGCCGGTAAAACGAGTAGTATCAACCTATTCAGTGTTATTCACTACACATAGTCGTTACATATTTATCAAGCATTTTTGCCAAATACCGGGAAACCGGCTAAGCATAACATTCAGCGCTAAGTACGACACGTTGTCGTCACGCCGCTACGAAGCATTTTCTCTACATAGCAGGTAAGCCATGTTACCGGCTACGACGTAGCGCTACGTGCGTAGCATGGCGGTGAATGCGATAACAGATAATGAAATGTAGGTCATCGCGTCGTCGTCGTTAGAATTTTACATCTTAGGCGAGGAATTTTACATCGAGGCAATGCTAAATGCGTTACGTGCTAACATAATTACAATCACTAAATGTTTTTTTTAAGTAGACTTCTTTCTTTACTAAGTGTAAACTAGCCTGCAAAGTCGTTGAAAACAAATCTTCTACCTTCTAGATACTAGATAAATTAAAAACTAAATAAATTAAAAAAAAAATAGTTTGCATTTGAGAAGTTCAATTTATGTTTTTTTAAATAAATAAAATAAATAAATAAAATAATAAATAAATAAATATTATAGGACAATCTTACACAAATCGACCTAGGCCCACAGTAAGCTCAATAAGGCTTGTGTTATGGGTACTAGACGACGATATATATAATAGATAAATATGGATAAATACTTAAATACATAGAAAACATCCATAACTCAGGAACAAATATCTGTGATAAACACACAAATAGATGCCCTGACCAGGATTCGAACCCGGGAACTCCAGCTTCGAAGGCAGGGTCACTACCAACTGGGCCAGGAGGCCGTTTAAAGGTAATAGGTGGCTTTATTATTGACCCTGCCGCGCGCTGCGAGTGGCCTGCGCCAGATGTAACGCTTTGCTAAACGTCTGCTTCTCGACGCTCTCCACAAATAACTTTTCACGTTCTTTAGCGTTCTCGAGCCCGAGAATGAAATGATCCCGTAACGCTGTATCCAGCTCCGTCGTAAACCCGCAGAACTGTGCCAGACTTTGCACTCGCGCTGCCCACTCCCCTAGATCTTCTCCTGGACGTTGCTCCGCTTTATAAAATTTGTATCGCTCAGCAAACGAACACTTAGGTGACTCAAAATGAGCGTCTAGTTTTTCAAGGAGTTTAGTATATTCAATGGTGTTTAGCGTTTTTGGATACACCAAATCTTTTGCAACGCGGTAGGTTTCTTCCACAAACATCGTAAGAAGTATGGAACGCCGCTTCGTGCCAGCTTTGTCGGTCTCCGACATACCGTTTGCAAGACACATAGCTTCAAACCGCTCCTCCATTCTTGCGCGTTGTGGTCGAACGTGAGGTTGCCGCCATAAATCACGTTAGCGCTGGCCGCCATCGCGTTTAACAATTATTCCACTCGTTTAATATACTCATTTCACACGCGTAAGTTACTTCTCGTGGCCAAATATTGTGTTTGGGATTTAATTAGGATTAAAACACGCGGATAGCAACGTAACGGTATTATATTTTACGGCAAACTGTCAAATGACAAATGTTTTATACCTACCTACATTTACCAAAATACGACACAAAGATATTTTCATAATAATCAAGCTTGGAAAGTAAAGACAGGGGAATCGCGGACGGAGCCGTCATTAATAATATTGGACATTCGTATAGATAAAAATGGAGCCAGAAATAAGAGAAACTGCATCATCATTGGACCCAATCAGACACACGTCTGAAGCCTTATGAAATTAGGGCACAATTTCATTAAGGTTAGTTATTCCTAAATCTCCAATCGTAACTGACCATCACAAGTCTAACCTGCAAATCCATTACAACTATGCGTAATAACGGATCAGCTTTAACCTGGTTTAGCGATGGTATACGTTATACTCGTTACGTGTTGGCAACGATGAGCCTTATCTGAGTCCCTCTTGTGTCAAAGACATGTTTACGCATTTGATCCTTATACCGTTGTAATAAGGTTAATAATGTTTACATATTTTTGAGTGTATTTTTCGCAAGTCGTGTTTGGTGAAATGACGTGTAAGCTTTGTGTTTAGAAGGATTTGTGACGTTTTAGTTTTATGTGAAAGTTACGTGAGACAACAAATTGTAAGGGTAGTCCGGTTAAAGTAAGTTTATTAGATACTCAATTGTTTTGTCCTTTTCTTTGACACAGCTTAAAAAGAAAAATACGATATATCAAACGATTTAGTGACAGTGGTTGTCCCAATCAAAATTAATTCGATGCCTAAAGAAGATTATAGGTATTCTACAAAGTACGTGACAAATCTAGCCGTGTTTTAATACCTTTTCTATTTTCTTTTACATTCTTGGAAACCACGCCCACTAGTAAAAGCCTCTTTATATATAGTAGATAGTATAACGATACTCCTTTACATATCCAGTCAGTTTTAGTGTAAACTAGCGACCCATTATTATTTTGATCTATCTCGTAGGGTTCAGCCTGCGTTTGCAATAAAGCGCAAAAATGTGCTTATTTACGACATCACATTAGAATGTACTATACGTGTAAACCTTCCTTTTGAATCACTCTCTATTAAAAAAACCGGCCAAGTGCTAGTCGGACTCGCGCACCGAGGGTCCCGTACAAATCTTAACAGCTTAAAAGTATTATTGACCTGAGTATATGATATAAAATTTCAATTTAATACCTCTACGCGTTCATGAGGAAAGGGGTAGTCATCATCATCATCATCATCATATCAGCCGAAAGACGTCCACTGCTGGACATAGGCCTCCCCCAAAGAGTGCCACAATGACCGGTCCTGCGCCACCCGCATCCAGCGGACTCCCGCGACCTTCACCAGGTCATCAGTCCACCTTGCGGGGGGTCTACCCACGCTGCGCCTTCCGGTTCGTGGTCGCCACTCGAGAACCTTTCCGCCCCAACGGCCATCGGTTCTACGAGCAATGTGCCCCGCCCACTGCCACTTTAGTTTAGCGATTCGGAGGGCTATATCGGTTAGTTTGGTTCTGCTGCAGATGGCCTCATTTCTGATGCGATCACGCAGAGAGACTCCAACCATAGCCCTCTCCATTGAGCTTTCTTATGAGGCCCATTGTAAGCGACCACGTTTCAGTACCATATGTCATCACTGGCAACACACACTGGTCAAAGACTTTCGTCTTGAGACACTGCGGAATATTGGACAAAAAGATGTGCCGTAGCTTCCCGAACGCTGCCCAACCGAGTCGGATTCGTCGATTGACCTCTTTCTCGAAGTTGGATCTACCTAACTGGACAGTATGTCCTAAGTATATATAATCGTCCACAACTTCGAATGTAAAGTCTCCGATTGTAACGGGAGTTGGTGCTACATGGGTATTTGACATGATCTTCGTCTTATCCATGTTCATCTTTAGACCAACTCGCTCGGAGGCTTTACTGAGGTCATCGAGCATCGTACTCAAATCCTCCATGGTCTCAGCCAAGACTACTATGTCGTCAGCAAACCGAAGGTGAGTGATGTACTCGCCGTTTATGTTGATGCCTAGCCTTCTCCAGTCCAGAGTCTTGAAAACATCCTCCAGTGCAGCGGTAAACAGTTTAGGAGAAATAACATCTCCTTGCCTGACTCCCCGCTGCAACGGAATAGGCTTCGAGTTCTGGTCCTGGAGTCGGACTGACATAGTGGCGTTCTCGTACAAACACTTCAGCACTTCGATATAGCGATAGTCCACTTGGCACCTCTGGAGAGATTGTAGTACAGCCCAGGTTTCGATCGAGTCGAAGGCTTTCTCGTAGTCCACGAACGCTAAGCAGAGGGGCAGGTTATACTCCTCAGTCTTCTGTATAACCTGACGGAGCGTATGGATGTGGTCTACGGTACTAAAGCCTCTTCGGAAACCGGCTTGTTCGGGAGGCTGAAAGTCATCTAGCCTGCGTGCGAGATGGTTCGTAATGACTCTTGAAAACAGCTTATAGACATGGCTCAGAAGTGAAATGGGTCGGTAGTTCTTCAGTAACGCGTTATCACCCTTTTTGAAGAACAATACCACCACACATCTGTTCCATGCCTTAGGCGTTCTCCCTTCTAGTAAAACGGAGTCGAACAACTTCTGAAGGGCCATAAAGACCGGTCCTTATGGAGGAAAGGGGTAGTAACTTAAAATTATTAAAAATATTTTTATTATATGATGTAATTAAAAATTTATATCTATAAGACGTTGCTTCGTACCAAATTTAAAGATTCTGAGTTCACGGGAAGTACCCTGTAGGACCTACAGTGTACGTTTTGATTCCCTTGCGAGTTTCGAAAATTTGCGGAATAGAAATCGTCAATTTTTGTTAGGTGGAGGAGGTTTATCAGACCCAGATTATTTAGGACCTTTTAGGAATGATTCTTACCTTTAAAAAATCGTCATAATTTCTAGATCAGGACGGTGGTAAAAAAATTGCGAAACCTAGTGGGAAAATTTAAAAATCATGCATTTAAAACTTGAATCTGACAAGGGCAATATTTGAGAGCGTGCATGCCTATGATTTATATATTAATGTAAAAAACCGTCCAAGAGCGTGTCGGGCCACGCTCACTGTAGAGTTCCGTAGTTTTCCGTCCGTCACAGTAAGTGTCCCCACTTAAGAGTTAATAACACCGCCATGTAGGATATGATATGAGAGTTCCACGTACAGCGACATCTATCGGCAAATTAAGTAAACTATGGCGCGCGAGCATAAAGTATGGAAGATGATTTTTATGGGATAATTCTTTATTGCGTGAACCGATTTTCACCGTTTTTACTTTATTTGAAAGCACGTCATTTCATTGTAATTTTGTAGAAATTACAGGTTCAATAAACACCTGCTTATACGGTTAAATTACAAACTTAGTTCAGAAATTATTTTGTATTTTTTTTTCAAAAACTATTCCTATCCTATCAAGTTCAAAATAATTTTCCTAGAAAGTTTTTATAAAGTTCTACTTTTGAGATTTTTTTCATATTTTTAAAACTTATGGTTCAAAAGTTAGAGGGGGGGGGACGCATATTTTTTTACTTCTGGAGCGATTATTTCCGAAAATATTTACATTATCGAAAAATGATTTTAGGAAACCCCTATTCATTTTTAAATACCTATCCAACAATATATCACACGTTAGGGTTGAAATGAAAAAAAAAATCACTCCCCACTTTACGTATAGGGGAGGTACCCTAATAATAATAAAAAATCCACTTTTTATTTTACCACTTTGTCGGCGTGATTGATATACATATTAGTACCAAATTTCAGCTTTCTAGTGCTAACGGTCACTGAGATTATCCGCGGACGGACGGACGGACGGACGGGCAGACATGGCGAAACTATAAGGGTTCCTAGTTGACTACGGAACCCTAAAAAAGTAACAAAACGGGAATCATGATGAAATAATAAAAAGTCATATTTTGATCTTATTTATAGTTCCTGTATTTCAGTAAACAAAGACTGCTGTCAAACCATTGTTGATACTATTAACTGAACATTCCTAACACCTATTGCGAAGGGATAAAGTTTACCACCGTTAAGTGCGATACCACTAGTATCTGACATTGCAAAATTGAAAAAAAGATGCGTGTCGTTATCGAAGGAGCATGATATTATGCCATTATGAAACCCACTTTTAATATTCAAACTCCGATCAAAAAAGGCAAAAATACGCATTTTCAATTTTTAGGTGTTTTAATACAGTCGATTTCTAATTTAAACTTCCGTATTCCTAGGCTTAGATATTATTTTAATATTACAACGTTCTAACTTACCGAACAGTATCAAAATGCAGATTATGTAACGGTAGACATTGACAGTGTCAAACCAAAAAACAAACCCGTTTCAGTCCAGGTGAAGTTAAACTTTATGTCGATGCCATAAGGACGTTAACGACTTGTCTTGCTGTATTTTAATCGCGGAAAGATCAACATAATGTTTATTCATTTAGTATTTCTAATTCCCGTTTCATTTTTTGTAATATTTTGTCTACTTAGTAATAAAATGAGTATTTATTTTACATTGAAGTACAAACTGTATACGGTTTATATCAGGTGGCCCAGAATTGACGATCTCCTTTGGGGCATAAACGGCTGTATCTTTTGATTGCGTTGGCTTAGACGTTTGGTTTTTTCACAGCTCCAAACGACAATAGACCTGAGTATTTGATATAAATTTCAGCTTGTAACATGTGTACACGCATGTAGGGGTGTACTTAATTGTTTTGATGCTTGGGGTGTGGATGAGGTGAGTTAAAACACATGCACATATAATAAAAACTACAAAGGTGTTAGATCACTGATTTTAAGCGGACGGGCGTGTCGCGCCCGTTGTACGGTTGGTTTGCGAATGGTGGCTGCGCCGCCCCTCTCGTTCCTCGCCCCGCACCATGCGCTGCGTCGGCGACGGTTTCCGAAGATGCCCGAACAAAAATGAGGCGTTAACATCCTCCGCGGCGTTGAAAGCATTCTGCTTTCAAGGGATTAGCTGCTGAAGACTGATTATTGAGGATCGGTCTGATCATCCATTGACTTCTTGTCCTCGTTGGGTTCAAAATCAGCTAGCAGAAGACACATTTTGTTTACGGCCCTTTTGATTGGACCCTTTTTAGTTAAGATGTCGGCGACGCGACAAACGCCGTCAGGACCGTTGTAGAGACAAATTACACGCCATTGTAGCGGCATCAGGTTATCTTATTTAAGTAGCACGAGATCTCCAATCTGGATTCTTCTTTGGTGGGTCTTCCATTTTACGCGCTGTTGAAGCTCGGCCATGAACTCACGACGCCATCTTGCCCAAAACTGCTGCCGGAGTAGCTCGATACGCTTGTATCTGGTGACTGGATTGCCAGTGACGGGTAACGAAGGCACCGACGACGTAAGTGGCCGGGAAATCAATAAATGCCCTGGGGTAAGGGGACACAGGTCGTTGGGATCTGATGAAAGGGGGGGTAATAGGACGACTGTTAAGGATTGCTTCTATTTGCACAAAAGTGACGACAACTCCTCAAACGTCAGGCTCGCATCACCAGCAATGCGTTTTAAATGATATTTGGCTGCTCGGACGCCTACATCCCATATGCCACCGAAATTAGGCGCGTACGCGGGAATAAATTTAAAGTTAATAGTTTCGTTTGACGCGTAATCCGAAACTGGATGACGGCTGGTATAAAAACATGTATTGCAAACATTTTTTGAGAAAATAAAAATCTTCCGAGTGCACATTCCTCCTCTTAATTTAATGGCTGGGTTTTAAAAAGGCGTTAGCGTTCCCATTCACGATTGTGGTTTTATTGTTACGAGTGCAACTATTATTAACTTTTCCTCTTTTTACTTTAGATCCGTGTTTTTGCTATTGCTCATATTCCTTGCACTATGAAATAAAATTAAAAAAACTGGGATCTTAAACTGTATTTAAAAACCCCGAAATAATGTGATATATTTAATTATTTTATGGGCTTCATGCAGAACTCAATATTGTATTTAGGTATTGCCTTGGTGTTATTAGATTGCCTCGTTAAAAATGAAATAGGAAACAAAAGAACGATAATTTGAAACAAAAAAGAACCGATTTCACTTAGCCTCAACCTTCCAAAGGCAAATACTCGAGCTGCTGTAAAAAAATACTCAGATCACTTTAGGTGTGCCTATAATAGTTCAAGAGTTCTCTCGATTTCTCCAGGATCCCATCAGATCGTGACCTGATTACAATGGGACCAACTGTGAAGTATACTCTTTCGAACAAAAAAGATTTTTCCAAATCGGTCCAGCCATCTTCGAATAACATAAAAAAAACTTATCGTCAAATTGAGATTTTTTTTGATTAACAATATTTTCAATATGGTAAATGCTTGTATTGTGTATTTAAATTAATAAAAGTTAACATAAATATATAGCTTTAAGATGACGAGGCGAGGCCTAGAAGGCCTTGTCTGAAAAATGTATCAAAATTTACTTTATATTTAAAAAAAATTGTATATTGTCTTACTAAAACTTGCTGATTTCAATTTAATGTATTTATGCAAGATAGTGAACAGTAAAAAATATCATCTTTCCTAATCGTAATCATAGTAGGTAACTAGAAAAAAAAAGGAATTATAAATTAAATATATTGAATTGATGTTTTTTGTCACTTTTTATTTCCTACATATCCGATAACTATAACATAAACATAAATACTATTTATCTACACTCATATTGTAAGTCATATTAAAATATTTATAAAGGGTTACTCACGTAATTTAAGTCGATTTTTGCTCGACATGTTTCGATCAATTTACGATGATCATTTTCACGAGCGGCCTTCCGCGGCGGCAGCGCGCCGGCTACTACGCGCTACTACTATTATTGCACACCTCAAAATAAAGAAACACACAAAATACAAGTTACAAACAGGGAAAGTTAACTATTACTTACAGATTATCCACTAAAACTTTTTTTAGACTACAATAGAAAACAAACCTACACTACAACATGTGTATTATATTTGGATGAATTATTTATATTAGTTTCTGGATTCCAGCAGAAATCCAGTGGGTACATATACCCTTATAAAATTTTTACTATGTTATATCTACATACTTAGTATAATTTGCCAATAGTATAATTCGAAATCTATACCTTAATATCAAATAACTGATTACAATCTAATTTACATATCGCTGATATGAACCAAACTTCCCTAATATCTCAATCAATCGACAGCATCTCGAAGACACTCACTTGTGTGACATTAAACACACAAACATAGATTACATATCAGTGTGTGTCAAGTACCCGTCACGATACGTCCGTATAATTTTTCGTTTACATGTGTTAGCGTGTCATTTTTGTTGTTTGTGTTTGTGTTAGGTGTCGGAACACACAGCAGCGCGTAAATAGTCTTGTTTGTGTGTGTCAGGTATCCGTCACGGGATAAATATCTCAAGTGTGCTGCGCGAGGTAGGCCGCTGCAGATGTTCGGACACGTTCACAGAAGCGTTTTTTCTAATTTCTAAAGTCCGTTTTTTTTTCTTCAAAATATATGATAAAAAAAACGCTTCCAGTAACTGTTTCAAAATTAAGTACTTACTGTATTTTTTCATAATTTTGGGCTAAACATAATTAATGGGCGTAATGATAATTTGTTATCATGTAGGTAGTACCTAATCGGTTCCACAATGGTATCCCAATAATATAACAAACATACGTTTTTAACCGACTTCAAGATTTCGAAGGAGGAGGTTCCCAATTCGTCGGGATCATTGTAGATTTTTTACTTCACAGTATAGTTCAGTATACTTCACAGTTGGTCCCATTGTAACCACGACAGGTTCTGATGCCATCAAAAGAGTTCCCTCGATTTCACCAGGATCCTATGATCCTGGTGAAATCGAGGGAACTCTTCAAATATGATAGGCACACCTATAGTGACTTTTTTTTTACAGTAGGTCGGGCATTGTTTGTTTGTTTGTTTATTTGTAAAAATAAATCTTACAGGCTTACAGTTGACACCAAAACGCTTTTAAGATAAAGTACATTTCCTTTTGGAAAGGTGGAGTCTAAGTGAAGTCGGTTTTTTTTTTTAAATATTAAAAACACAATAATAAAGACATACTTAAGACAAATATTACACAGTATCCTCTAATTAACTACATCTAAGTACAAACGTGGCCAATTGTTGGTAGTTTTGGCAAAAGTTAATGTGTAATTAATTTTGTCGTTAAATATAATTCTGTAAATATTAGACACTGAATGATATGGACATGGAGTTTTAATATTTAAAATAATGTCATAACTTACAACTGAGGAACTAATCGAATTATTTTAATTAATATATATTTGAAGTTATTAACTCATATGTAGTATAGATGTCATCTATATATATAAACGTAAAAATCCTGACTGACTGACTGACTCACTTAAATCAACGCCCAGCCCGAATCGTTGGACCTAGAGAGCTAAATTTTTCAAAATAGGTAGTTTTTATAACGTTCATATCCACTAAGAAGGAGTTTTTCAAAATTCATCCCCTAAGGGGGTAAAAAGGGGGTTGAAAGTTTGTATGGATGGGGTTTAAAATTTTGAGTTAGATATTTGAAACTTCGTACGTTTACTAATAATTAAAAAATAATAAAAGTGATTTCAGAATTTTTTTAAATTCAACCTATAACAGGGTGAAAAAGGGGTTGAAAGTTTGTATAGAGATTAATTTTTTTTTGTGACAGAGTTGAAAGTTCGTTTGTAAGCTACTTTACTTCAAGGCAAAAAATACAAAATTCCAGCCCAGAGGGGTTGATCGATGAACAAGGTTGAAAAGTTTGTATTAAAGGGAGGCCGTAACTACTGAAGCTAGAAAGTTATAATTTGCAGGACGAGTTAAATTTACAATTTGTACAACTAATAAGAAGCAATTTTGAAAAATTCAACCCCAAAGGGGGTAAAAGTTTGTATCGGTGGGGTTTAAAATTTGGAGTTAGAGATTTGAAACTTCGTACGTTTGCTATAATAAAAAAGTACTAAACGTCCTTTCAGCGTTTTTCAAAATTCAACCTAGAACGGGGCTAAAAAGGGATTGAAAGTTTGTATAGAGATTTACTATTTTTTTGGTTTGAGATTTACTAGGAATTATGGTTCCTATTTCCGTTCCATTTCCATGTTCCAGAGTGAGCTCTTACAATAGTTTGGTCATCGTATCGCCAAATAAAACCACCACAATATATTACACAAAGAGGTTACGCAAATAATAGGGTACATTTTCGTTATTACTTGCATATTAACATTTATTTGTAACTGAAACTATGTCTACGTTACCCGTTTTTTCGCCAAAATAGCTATAAGTATAAATAGATTAAGAAAAGAAGATGGTTCGGGGATTAACAAAAGTTAGTTAAGAAGATAAAATTGGATATGAAACTGTGTATGATGAACCGTATTATACGCGGACGAAGTCGCGGGCGGAAAGCTAGTATCATATACAAAGGAAAAAGTGACCTAAGCCTCCGGGACCTAGGGCTGAGATCGAACCAGCGTCTTCTGCATTCGCGGCAGACGCCCTAACCACTAGGCTACCCAACTCACAGCGGCACCGGTCGAATTTTCCCGCGTATATGCAATCTTTGTAAATAAAATAGAAATAGTTTATTCGTAAATAAAAGGAAAGAAGACATAAAACGAGAAAGTGCCACGAATGGCCTCATCTCAGCATGATGCTGGCGGTTGTCAGCGCTGATCTTCTGATGAGACCATAATGAGACCATAAAAGCTACAGCGCATTTGGCCAATAATCTAAGGTAGAACATTATGAGCTAGCATTTAATTTTGACAGCTGCAGACAAAAATACCCCCCATGCATACAAACTTTGAATGCAGCGTGGGCCTTTTACTCTGCAGCTGACGGTACCTCTAACTAAATCGGAACTAGTTTTCTTCTATCAAATTTTTTTACGTTATTACGGTTTAGTAATTACTGTCTCTTTTTTTTATTCTTAACAATTTTCACTTTAAAAACGGCCTACACCGCGCCAGGAACCACCGCTTTACAATATACGCATACGGCAATGCCCACTGCGCATGCCCGGGCCTCACTCATTCCGGACTATTTGTTTTGTCGTTACACTATCAAAAAGCTTTGGATTGCTCGCAAAGTAGCATCTTCTCTGCTAATTGTCAGTGTTAACCGGTCCCAGTCTCCTCTCTACGATATCTGTGCGTGTTTTTGAATTTGGAACGCTCGAATCAATCGAGCTGTCAAGTGTTCGCGCCAATAGTTGACGTTTGACGTTTTCCGATTTTAAAAAACTGTTAATAAGTGCGTTTTTAGTTGCTACTTATGCTGTTTGGGCCTTAAGGCTAACTCTAACAAACTTAAGTGTATATAAAATAGTTTAAATTTAGAACTGTAGTGTGTTTTAAATCTTCTCTAATATTCTCGTGTAAAAAGGTTATTTATTAAGCAAGATGAACATAACGTCGACGACGGACGGTGAGTACTTTTAAAACGTTAGAATGAGCATCTGCAGCATAAAAAACCTAATTGCTTGCATTTCTCGATGCGCAATGCCGTGTATTTTGATACTCCCACAAAATTAAACTTACGGGTGTAAGACATTGGGTATATAATCCAATAACCCATAATTCGAACATTTTAACTCTGTACCATAGCCGCTAATTTTTTTAAATTATTTATTTTGGAATATCGAAATTACTTATACAAGTGAACAATCTTAAACTAAGCCATATTTTAACGATGTTTGGCACGCAGTAAGCTACTATGAACTTAATCTTCTATATAACAAGGTTGACATTCGCACAACCTCCTGAATTTTGCTGTCTTTCTTGCTAATGTGTTTCGTATTCCTAAACGAATGTTAGCGTGTATGGAATTCTTCAAGCGTACGCTAAACGATTGTTTGTTTAGTTCAGTTTAGTATTAGTTTAGTCAGGCGAGGGTAAATTTTAAACATCTGCATTATCAGGTACCTTTTTACTGCAATGCGGGATTAAGTGGTGCAGAAATTGGGAAAAAAAACTATAATAGCATTGGCTTTGGCTCTTTGCCAAAGGATATCGGCTCTTTAGATCTTAGTAGTTCTCTAAAGTGTTTTGAAACTAGCACTTTAATTTTTTTATGAACATTAAATATAAATATCGTGATAAGATAAGATAATTACAAATTGCTAAATTTGGCATACATAAAAGGGCCAGTTTAAATTCAACCTTCGGACAGAGATAATTAGGTTTATTTTGAATCGGATAGCAGTACAGGCAAATAGCTCTATCTTACCCTACGCCACTAGGCATAGGGCACCTAGTGCTGTGTTCCTGCCGGTGAGTAGGGTCGCCAGATAGTTCAAAGAGGGCGCAGCGTGACAACGGGGGACCTTACGGGGGTCGTAAAGTACAGTCAACGTAAAAAAAATGTATACAATTTTGAACCATATTACAATGGAGTGTAAAGTGCAAAGTGTATACATATTTTTAGACGCTGACTGTTGTACTGTAAGCAATATGTATTAATTTTTTTTTGCCTTAATCGTATCCCACGAAACGGATAAGAGGTAATATTTTATATTTGTACTAGCTTTTGCCCGCGGCTTCGCTCGCGTTAAATTCGGGGTAACAAACCATACAAACTTCCACCCCCCATTTTAGGGAAGTGGGGGGTTAGAAAGAGACAAAAAGTAGCCTATGTCACTCTCCATCCCTTAAACTATCTCCACTTAAAAAATCACGTCAATTCGTCGCCCCGTTTTGCCGTGAAAGACGGACAAACAAACAAACAAACACACACATACACTTTCCCATGCATTTATAATATTAGTATGGATATTAGAGTAAAATTTAAAATTAATAGTTAGGATCAGATAATATTGGAGCAGCCAAGGTAGTTTGAATGAACTCAATGATGTTTGAATATTGACTTAAATTTAAATTATCACACTGGCGCCGCAACCGTATGCAGCGACAGCGCTATACACATGCAGAGCGCTATCTCGCTCGCGTACCGGCGCTGCATGCGGAAACGGCAGCAGTGTGAAAGCCGCCTTTCAGTAAACTAGTGTTCAGTATGTGTGTAATAGCTGAAAATTTACCTATGAATTAACCTTTCCCTCTGATATTTTTAACCGACTTCCAGATTTCAAAAGAGGAGGTTCTCAATTCGGCGTGTATGTTTTTTTTTTTATTTTTTTTTTTATGTTTGTTACTCCATAACTCCGTCATGTCTGAACCAGGGATTGTTACCGGTATTCTCAAAACCGGTTGTAATTTGGGTTTAACCGGTTATACTTGAATTTCACTATTTATAAAAGTTTTACCGGTATTCAAAAGCATTATCGGTTTTTGCAAATGACATGTTTACCTGTAATCGATTTTATAGCGGTATAAGAAGTCAAAAGACAAGCACCTAAAAGGCATAAGACTCGAAAATTCAGAAATTAATTTGTGAAATACGACACTTTGTACTACTACTTTATTTAGTTGGTTTATTTCTAGAAAATTTGAAATAGGAACGCCCCACCTGGCCATAATGTGAGTTTTATCGCTCGCTACGAGTACGGTACGTACGCGCGAGACGTAAAATTGTGTACTCACCACGGGCAGTAAAAAAGAAAGCCCTATCGCATATTTACAACCCTCGCCTGCAGCTCGGGTTACAAATACCTGCGATTTCGGGCTTTCTTTCTTTTACAGTCCTTGGTAAGTAATGTACTATTATGTCGTCTGTCGTCGAACTGGTCGGTTAGGTATAAATTCGGCTCGATAGAGACCGTAACTTAGATACAGATGTCTCACTCGCACTAGTAATAAAATTGTCATTCATTGAATATAGGTATTGAATACCGGTAAAGAATACTGAAATTAAGACTAGAATTGTCATAATGATGATAGCAATATGAAAATAATACCTCTTATTTGAATACAGGTATAAAATTTAAACCGCTATTAGTTTGACAGTTTGTTTGCAGGTATTTAATAAAACCGGTTGTGCAATCCTTGGTCTGAACCCATTTTGAAAATTCTTTTTTTGATTGTAAGTATATATATACAGATTGGTCCCGTTTTTGTCAAAACGCAGTTCTGATGATGGGATCCATGAGGAATCGAGGGAACTCCTCAAATCTTAAAGGCCTACATATAGTGATTTTTATATTTTTATCAACAAATCCATCATTTTCATTCAAAACAGTGACATTTGATGAAGTAGAACTGCTGATGATGATCAGGACGGAACTCTTCAACGACGCATAGTTCACGTTTGGCGATTTGTCCTCTTCGCTGTGTTTGCTTAGCAAGTTTAATTGTCAGGACAAATTTTCGTCAGGCTCAAGTTCTGATGATGGGATCCATGAAGAATCGAGGGAACTCCTCAAATCTTAAGGGCTTACACATAGTGATTTTTGTATTTTTATGAACAAGTCAAGCATTTTCATTCTAAAGAGTGACATTTGATGAAGTGGAACTGCTGATGATGATCAGAACGGAACTCTTCAACGACGCATAGTTCACGTTTGGCGATTCGTCCCCTTCGCTGTGTTTGTTAAGCAAGTTAGATTGTCAGGACCAATTTTCGTCAAGCTCAAGTTCTGATGATGAGTTCCATGAGGAATCGAGGGAATTCCTCAAATCTTAAAGGCATACATAAAGTGACTTTTGTATTTTTATCAACAAATCAAGCATTTTCATTCAAAAAAGTGACATTTGATGAAGTGGAACTGCTGATGATGATCAGAACGGAACCCTTCAACGACGCATAGTTCAGGTTTGGCGATTTGTCCTCTCCGCTGCGTTGGTTAAGCAAGTTATTTCATTGTATGGAATCTAAGTGCACCATCTACAATAATGCTTCACCGGCTTCACCCCCATGGAAGTCGGTTTTTTTTTCTTAAAAATTATAACTAATCCTCACGCCTCTACGAAGCATTTTCGCTACATAGCGGGAAATCAATGTTTTCGGCTACGGCGTACCGCTACGTGCGTGGCATAGCGGTGAATGCGATAACAGATAATGTATGATAACAGATGTTAACATATTGCAACCGGTGTCGTAATTTAATTTTAGAATACATAAACAATACATTAAAACACAAACTATTTTAAATATAACTCCAACACACAACAAATAATCGATTCGAAAAATAAACACACACACTGGACAGACACAGCTCCAACCCAACTCAACCCAACTCAACTCAACGCTATAACGACATTGACATTGGTTTGCTATTCCAACAGATTTTCATTCAACATTGGTCTCACATTGGTCACATATTGGTCACACATTGTACCAATGTTGTACCAATGTTTGTTTATTTTTCGAATCGCGGCCCAGTTAAGGCATAAACGTTTGAATCAGAAATACAAGAAATGAAAATTATTCCAATGCAACTCCAATACAACTTCATTAATGGTTGATTATTTATAGGTATTGTGTTGAAGTTATGTTGGGGATAGTTGTGTTTTTAAACGTACCTATTGTTTATGTATTTTAAAATTAGAATACAATACCGCACCAGTACACGCGACTCCATGGGCCGTATTCTAACTTATAATAATACTATTCCACACATTGTAACCAAATTTTAAATAAACTTTTGATGAGGGCGCATATCGAATCATACAATTCGTAGATGCCTACCAACACTAGGCTACGCAATTACGCTACACTACAAGGCTACGAGGGTCTACGAACTTCAACACGTGCGCAAGCGCTATTTATTCGGTATTCTACCACCATTTAAAGATCATTTAATCATATGCGATTAATACCTATATTAATCAATATTGACAATATAAATTATCCTAGATTAATCTTAATTAGGGATCAATAGAAAAGTCAAATAATGAAAACAAACGCAATTAATTACCTATATTGTTTCGCAATCAAGTACTTTTAAAGAACAACAATGGTTTTGTTGTCAGCTTAACACTTTCCGTACCACCCAGTGCTACGCGCTACGCTCGTAGCCCTATTGTCGTATGTAGCGCGTAGTAGCTACGAAGAGAAAACCCGACAGTCGGGTCGTGAAAGTGTTAAACAAAAAATATCCACTCATTACTTATTTTTCAGTAAAACGAATTTCTTTAATAATATTTTGTCACGTGTCAACCGACTTCCACATTTCGAAGGAGGAGGTTATCAATTCGTCGGGATCTTTGTTTTCAACCGACTTCAAGATTTCGAAGGAGGAGGTTATCTTATCAATTCGTCGGGATCTGTTTTTTTTATGTATGTTCACCGATTATTCGAAGACGGCTGGACCGATTTGGAAAATTATTTTTTTGTTTGAAAGAGTATACTTCACAGTTGGTCCCATTGTAACCAGCAGGTCTATGATGGCAGATTTTATCAGCGGATAAGTTGATGTACATAAATCTGATAAAAAGTGATTTGAGTATTTTTTACAGCAGCTCGGGTATTTGCTTTTGGAAAGGTGGAGGCTAAGTGAAGTCGGTTCTTTTTTGTTTAATAAAGTTAATTTGTCTATCGAAACCGAATATATGCATATTTATATTATGATTGCCAATAACATTTTCAATAGGTACATAAATTATGTATAAATGCAAAGTAAATGTTAACAAATATCCTACATTACGGGTCATTATCGAATGTATGTTTAAGGCCGTAACTTTACTTAATCCTTGCGTAACGAATCATCTTCGAATGAGCCATGTGTAACCTCGCGATCGCACCACTGACTTTATGTCACGCTTTCCGATTACACACAGAAACATTATGACTGAACTGTCATAGATCTACATTCGAAATTGTGTCTTAATATCATACAAATACGGTTGAAATTAAGAATGAATGAGCTTGGGAATAAGTCTTTATGGTGGTGTGTTTTGTTCCAGTCACTGAAGCGGTGAACGAATTGTGCTTATTCCACTCATTTGGAGATTTAAGGAAAATTGGGTTAAGTTTATGGAATATTTTATATGCATATGAACGCATTATTTAAATAATATCAGCCCTGCTAGCATGACTTACATTGCTACGCGACTCCATACTTCAGGCGCGACTCGAAGAATGAAGTCGCGCGCGACAACACATGTTATGCTAAGCCGCCAGTAGTTATTCTGATTTTTCCTTGTAGACACTATGTAATAAAGAACGGGATACACAGTCAGCCTAAAAAATGCCCCAACAATAGTGTTGTAAGAGCGACTCGTAGATTACATTTCGCAATTTTTTTACTTCCGTCCTGATCTATAAATATTGAAGATTTTTTTAAAGGTAAAAATCATTCCTAAACGGTCCTATTCATCTGGGTCAAATCACATAACAAAAATTTACGATCTCCTTTGGTTATTTCCTTTGCCTACGATTAATGTGCATAATGTTGGAATTGAATTAATATTAGATTGGCATTGACTCGTAGTTCCGAATGCGACCCGAGGACGAGAGTATGCAATAACGCCGTGTTTAAGTGCCAAGTGCTGATTAGATCTTTTCGTCATTAGGCTATTCTCTTTCGGTTTCGTATATGTGTTTTGAACTTTTGACAGTTACTAAGTGACTGTTTTGCCATTTGACGTGAACAAGT
Organism: Pammene aurita; assembly: GCA_947086415.1. NCBI lineage: Eukaryota > Metazoa > Arthropoda > Insecta > Lepidoptera > Tortricidae > Pammene > Pammene aurita. The sequence goes on from OX352315.1 coordinate 11,717,109, forward strand.
GTAGTGTAATTTTAATGACATTAGCTGAGATAATGAGCGACTCGACACAGTCTCTCGGTCAGTTTTAGACTTTAGTCAGTGATAAGACTGGCCGATTATAAACTTTCACGAGCCATATTTTAGGTAAGTAAACCTTGTTTGAGACTGTATGTACCTCTACTATAATTTTAACTCAATACTTGTAGTAGTAATATTAAGCGTGTATCATTCTGAATTGGCTACTTTCCTAAAAAAAATATTTAGTCTGTCAGTTAGATTATCAAAAAATATTAGACAAGTATTTTTTATTTTGTCAATCAAACCAAAATTGGTGAAGATATACCCCGTTACAGTCCCGCGTGACGTCACATTTCAGTACTCTTTTTAGCATAATGTGACGACACGCGGAACTTTAACGGGCTATATCTTCACCATTTTTTGTTCGATTGACAAAATAAAAAATCCGTGTCCAATATTTTTTGATAATCTAACTGACGGACTGAATATAATTATATTTTTTTTACCCAGGAAAGTACCCAATTCACCTTCCTAATCTATGGCTGTGGGGCCTGATCCCTAACAAGAAAGAAGAAATTCAGCTCCTGGTAACGGAGAGGAAGCTTTTTCGTCGATCCTGGGACCTATCAAGAAAGACAGCGGCACCTGAAGGATCTAAGGGAATGCTGAGATTGAAGAGTGGCCAGACCCAATATCATCGGCGAAACAAAAACCCATAGACTTAGCTGGTTTGGTCATCTAAGGAGAATAGGTCGGAATCAGCTTATCAAGAGAGCGTTCTTGGGACGACCGATTGGTCGCCGTCCGGTGGGTCGGCCCAGGCCTTTGTAGCCAAGATGACAATCGTTTGCAGAAAACGAAACGAAGCGCTACACGCTCACGCTCACTCTTCCATATTATAGTACAGTAAAGATACGGTTGCGTCAAACATTAATTTATAATAGCCTGATTTTTTTATTATTGAATATTTATAGATAATATATGCAAAAATCCTACCAACTTTTCACCCGGAAGTAGTTAAATAGGTAAAAAAATATATATATATTTTTTATTTATTTTTAATTACAATAATATCAATTATTTTTATTTGTAAATATGACGATATTTAAGTCTTCTTTCTGTTTAAAGCGAAAAACAAGAAATCGTGTCCATGTAAAACCACATAAATAACAAACTGTGTGTAATTCGTTAGAAACAAATAGTAATAATTGGTAGTTTGTTCTTACACATTTTAAATGACTTAGAAACGATATATTCATTAAAATCCTACAAGAAAAACGTTTGTAATATGTGTGTACATATTTGTGGCGGTTAGCGAATAACGATATTTTGTAGGATTTCATTGCGTAAATAATACTTGTATTATGACATATCCGTTACACTAAAAATATTAGCTATTATTAATTATTTCCAATTCCCCATACTAGCCGCCCGTAAAATGACTGTAGTAATTAGTGCGATATAGAAACGGGTAGCGTTTCGATTCGTTTTCTGCAAGCGATTGTCATCATGGCTATGTCCCTGGTCATCATCATCATCATTCCCTCCTCGCCGTATCCGGCGACAGCGACTCCGTCAATTATTCCTTCCCGGAATATGGAAGGCTCGGATATGACTTGCAAAGACAAACGTCGTCTTGAAGACGCGGTCACACGAGGCGCAGTAAAGTTTACCAGCTGGGTTGTACATGTATACGTAAGAGGGCTTTCCCCTTGTATCATTAGGTAGACAGTGTGGCAGCAGATCTGCTTCAGCTTTGCGTCAATAACTGGCAAGAAGTTTGGGACAGGTGGCGTGCTCGCGTTTCGGAGGCCAAGATTATTTTTGGATCGCTGAGATAAAATAGTTAGTTTGTGTTAGTTATCAGTCTGTACCGCAATATTACGAACATTTATTCACTTTTAGTAGGTTATACGTACTTGATATGTTATATGGGCTCTCCGTGCATTCCTATGCTATGTAAGTATGAGAGCCCTAACAAGTAAAACCCACTAAAAATGAATACATCACAATACAATCCAATCGTTCAATGCAATCATATACTACTTAATTTATATTATATATATAAAACAAAGTCGTGTCGGTTACACCATTTATAACTCAAGAACGGCTGAACCAATTTTAATGATGTTTGATCTTTTGGATATATCTTCGCCCCGAATAGCAGAATAACTATTAACATATTGATGAATTTAAAAAAAATGCAGTTGGCGGTACAAAGTTCGTCGGGTCAGCTAGTTTACTATGTATTTCAAACGTAATTTATTTATTTTGATTAACTTACTAAATTACTTTGAAAGCGATATTGTATGAAGATATTGTGACTATAAAAACACTCGTGTGAAATTATTACGAAACTATGATATTTTCATGTCCTTCATTATATAGCTGTTACATCATCATATCAGCCGAAAGACGTCCACTGCTGGACATAGGCCTCCCCCAAAGAGTGCCACAATGACCGGTCCTGCGCCACCCGCATCCAGCGGACTCCCGCGACCTTCACCAGGTCATCAGTCCACCTTGCGGGGGGTCTACCCACGCTGCGCCTTCCGGTTCGTGGTCGCCACTCGAGAACCTTTCCGCCCCAACGACCATCGGTTCTACGAGCAATGTGCCCCGCCCACTGCCACTTTAGTTTAGCGATTCGGAGGGCTATATCGGTTACTTTGGTTCTGCTGCGGATGGCCTCATTTCTGATGCGATCACGCAGAGAGACTCCAATCATAGCTGTTACATACTACAAAATATTTCATGACCCTGATAGCCGCTGCCCATATCAAAATAAATAAATTGCTGCATTAAACAGTTACATAAACGCAAGAGACCTCTGCTCCTGGACTTATTTGTATTGGTTCATGTTAAAATAACAGTCGGGAATTCCATTTCAATTTTCAATTTAAGTAGCTAGTTTTTTTACTCAGTTCCAGCAAACACATACAATGTGCTCACGAGGAACCCAAAAGATTTTAACAGTTTATTCCAGTGTACTGATTTAAACTCACACGATTTTCAATTATTAATACTAAAAGTAAGTGTACGCGATTAAGTCGCGTTTTTGTCACAATAATGAGTGTATTCCAGATCATATTTAAAGACTAAAATGCCTATAAACTTTTCTGGGATTCGTCTACTTTCACGTACACGCTTAGGTGTAGACATCTATTGTGCAATAAATTTATTAAATTTAAAAAATATTTTTTAAAATATAACTCAGTTTAAAACGCCTTTTTGATGACGATATCGCCGCTATGGGGCCTAATCTAGACACCGTTATTGACAAGGAACACTTTGTGTGAATAAGTTTTTACAAAAAAAAATATATCAATTCATTTAAAACAATATTTTTAAGAATTTTTACTTTTTATGTATACATAAAAATATTCAAAAATTCAGAAAATAAAACTTATTGGGCCAAATTTACCTAAACTCTAGTATTGTTTTTTTCCGTCTTTTGGAAATCTTGTTCTCTATTTTCTTTCCTCAGGAAAGCGTGGCTTATATATTTTGTGTTCCTGATGAGCACATTGTATAGTTCCACATTTTGTCGTTGAAAATTCATGCACAGTTAGCTTGGTCTGATTATATGTAAATAAAAATAAAAACTGGCTATATACTTTGCTTTTGGGCACAGACTATAAGGTTAAATTAAAACCATTTTCCCATACCCAATTAATCGGCGAACAAGCCTCCCATGCAATATCCCATTACGGGCCCGGAAACAAACGGCCAAGTCCAGAAAACGTAGGCTTGCCGTACGTGACCGGCTCGTAAACATTTTACTGCGGACGGAGAATTGGGAAGGTCGTGTGATGGGGTTTGGAGAGAAATGTATGCGGGGTATCATAAAAATAGTGACGTATGAGTAGGGGGGCAGCTAATTTTTGAGGTGATATAATATAAGTAATACATCCTCTATTATCTATAGTAAAATAATATAACTATACCAAATGCATAATTTGCAAATGAGAGGTTTTATTGATTCATTGAATGTTACGTACAGTCGCCATCCAATACATATATCGGAGCGGCCAAGGTACGCAAAAATATCTGAACATGCACTTTATCGCCTTGACAATAGAGGCGTTGTTCAGATATTTGTGACCACCTTGGCCGCTCCTATATCGCCGTGTGCCTGCTATACGGCCACAATTCAAAATTTTTAATTTTCTGGATTATTGCAGATTCGCATTCAAAATTGTTCAATTTACGACCTTATTTCGAGAGCCATAGCAAAAAAGGTCTTTAAGAGCCTTTTTCTCACAAGTGGCCTTATGGATTTGACCATAAATTGTCAGACGATTTCCTGCAATACAGCCACTTGCCCGTCTGCCGCCTGCGCCCGCGGCATTCGCACGTAAACTGAGACGGCCCTTTTGAGTTGTGGCTGTATAGTACACGCTTTAAATGAAGCTTTTTGAGTTGCGTCCTAGAAAATAATAATTAGTTGAGTGATAATTACGATGAATCCCTTTAAATATAAAAGAAACAAACGGCAATTGGTTGTGTCACAGCACATACTTACTGTATTACACTTATTATTACAAAATTGCCAGCTCGCCACCGAAACTACCACAACGCAACAAAATGATTAAGCAAATCTCAACCATCTCAACTTTGTTTTCTTACAAGTGCGGTTAAATATGGTTCATCAGTGAGGGTCGTGAGCCTTATTCATATTTTTACCCGTCTGAAGAAAGATAAGTATTGAGCATGTTTTCGAAAAGTGTATATGTATTTAACTGACATTTTATTGTATATAATATTATGTGTGTCCAATTCTATAGCACGCTTTACTGCCAATAATATGCAACGGATTTGATTGTGTGAGGTAAATTAATAACTGTGTTCGGGATGGTTGTATTCGGGATGGTTTCATTATATTGGAATTTTGTTAAATATTATAATAACTGCTTTTATTTTGGGGACTTTGGCGCCAAAACTTAAATCACGTGGAAAGTCGTTACTTTGATATATTTACATTTACTTATTTGATAATGGTAATGTTTTTTTCGGTGTGTCCCCTAGCTATTGAATTTATTTCAATTAAAATGCTTTTATGAAGGATGATAGAAACTAGATATAGCTATGTTTTTATATGCTTGATTGGTTTTTATTGCGTTGATTCTACTAAAGTAACGAAACCAAAATATTTTGTATCACAACGCTTTTTTTATTAGTGCTAAGTTGAAATACATTGTGATATTCGTTATTTCTTGAACTGATTACTTATAAGAAGTTACCTACTTGTAAGAATTTACTTACATTCAATACATTATAATAAATAAATGACTACAATGTTCTTAAAGAAGTTGATTTCACAAATTAGCAAGGAACAGTATTGTGTTTTGATTTCTTATTTTATAATATAGTAGGTATTCTAAATACTTTTTTTTATTTTGAATGTTTTAGAAAAGAAGTTTCAAAGTTTTATTTGTTCAAATTTTATAAAGAACCTTTTAAACAATTAATATTATTTGGTAATGACAATGTTGCTGATTATAAGCTAGTTACACATAATTATCGCGTACAGTGATCTTGTTCCTATCAAAGTTGATAAAATAAAGGGATTTTAACTATTTTGGTGTTTTTATTTATATTTGCATGGTAACCTTTATCCAATAATTTTGTGTTTAAATTTGGACGCATCCCAAAATCTTTAAAAAACGTTTCTGCAATACGGCCACAACTCTAAATACCTCTCTTTCGGGCCTTGTGTCTCAAAAAATATACATTTCTTTTAAAAATTGGCGTGGTTATAAGAAGGGTTATATCATTCCGAGTAAAAAAAGCTAAGTTTTAAATTTATAGACCTAAAACTAAAGGAGTAAGGTCCTATTAAACACCCTGAACTATACTCTCACAACTTTGAGACGCGATTTCTCGAAATAACGGTTTTTTGAGATGTGGCAGTGTAGCAGGCACACGGCGATATATTTGATGGCGACTGTACCTTGAATTTTTTTTATACCTAAGTATTATACTCGTACCTATTTTCTAAAATTAAATATCGTCATAAAAGTGGCCAGTCCAGTACTAAAATGTTTTAGTAATGTAATTACAATTATGTACCATTAGCACCAACTATTATACCTACACATACATATAATATTTTTTTGCAGATCGATTAAAAATCCGGTAGCCCGATTAAGCTAGTTTTTTATATTCTAGTCTAGATGCAGCAAACGTTGAAAATTACTTAAACCTCTTTATTTAGAGTATATTCCAATTGTACAGTCAGCTGCAGAGAAAAAGACGCAGACTGCAGAGAGAAGACCATCGGAAAATGCCCATAAGAATCTTAAACCTTGCTTAAAACTTTTCTCCTACACAAATGTCCGCTTCAAAACGTCAAAACCCAACTGCCCAAGTTGCTACTAAACTAGCATTTGTACCCAACCCAGATGCTCTATACTGCCTGTACTACGTCAGAACGAGCTACTTGGAGCACGTGCCCCGTGAATATTTAACGACTTGGCCGCGGGTTTACAGCGCACGACATCCTTATATGGCGGAACTTCTGTAGTTTTATTGATGTGTTTATATGCTTTTATTATTTTATTGACAGGACTGACCGTTTGTAAATCGTGTTGTAACGTGATAAGACCTCTACTAAATAATGATAAGAGTATTTATAACATCTTCCAATTCTCCATTTTTTATAATTGAAAGAAAAATGGAAAAATTCACTGCGTCGAGCAAGATTCGAACTTGCGACCTTTCGGAACACCGGTCCGACCGCTCTGACCAACTGAGCCATCGACGCTTACTCAACCGCGGTGAATGTTTCCATCAGTTCCTTCAGTTTTCTTTCAATTAAATATAAAATTGAAATTTCGCTTGCAGACGTTTCTGCTTAGTACAAAATTAATTCTGATTCTTAAATTTTTAAGGTATATTGAAAGGAAATTCGATAAATTATGTCAACAAGAAATCGCCGAACAAAATATTTGGAACTGACACCTGCTGCATCAGATGTAAATGATCAAGTGACTTTTCGTTTGCATCTGATATACCGATACGTTTTAACTTTTTTATTTATACCACGACGGTGGCAAACAAGCATACGGCCCGCTTGATGGTAAGCAGCTACCGTGGCCTGTGGACGCCTGCAACTCCAGAGGTGTCACAAGCGCGTTGCCGACCCTTTACAAAAAGGAGGATTCACTGTGTTGACGGCTAAAGGAACAAGAGGGTCCTTCGTCAACACACTGGGTCCTCTTTGAGCTCTTATTACTTACTAGACCCTACTCATAGTGTTGTGTTCCTGCTGGTGAATAAGGTCGCCATACTGATGCCCCTGATGGTAAGCAGCTACCGTAACCTATGGACTCCTGCAACTCCAAAGGAGTCACATGCGCGTTGCCGACCCTTTACAAAAAGGAGGATTCACTGTGTTGACGGCTAAAGGAACAAGAAGGTCCCTCATCGTCAACACACTGGGTCCTCTTTGAGCTCTTTGGCAACCTTACTCACCAGCAGGAACACAACACTATGAGTAGGGTCTAGTGCTATTTGGCTGTGGTTTTCTGCAAGGGACTTCCCCAGTCGGGGTCTGCTCCAGATTTGAGCGAGATGACATTCGCAGTACCCATACCTCTTTTCTATTGGCATCACCAAAAAAGGCATCAGTGTTCTCAAATTTCTAAAAAATATTTATTTTTTACGATTTTGTACTTGAAGTTTATATTTCTTTCATCCTTTATTCCAAAATCACCTTTTTATTTCCAAGTCACGAATTTTAAACCCGACTTAGGCTGTACACTCGAATCCCAAACAAGAAGCCCCTACCAGCTTAAGAGAGGTCGCGACCCATAATAGTCAACCACTCCATATACCTAGTGGCTATAGTTTTAAGGTTCCAATTTCTTTGGCAAACCATTTTAATGTATTCGGCCGTTGAAATATTCAACTGTAACACTGTCAACTTTGCAATTAGATGGAATCTTTTAATATTGACGAAACTTTGTGGAGCTGATGATTAGTTTTTGCAGGGTGGTAACTTTTTAAACAACTTACAAAAAAACCGGACCACGCTCAATATAGGGTACGGTAGTTGCTGGTCTAGAAAATAGCCGGTCAAGTGCGAGTCGGACTCGCACACGAAGGGTTCCGTACCATTATCTATAAAAACGGCAAAAAAAATCATGTCTGTTTTATGGGAGCCCCCTTAAATATTTATTTTATTCTGTTTTTTTTTTGTATTTTTTGTTATAGCGGCAACAGAAATACATCATCTGTGAAAATTTCAACTGTCTAACTATCACAGTTCATGAGATACAGCCTGGTGACAGATAGACAGCGGAGTCTGCGTAATAGGGTCCCGTTTTTCCCTTTGGGTACAGAACCCTAAAAAGGATAGCTTTTTACAATAATACACGTGTGGCCCCGGCGGAAGACCAGCGCTGGCCTCCCAGGCTAGCACCATGCTGAGTCGGGACCATTTCGTGGCTTATAACTATGCTCATGCCTTAATTATAATTAGTTATAATCCTTATATTAGATTAAGTATGTTTGTTTGCATGTTAATTTTTCCTACTTTTTTAACGGCCTCCTAGCCCCGTCGGTAGTGACACTGCCTACGAAGCAGGAGGTCCCGGGTTCGAATCCTGGTAAGGGCATTTATTTGGGTGTTTATCAGATATTTGTACCTGAGTTATGGATGTTTTCTATGTATTTAAGTATTTATCTGTCGTCGTGCTGCGCCACTAACAAAAATTGGTTTTGTATGGAGGGTTGGCCGTTGGCCGGCTAGGACGAGGTGTCCCAAACAAAAAAAAATTTTCGCGTCCAAAATAAATTTCTCTTACTTTTTCTTAGTCTCAATACGATACCAATTTTGCCCTTAAACGGACCACTAGCATTTTTGTTACATCCTCTATATAGTTTAGTGATATTTTCAGAAGCATTCTGCCTTACTGCCCGTCCGTAGTAAGAAATTTGAGCATAATTCAGTTTTCATAGGGACCAGGTAATTATTTAACGTAACTCAAGTTACCTAGTTAATCTCCAACTTGCAAACTGTTCTCAATCCTATCAATTTAACTTTAAAATCCATATTTGAATAGCGCCTCTGAAAATAATTTGACTAGAGCAGCAGTAGTTTGAGCTTTATTCAGTAGAAATTAGAGTTTAAATTCGGATAGAGGTCTAATTTAATATTTTAGGAAGATTGGTCGATAGTTTATTGTTATTTGAGCCGACGTGATTGCGTTTTGGCTTTATTATACCTAGTCCCTTTCCCATAGCATTCTGTGTGTGACAGATGAAAATTATACATTTCATGCAAACATTGTTACAAACTAATTAATCATTAACCAAAAACTAAAAATTAAAAAGATTCAATTAAATTAGTTTTAAACAACATAGTAGGGGTTCCTCTCAGTACAAAAGTGAAAAAAATTGTAAAAAAATCGAGAAAAAGTTGTGAATTTTTGACCATGGATAGAGTGCCCCACGATGAATATTTTTTAGTATTAGAGGTACGTAAAATTTTTGGACCTTCACGTCAAAATCAGGGGTCCCGTGCAATATTTTATAACTCTCTGGTTAAGGCTGCTATCATTTTCTTATAGAACAGACATGCAGAATTCATTTTTGATATTAAAAAAGTAAAAATGCCTTTTTTTTTTAAAGTTCTGCGAAGAGGAAAAACACTCTTCTTTTTCTTTTTTAGAACGTTACATAACTTATAAATATCATTTACTTTTAAATACAAAAAATATCATAAGGGAGCAATTTAATGCAGTTTTTAAATATATAAAATTTTAAAGCTTTCACTGTACAAAAAATACGCGATTAAAAAATCATTCGCGTCGTGGTTTATATGTTTTCTCCATAATAAGTATCGAAAATTAATGAGAAACGTAAAAATGCGTAGCGTTTTGACATTAAAATGTATGTATTGCTTATCATTAGTCTAGTTTGCTTAGAATACCTTCTACAAAATGAAAAAAAAAAAAAATACATATTTCCTTACTCGTTGTTTCAGTAGGTTTAATGTTTCGTTTGATAGTTTCTTAAGTTTATGATTCTGCTTTTCAATATTGTTGCTTGCGATTCTAATACACTTTTCTAGCTTTGAGTATTCTATGTCTACGTCATCGTCGGTATTAGTGTCGTTTTTTAATAAACTGAAGGTATTATGTAACTCTAGGTTTAAACGGTCTTTATTCAATATGAGAACTTGTTTTTCTAGTTTCTTAATTTTGGTTACTATCTTGAGCTGTCGGTAATTTTTTGAATTAAATTTTAGCCGGATTCGGACGGGCCTCTGATCTGAACTAAACTGTATTTTGTTAATAACTTCAATGTTCTGTACAATAAGTTTACTTAGGGTGGGTGTAAGAATAAAATCTATTTCGTTTTTGGTTTCACCGCTAGGCGAAATCCAAGTCCATCTGCGGTGGGGCTTTTTGTAAAAGAAAGAGTTGCAGATACAAAAATTTTGTCCAAAAACGAATTGGATAAGGCGGGTACCACGTTCGTTTCGGTTTCCCAAGCCATAAGGTCCCAGAATCCGGTCGTTATCCAATTCTTCTCTTGTCCCAAGTTTGGCGTTGAAATCACCGAGTACTATATTCCAAGTACCGAGGTGCTCATCGCAGGCTCTGTTGAGTAAATCGTAAAACTCTTATATTTCTTCGTCCGGGTGCGATGACGTGGGGGCATACACTTGAACGATCGTAATAGTTTCCTTAGCGGTGACACGAAACTTCAGCACAGCGATCCGCTCGGAATAGGCAATAAACTCTTGTATGTTGTCTTTCCATCGTTTTGCAACCATAAAGCCAATTCCGTTAAGACCTCCAGCTTCTCCACTGTAGAAAAATATGTTTTCTTCGCGTTCAATAATGTCTTCCCCTCCTCTTCTCACCTCAGACAGTCCGACAATATCCCACGAGATGATCTTAAGAGCATTTTCTAATTCTAAAAGTCTTTCTTCAGTTCTTAAAGTAGGGACATTATATGTTAGAATGTTCAGATTTTTATCAGTATTCCTTTTAACGTTTGCTTTGTTCGTTTGACGGTTGGGAGGTATCGCCGCCTGGGGATTCTTAGCACCCCAGTCTCCAGCGCGATGCTGCCCACCGTCATCGGCAGTACCACGGCTGGAGCTGCCAGGCACTTGGGGCCGAGTTTTGGGTTTACGTTTCATTATTTGAGGGGTTTGGACGGCTAACCCACCACGCTCGTCCAGTGCGTGTTGGTGAGTGCATAGTAAGCCTGCTAACTAGGCTTGTGAGCGCCGCCGTTGACGTGCTAGACGTTCTTCCGCCGCCGTTCTGAACCAGTACCCTGTCCTGGCACCGGTTGTTCCAACCCGACCGCACCAATATTACGTGCGCTCAAAGTTGGCTGTACCTACACAATAAAGTGCACGACAGTTTAACGTCTTATCGAGGACTATCAAACGAAACATTAAACAATAAACATTAAACCTACTGAAACAACAAGAATTACACCGACTCAATATTACTGGTACACAATACAAACTGATTGACAGACAAGTAAAACGGAACATTAGAAGTGATATCAGACAATACAACAATAGCTTAATACAGGTAGCATTGGAAAATAATCGTTCCTTAACAATAGCTAAGCAGGGCATGTGTGAAGGCAAAACGTGGATAACATGTTTGCGTGATGATAGAGGTATGAAACAAGGAAGCCGGGAGAAAATAACACACATAAGTACTAACTTTTATAAGCAGTTATATTCCGACCCCAATTTAGTTCACGCAGGTCAATCTCCCGTCAATTACTTTTGTCCTGATTCCATCCCACCCATTACGGGCCACGAGGTTCATCTTGCTCTCGCGAAGATGAAATACGGGAAAATCCCTGGTGAGGACGGCATCACGACAGAGGTATTAAAGATAGGAGAACCTTCACTCTTACCGCATATTACCAATCTTTTCAACTCCATTTTAAAATCAGGTAAATTTCCAGAAAAGCTGTGCCATTCAAACATTGTTTTATTACACAAGAAAGGCGATAAATTGGACATCAATAATTATAGACCCATTAGCCTTGTTTCACACCTCTATAAAGCCTTTATTAAAGTAATCGAACGTAGAATTGCTGGTAAATTAGACAGTAACCAACCTCCAGAACAGGCCGGGTTCCGACCAGGACTTTCTACCACAGACCACTTACAAACCCTAAATCAGATGATTGAAAAGTATCACGAATTTAACCTCCCTCTTTATTTAGCCTTTGTAGATTACAGGAAAGCTTTTGACAGTTTAACCCACACATCCATATTTAACGCACTACAAGACCAAGGCATAGAATCCACATATGTTCACCTTATCCGCAACATCTATGCCTCTAGCACCTGCCAGTATCAATCTCCCTGCAGTCTCCCGGACCCTCCTTTAATATAAACAAGGGCGTCAAGCAAGGCGATCCTCTGTCCCCCAAATTGTTTAACAGTACCCTTGAGCTAGTGTTCAGGAAGCTGGCGGCAGGGTGGGAACATAGGGGCATTGACGTCGGCGGAAAGCAGTTAACCAATCTGCGTTTCGCCGACGACATAGTCCTTTTCTCATCTTCAGCTACCGACCTCTGCGACATGCTGCAAGACCTAAGCAGGGCAAGCCTTGAGGTTGGATTAGTGATGAACATGTCAAAGACTAAGCTCATGACCAATAGCGCACCAATAAGAGTAGAAGTGGACGGGAGAGAAATAGGATATGTCCATGAGTATATATACCTGGGCCAAATAGTCTCCTTCCAGGCACGGCAAGACAAAGAAGTCGCAAGATGGACCGAGAATGCCTGGAGGAGCTTTTGGTCTATGAAGGAGTACATGAAGGGAAACCTTCCTATATCGCTAAAAAGAAAACTCATGGACGTGTGCATTCTCCCCATCCTTACCTACGGAGCGCAGACTTGTTCTTTGACAAAAGTTCAAAAATCCAAACTCAAGGTTTGTCAGCGGGCCATGGAGCGTAGTATTTTGAGCGTGAAATTAACCGATTGCATTAAAAACACAATACTACGCTCCAAAACGCGAATCACTGATGTAGCTGAAACTGCCGCCAAGCTTAAATGGGACTGGGCGGGACACGTCTGCCGTATGCCGGATGCTCTGTAGGCCAAAAATGCCACCCGTTGGGTCCCACAGATTGTAAGGCGTCACGGTAGACCTCGTCGGAGATGGCGGGACGAGCTTGACGCCTTTGACAGAGTCAGGTGGGAGACTGCAGGGGATAGGGATACGTGGAGAAATAAGAGGGAGGCCTTTGCCCAGCAGTGGGACAATATTGGCTCATAATGATGATGAATGATGATATTTCCTTACTAACTCAAGTATTAATCGTTATAATTGGAACAAATGTGTTTGATTTTTTTTTCCGTTTCTGCATATTGAAAAGGTTTTCTGAGCAAAAGTGACTAATAGTAAATAAAACATACATTTTAAGGTCAATACGCTACTGATATTCAGGTGTCACATACATTTTCGATACTTAAATAATATGGAGAAAACATATACACCACGACGCGAATGATTTTTTTCGCGTATTTTTTGTATAGTCAAGGTCTTAAAATTGTATATATTTAAAAACTGCATTAAACATGCTTCCTTATAAAAAAAAATTATTTCAAAATAAATTATATTTCTTACTTATACAAAGTGTTTTTCCTCTTCGCAGAACTTTTTTTAAATACGGATTTTAATATAAAAATGAATTCTGCATGTCTGTTTTATACGGAAATGATACCACACAACCCGTAGCAGCCTTAACCAGAGAGTAATTAAATATTGCACGGGACCCCTGATTTTGACGTGAAGGTCCAAAAATTTTACGGATCTCCAATACTAAAAAATATTCATCATGGGGCACTCTATCCATGGTCAAAAATTCACAACTTTTTCTCGAGGCGCACAATTTTTTCAATTTCTAGCTCTTCTCAAGCTCAAATTCAAACAGTACATTTTGTATTATGACTTTTTGAAACAAAGTTTTAAAACTCTCAATTGTACCGACTACTGTAAAAAATATTTAAATCAATAGGTGTGCCTATAATATTTGAAGAGATCCCTCGATTTCTCCAGGATCCCATCATCAGATCCTGACTTGGTTACAATGGAAACAATTGACAAGTACCTATAGGTACTCTTTAAAACACAAAAAGAATTTTCCAAATCGGCCCAGCCGTCTTCGACTAATTGGTGCACATACCTAAAAAAAATAGTTAAAACAAAGATCCCGACGAATTGAAAACCTCCTGCTTTGAAATCTTGAAGTCTGTTAAAAACAAAACAATTAAATCACCAATGCACCCCACACATTGAATGGAATATCAAAAGTGCTTGACAGTCACTCGCGCAATCGATTTTAAAAGATCGCGTCACTCACGTCTACTGTCAACTCTTTAGTACAATAGGAATGATGACACATGTTGAATTTAGTTGATAGGATACAGAATCTATACATATAATAAAGCTGAAGAGGGTCGAAAGTCTGTACATGGAAGATAATCGAAAAAAACTTGGCTGGGGATACTTAGAATCGATAACAGAACACGTTCCAACAATTTTTAGAATTTTTGTCTGTTTATCTGTTTGTCTGTTTATCTGTTTATCTGTTTGTCTGTTTATTTGACCGCGCATCACGTGAAAACGGCTGAATGGATTTTGATGAAATTTTGTATACAGGATGATTCATGAGACGTGAGCAGGAACAACCTTAACACTTAGTTAACGATAATGAATCGACCGCCATCATGTTTAAGTGAAACAATAACGCCTTTCAATTTTTTTTACCTTTTTGTTTCGTAGAAATTTTATTCTCTGTAATCATGGTCACCCCACATAAACAAATCAATAAAGATAAAACCTCTTTGACAATCATGACAGCACTTTGATTATGAAAAAAAAAAAAAAATTAAGTGAGATACGTTGTTTCAAAAGTAACCAGACATCAATTTGACACATATCACAGAAAAACAAGAGAATATCAGTACTAGACGGAGTATTCTAATTGTAGAGTGACCATGCGTGTCGTAAATAATTTCAAACGTTTTATTTTTATTTTTAAAAAAAATTTTGCGCTTATCACACTAATACTGATATCAAACAATAGCTTATTTTTAACTGAATCCGTGGTGTTAAGCCTGCTCACGTCTCATGAATCACCCTGTAGATATAGTTTGAGTCCCGGGAAAGGATAATATACAGTTTTAATCCCGAAAATCAACCCTGGTGGGGGTGAAACTGGGGTTAAAAATTTGTATGGAGAATTTTTAACCGCTGAAACGATTTAAATAGAAATGAGTATGGAGATAATTTGAGTCTCGAGAAACGTCATAGGATAGTTTTCAAACCCTTGTGGGGGTGAAAAGGGGGTTGGAAGTTGGTATGAGGATTTTTTTACCGCTGAACTGATTTAGATGAAAATTGGTATAGAGATAGTATGGGTCTCGAGAAAGGACAAAGGATAGTTTCATCTTCAAAAAGCCCCCCCCCCCACCTTAAATTAGAACCGTAGGTCCAAAAAAATAGAAAAAAATAATGGAAGTGAAGCCTGAAAGGTACTTTCAATAAAAACTATCTATACATATAATAAAACAGAAGAGGGTCGAACGTCTGTTCATGGAATATATTCGAAAGAAAGTTGGCTGGGGATACTTAGAATCGATAACAGAACACGTTCCAACAATTTTTAGAATTTTTGTCTGTTTATCTGTTTATCTCGGAAATTATCCCTTAAGCGGATGCAAAAGGGTTGGAAGTTTACATGGGGAAGAAACAACCAATAATCGCTGTACGTATTTAGATGAAATTTGGTATTGAAATAATTTGTAATTTTTTGGTCAAAGTGTTCATATTTATAACATGTTACCCGTCGATGCTTTAAATTTACCTTTACCCGCTCTTAAGAAATATTTGAAAATATCATGAATGTCAAAGGGTTATTGCAGGTTCGAGGACTATATATGACGGACAAAGTTGCATGGCCCAAACCAAAAAACTACTACAAAATTATCTAACATTTATAGGACACCGTTTAGGTAGGAAAACAATTCAAACGTTTTGTGAAGCAGTCAGATTAGGGTTTATTTTTCTTTATAATAAAAGGTACATTATCTGTATCTCAAGCTGTTCTGATATGTCTTCTTGAAGAACTACGCATTATTTTGTATCTTTAAGATCTAATACTTAATGTATTACTGTTGTGAAAAAAATAAGTCCCGTCGAGTTTCTTTTCGGTCATAATACTTCTTGGGCCAGAGGTGTAGGGTTAGAACCGGTGGTAGTTTTGGAACGAAGTTCCTTCTCGGACGGTTCGCGGATGGCTAGGCGAAAAAAAGTCACGTGACCGTCACGAAAATGCGTCACGTCACGAAAACACGACACCCATACGATTGAGAAACATGTAAAATGGAATGAAATAAAAAATATAGAAAATAGAATAAAGTGAAGTGTAGTGAAAAGTGAAAGTGAGAAGTGAAAAAAGTCGAGAACCTAAAAGTCAAAAAAAGTCAAAAATGTCGAAAATGTCAAAACTGGCTAAATTTCAAAAATTTCAAGAACCTCAAAAATTTCCAAAATTTCCAAAATATCCAAAATTTCCAAAATTTCCAAAATTTCCAAAATTTCCAAAATTTCCAAAATTTCCAAAATAACCAATATTACCAATATTTCAAAAATATACAAAAAAAAAAAAAATCACAAAATATACGAAAAAATCAAAAATTAAATAACATAACTTCATTTCAATCGAGTGTTCCACGACACTCACGTATTTTATTTTTCTCTGACGTTCATTAGTGCATTGTAATGTGCTTACATTGAAGAATAAATATCTTGATCTACACCAATATCATAAATCTTCTATTCCGCGTTCGGAACCGTATGTAATTACCACCATTATTACAACCAGTAACGTAACATCAGTGTATTATCTGTGTGGTAACAGTGTGGTAAAACGTATGAAAATTAATGAAACTCTGCCCCCCCCCCCGACCGCCGGCGCAATAAGGTTGGTCATGGCGGTGTAATGGCGGTCATTCTAATGGTTTCAATGGATTTTTAATATGTGTGTAGGTAAAGCAGTGTATGCTTCTGTACATAATTAGGCCTTATTACGTATCAGTTACATAAACTACTATTTATCTCTTTTTAGGGTTCCGTAGTCATCTAGGAACCCTTATAGTTTTGTCATGTCCGTCCGTCTGTCCGCGGTCTAGCTCAGTTACCGTTCGCACTAGAAAGCTAAAATTTGGTGAGGCCTGATATGAACTTTCAATAAAAACTATATTGAATAAAATCGGTTCAGCCGTTTTTGAATTATCAGTCAAAAACGCATAGTGAAAGGAAGTGCCGAATAGTAAAATGACGTAAGCGCCGCCAAATATCCCTTAATAAACGACCTTTTGAACGGATGTTTTGTAACAGGGCGGCTTCTACGAAACTCTACACTGAGCATCGCCCGACATGCTCTTGGCCGGTTTTTTTGCATTGTTATCCTGGAAATCACCCCTTAAGGATTACTAATTCCAATTCAAGAAAATCCCCAGCCAGGTTATACGTAGTATATAAAAATTCAACGTCTAAAGGGGGGGGGGGGGGTGTAGCCACTACACTCGATGGAGTTAAATTTGCCCCGTCCCCGTCCAAGTGCACCTCAAATAGAAATAAAATCATCCTTTCATGCTTAGACTGATTTGACGGGAGGATCGATTTGGATGATATTTGCCGTGGACATGAACGTGTAAATACAAAAGTGGTCCTGTATCGTCCGATATACACCTACTACTCTCTATGTCGTTTAAATCATGCAAAAAAAAATATGATAAAAAAAGTATTCATTTTTGAGTGTAGTTTCATTTAGTGGTAATCGTAAAATATTTTATTAGGACTACTGTCCTCTAGCGTATCCATCTGTCAACTTTACTTCAAGTTCCGCCTCCAGGGTAGCGGGAGAGAAAGTAGGGGTGAATTAGCCGCTTACTGACACAACAGAATTCCACGCGGGCGGAGCCGCGGGCACAGCTAGTTACCAATATATCCAAATAAAGTGAAGATTAAAAAAAATCAATTGAAATGGTTCAAAGATATCATGCTTCAACTTTCAAAATTTTTCAATTTTTGAAAGTACGAAATTAAAAAAAAACAATGATACCATTCGATTTTTAACATTTCACTGTAAAAATAGTAATTTCATATTTTTTCCATACTTTAAACAGGGCGACTATATGATCGTAACGTCACTTTTGCACGTCATTTTTTTAGGAGCGTTTCGAGAAACAAATGCAAATCTCAGACTTTAAGCCTAATTTCTGACTTTTATGTTGCTTTAACGCAATTGGCCGCATATAGACATTTGATCCTCACAACAAAACGAATCGATTTATAGGTACCATACATGAAAAAAATTATTCACCATGCCTATTGCATCTGCCTTTGTTCGATTACGATTTCCTTGCACACTTTATCGATAATTGAAAAAATGTTATTAGCCCCTACACCAATGTGCTTGAGTTATATAAGCAATGAAGTAAAACCAAGCAATGACTATGTTTGCATCAAGCGACTATAGATCCTCTGTCAATGCCATAAGATCTTCAAAACCGGCACAGCTTATGCGGTTTATCTATACTCCGAAAGCAAACTGTCGTAACTGCCACGATCTTCTTTATAACATACTCCCTTTCGACAATAGGGTAAAGTTGCGTATAAGGCATTGATAACAGTAGTTCGTCAAAAGGGTCTGTCCCTAGATTTGATGGTCGAAGGGTTGGCATGCTCGTAAAATAGTAGATTGAACTATGTACCTTTACGATTTTAATTATATGGTTATGTAAAGGTTTTTGAGAGACAATGAAGTGACAAAATTTCGGTGTTGGCCAGTGCCTGGGCCTATTAGAACGTTGTATTTTTATTAGATTTTATATCAATAGTGCTCTCTGTCGACGAACAGCCCGTCGTCGAATCGCCTGTCGGAGAACCGTTACAGATTCGCTCTTTATATGTGACAATACAAAAACAACATATTCTACATAAAAAAACATTAAAATTTGACGTGCAACGAGCAACTAATTCACGCCAACGCATAATTGAGCGTTCGGATACTTGAAGTTTGGACATCCCTATAAGATCAAATTTATCCTTTGTTGGAAGAATGCCTATGCATTATATATTAATAAGGGTCTTGGGTTAATAAGTCTATACTTATTAACCCAAGACCCCACATAGCCGGGAGACCCCCGCTGCCACGCTCGAAGTAATTTCACTCTATAGCAAGGATGATTAAGACCTGGATTGACAATGCCTATACAAAATCGCGTTCCTCGAACCTTCAGGTTATAAGTCAGTTTTCGGTACTAAGTGCCACAACGCCATCTTGTCGAGTCTGGAGTCGAGTTATTCTGTCAGCGTTAAGCGCCGAAAAAATATTAGAAACTAGAATTGAGTGTTTGTGGTGACCGATAGATGACGCTAGTGCTTTAACCTGAAATAAGGGAACGCGATTTTGTATAGGTATTGTCAATCCATGTCTTGTATCATCCTTGCTCTATAGTAAGACACTAATTATTGGAAGTGACAGTAAACTTAGTACGTCTCCATGGCAAACATTAATGTCTGACTCTTTCTTACGCCGCACGGAACAATCGCGCGTTCCCTGTCTAGCATTGCGCGTTCCCCTCCCGCACCCCTTCTTTTTTGCAGCTTAGGTTTCAAAGAAATAACTCGCTAAGCGGAGTAAAGAGATATCTTGAATGGCAGTCTCGTTTATAATAGTACATTACTTACCAAGGGCTGTAAAAGAAAGAAAGGCCGAAATCGCAGGTATTTGTAACCCGAGCCGCAGGCGAGGGTTGTAAATATGCGATAGAGGGCTTTCTTTTTTACTGCCCGTGGTGAGTACACAATTTTACGTCTCCACCTGGGCATAATGCGAGTTTTACCGTACGCGTAGCGTGCGATAAAACTCACATTATGGCTAGGTGTGACGTAAAAACTAGTGTCTATGTGATTCATGACATTAGGGGTCCAGACACTATCAGTAATAATGTCATCATTATTTATATACCCTTTTCTATGTCCTATGTCCTTTTCTATGGATATGAAGGATGAGAAGGATGACCAGAGAAATAATGTTACTAAAACTCAGTGTCTGGTCAGCTAATAGGATGGCAAAAAGTTGGGACAAACGATAGGAGGATACGCTACCTTTAAGTAGATAGTTACTTGTACGAGGAAAAAGGTAATTTGGAATTATTGAAATAGAAAGCTTACAACTAAATATATTGGACATATTAAATATATTGGACTAAGAGCTGGCCACGTCAGATATGACACAATAATGAGAGTAACAAAATCCGTCTGGTAAGATTGCTATTCTATCCTTAATGCTAGATCCGGGTACTGGCAGCTTTTAATAGGTGGAGGTCAGAGTGATGGACAAGCAAAATTTTTTCGGTTGGAAAAAAAGTAATACCAAAATAGGTAAAAACTGCCGAAGTGGTCTTATTTGAAATAGAGGACAGGGCCTGTATTTTAATATTAGAACAATGAACATTGCATATTATCTGGGAAACAGAAACAGTAAGCGACAAACTATGATTTACATTATACGTCGTTTTGGACTACTTTCCCCCATCAGAAAGTTTTGACAATAATATAATCAAATTATTTATATAATTTCTCATAATACTGCATCAAAACCAGAACTCAAGGATTTGTATTCTTAAAGTGGTTTGCATTCTTCACCTATTTACAGCTGCCAGATGTCCGGATCTAGAAATAAGCACAGTATAGCAAACTAATGACAGGGGTTTCGTCGCTCTCATTATTGTGTCATATCTGACGTGGCTAGCTCTCCGTCTATATTGAAACGTAAAAGGCGCACGAATAAGCAGCTCGTTAAGGAACGAAAAATGTCGAACAATATTCGACTTAACAAATATAAGTTACCCGTCTTAATATATTTATTATTTAAAAAGAAGGTAAACAAATTCCGGGAATCGTAATCGCTAGAGGCGCCAAAAATCACCCCCTTGTACCAAAACAAAACACATGTAAATACGTAATTATTTACATACGTCTACGGAAAGTACGGAATACGCGCCCTAGGGGTTTAGCACAGAGCACATTGCTGCAGATGATTCGGTAGACAAAATATTGTCCATCCTCCTAGCGTTTGTTTCGATTTTTGACGTGATAACGTCTTATAAATCGATGAACACCGGTAGCATGCACTAAAAAGTGTCACGTTGTGGTCAGATCTCCATGGTAACGTTGTGGACAGATCTCCATGGTAACGTTACGGTTCAAGCTTTCTTATGACGTTATCACGCAAAATTATCGTCCGTAAACAGACTTTACAGACAACCATATTTTTTTGCCACGGCTTTAACCGAGCCTTCCATGAAAAAGTGGAAAAATGTCTGTTTCCATTCCTTCCTTTATTATTATCGTATGTTTCTAATATTTTTAGATACCACAGACAAAACGTATGAGGAGTGAAATAGAAGACATTCCAGCCACTTGTTAGGTGTTTAGGAAAGTATTTGAAATATGCGAATACAAGTTAGTCGAATCCCTTACAGAACTAAAATTGATGTCTTAAAATTCCTTTAAGTTTAGTTTCTAAAGCTATTGTGTTTACTAGTTATGCCTGTTTCACGTCCGGGTTCAGTTTGAGGTCCACCTTACTAAGTTTGTACAATTATGTTTGTACATGTTTGTACTTGTATAGAAACGTATGGACGGGAAACTGACCCACACATTTTTTTAAGTATGAACACCATATAAATAGACCGTAGAATTAAATAAGAGGGTCCTTCAAGATAAGTAAGGGTAGTTCAAGATGTTCTTTTTACATAAAAAAGCTGAGAAAATCGATAAGTGGACGAAAACTATATACCTATACCTTCCCTACTTCAGCCGCTGACTGTACAAGAGATAAGTACGTCTTTGAGGTTCAAAGCGAACCCTCTGTGTATATTTTATCTATGTCTGTGCTTGTCAGTGACAGAAACAATATCGAGTTTTTCGTGATAAGAACTTTGGTGCATATACAGAGTGGTTTAGGAGACGGGGCAGGAACTACGAGGCACTATGGAAAATTTAATCTTAGTCGGTCAGTTAAATAGTTTCTAGATCGGTTAAAGACAATAAATATTAAATTATTAACCGGAATAAATACGAGTATACAATGTATTAACTTTACAGTATACCTACACTTGATGGTGTTTTATAGTCTTTCAGTGAGCATAACAGTTTTCTCGACCTAGTGCCGGATTCTAATTTTAAAATACGTTAACAATACAATAAGAACACAACATATCTCAAACATAACTCCTACACTCAACAAACAATCAACCAATATTGAAGTTGTATTGGAGTTGCGTTGGAATATTTCTCAAGCAAATTCTGATATTTCTGATTCAGATGTTTATGCTGTAGCTGTATTGCGTTGTTAATGCATTGGAGTTGTATTGAAGTTGGATTGTGTCTATACGTGTTTTAAAGTTAGAATACGGCCCCTAAAGACTTTTTTGACAATTTATTATTATTCCAGTTCACGTGTCCAAAACCATCCTGTATACTCCTATACTCCAAGACTGGTCCCAAGTTTGACGCGTGGGACAAATATATTTAATAGACATGTGTCTATAAGGGTATTACAAAATTTATTATTTCAGTATGTTTTTTCTATTGTTTGTGTTTTACTCAATACAAAACAATATTTTTCACAAATTTAATTTTAATGCCAACTGTACTCTTATTTGTACAGTCGCCATCAGATATATCGGAGCAGCCAAGGTGGTCATAAATATCTGACCATCGCCTCTATTCTCAAGGTGATAAAGTGTATGTTAAGATATTTTTGATGCTCCGATATATTTGATGGCGACTGTAAATATTCATACAAACTTTGTTGTAGTAGTAAAACACTTTATTGTACAAAAAAACACAACGAAAGACATATAATATAACACAACATATACGTACAAAGGCGAACTTATTCCTTTAAGGGATTTCTTCCAGTTAACCTTTGTATGTAGCGTGGGCCTTTTTCTCTGCAGCTGACCGTACAATCCCCAACTGCTCACCAAGACGAATGCAATGAGCCCAAACACAACGAAATAATGTTGAGGAGTTCCTATGACCATCTTCCAGCTCCATGTGATTAGAATATTACATTGTTACGCGATATACATATGCGTGAACAATTTCAGCCCAGACGGATAGTGGGTCAAATTTTATTTGCAAGATTTGATTACAGACAATGGGTGTTGTATTCTAATTTAAAAATACACAAACAATACATTAAAAACACAATCTATCTCAAACGTAACTCCAACATAAAACAAATAATCAACCAATTTTGAAGTTGTATTGGAGTTGCATCGGAATAATTTTCAAGCAAATTCTGATATTTCTGATTCAGACGTCCAGCCAGGCGCTAGCTGTATTGCGTAGTTAATGCATTGGAGTTGTATTGAAGTTGGATCGTTTTTAAACGTGTTTTAAAGTTAGAATATAGGTGAAAGTAAAATAAATAAAAAAAATTGTAAAAATGGCGGACTTAAAGAGCTCAACGAGGACCTAGTGTGTTGACAATGAGGGACCCTCTTGTTCCTTTAACCGTTAACACAGTGAATCCTACTTGTAAAGGGTTGGCAACGGGCATGTGATACCTCTGGAGTTGCAGGCGTCCATAGGCTACGGTAGCTGCTTACCATCAGACGCCCCGTATGCTTGTTTGCCACCGTCGTGGTATTAAAAAAACTTATGGCTTTACTTATCTAGTTTTCCCGCACAACCTTAACATTTACGACCCACACTATAACTATGGGCTAACCCATAACCCGACCTTTCCCAACTCCCGAGGGTAAACTAAAAAATCCATGTGCGAAACAGAGATAATCTCAAACAAAATGTAATATATCTCGATTCACTTTACGCACCCTCTGTAACCCTAAAACCTAGTTATTTCTGAGCCAGGGATCTGACACAGTAGATGTTGCAAGATGTACGATTTCGAGCTAACATGGTCATTAAGAGTCCGGGAATGATTTGAAAACGAAAATCGCTAATTATGAAATAACGCACATTCATTGCATTTGAATAGATAGTGTAAAGTGTTGTTATTGCAAAAAATAGTAGTTTTCGATACAAGTGCGAGAAGTAAGTCATTTCGCACGAGTACCGAGGTTACTTGACCCGAACCGAAGGGACTCGGGATGAGTGAAAATGACACTGCCGTACGTGTGTCGAACAACATTTTTAAATACAATTGCGAAAAAACTACAATGAAATAAAATTACATTTATATTCTTATGTGCAGTGTACGAAAGACAGCTTCGTTCAATCGCGCGTTGTTGAAGTAATACTATTGGGTCTCGCATAATACTCCTTTATGCCCAATCGCGCGTTGTTCAGGTGGGTCATTTATAAGCGGGTCTCGCATAATACTCATTTATTTAAAAAGTATCAATCAGATTACTTTTTAGCACTAGTGTATAAAATCAAACTTTACGCACGATTTGCAGCTACATAACATAAACTAAACTTTTTGAACAATTGTATTAAAAATACTTTTACGTCACACCTGGCCATAATGCGAGTTTTGCCGCACGCTACGCGTACGGTAAAACTCGCATTATGGTCAGGTGGAGGCGTAAAATTGTGTACTGACCATGGGCAGTAAAAAAGAAAGCCCTCTATCGCATATTTATAACCCTCGCCTGCGGCTCGGGTCACAAATACCTGCGCTTTCGGGCTTTCTTTCTTTTACAGTCCTTGGTAAGTAATGTACTATTGGCTCATATACATTATTATTGAATAGGAATACCCGAAAACTCAACTCCTACACAGCAGCTTTTTTGTTGTTTTTTATGTCCTCTAATTTATTTTATATTATCTGATTAAAGCATGAAGTCAAGTTTATTTCTACATTTTTATTTTTCTGAAATACATACTCAAAATGTTTACCTAAATTTGCCAATTTTTTTACATTGCTCTAGCTAAACATGCTCTTATTGATTTAAACATTGGCAAAAAGCGGAACTGCTGTAACCGCCACTTGGTCAAAAAAATTTTTTTTACATATTTGAAATCAGTGATTTTTTCCGCGTCGAAACGTCTGGGTCCCATGGCTCTAAAACACTTGGAAAAAACTGGACAGCATTGCAAAACGAATGTGTTTTTTTAACCATGTCCCCTTCTAATTGTTGTAAACGCCCAAATATTAGAAAATTTTTAAACGAGTACACTTACGCCTATTTCGGATTTTCATGGCCCGATGAGCGTGGTGTTTACACCGCTGCCGAAATTTTGTCCTGTGGCGTATACACCATTTATGCATGTAGTGAAAAAATGACTCCTAAGGATTACTGCAATTTAAGTAAAATAAATTATCTGTTATAGACGCATACTACGTTTAATACGAATATAATATCTCATCAAGTCGCAGTTACGATATTTGAAAAATGGCGGGAATCAGGCGCAGCTCGTCAATAATACCATTCAAATGTGCGCTCGCGGCGGTGTCGTTGGTGCCTACTGCCTGCGAATCAGTCGGTTGGCGATCGCCGGAACGATAGGCAGTGCGTAGTGTGCATTTTGCGAGTGAAGTGATTGATACTCGTAATTACCTTCATCGTTGAAGTGTTTTTGGAAAGGTAAGTACATAATTGCTTATATTTATAATGTACATAACGACCTACTACAAAATTGATTGTATTTTGTGCTAGAGTTCTTCGAAAACTAGTTTAAATAACACCTATAAGCCTATCCTTACATAAAATTAAATACCTAATTTTGTATCTGTACAATATAAATTAAAGTAGAACTTTTTTTAATATTATGTCTGGTATTGTAGCTTGGACTTAGATACTTTAGATAGTATAAGAATAATGTGATACTAGACTTATTTTAATATTTTAAAGTATTAATAAGTGCAATTATTTAAGTTAGTAAGTTTATAATGATAAAAACCGATACTCAGTAGCCCTTATAAGTAAAATCATTAAGTTCCTATTTAAAATTTAAGTGAGATTATACTTAAGAAAATGACTCTTTGCGTTTTTAATTAATTTTAAACTATAGTTTAGTTTCAAATAGTTGCTCAGTTTTATAGTGAGATTTTAGTAATTACAAGGTTGTAAAGGTGATTGTAATGTTAGTCAATTGTTAGGCCAGTTGAAATTGGCAAGTTTGGTTTTTAAGCAAATTTTTGTATGGTTTTTAGTAAGATATATAAAGACTTGATAATTTTGCATGTTTGTAGACGGTAATTATTCCTATAAACCTCTTTATTAATTATGAAACTAAACTTAAACTTTGATAACATTGTTAAAAAAAGTGTTAATAAAGGCTGATTGATACTTAAGTCGTATTAATTTCACAGTTTATTTTTATCTGTTGGCACTTACCTCAATTCAGTAAGTCGACTAACGAACGTATTTGGCATTAATGTCAAAATTATTTAATCTTAGAAATAAATATGTGCTGGTTACGGCATTTATGGTTTATGAAATGTCTACCCCTCTCACTATTTTAGTACATTTACCATTTGTACGCACAGCGTTTCCGCGTTACGAAAAAAAGAGTGCCATTGTCGTAAGTGACACTATACTGTAAACTATTCACTTATGTCAAACTTTCAATATGACATTTGATAGAAATGTATAAGTTATAAGCTAAATCCAGATTACAAGTATTTTTGTTAATAAACAAAGAAGTTATGATTTTTTTTTTTTTCAAAATCGAAAAGTATTTTGGCTCTGGTGTAAACTTTGCATTTTGGCGTTTACAGCAGTTCCGCTTTTTACCATCGATATATATAACTTATTCATCGAAAAGTAAAAGTTTAATATAAATCACTTGGTCGGCGTGGGCATAACCTGGTCCGTTCCGTTTTCGGACACTTTTAGTGGTGCACTTTTTGGAGTGTTTTACCTCATTTAGTTACAGGATGAAGCCAACCTCATTATATAGCTAAAGTGATGCTCTTTCAATATTTTTCAATTGTGTTCTTCAAAACGCAGTCTATAACAGGTAGTCCATAATGTGAGAGCAACAAATATAAATCACTGGGCCCGAGGGGCCATTCCGGCGCTGCCTCGATAGACCGAAGTCAATTTTAACGAGCTGTATGACGGAATAATATTACGTTGAGGCTGTTAAATAAACTGGATTCATCAAGTATTTTGGGCAATTTTTGTATTATCTTTTTGCGTAGGTATCGAGAATCTAATAATAATAGTTATTAACGAGAAATATTATATGGCCGAGAGTAAAGCCGAGGTCATTTATCACTCGAGTTTTCAATAATATTATTTTCTCCGATTTACGCAATC
Source organism: Pammene aurita (assembly GCA_947086415.1). NCBI lineage: Eukaryota > Metazoa > Arthropoda > Insecta > Lepidoptera > Tortricidae > Pammene > Pammene aurita. The sequence continues at coordinate 11,744,436 of OX352315.1, forward strand.
TTTTTCATACACTTGTGAAACATAAAACATTACAAATTATTTATTTAAATAATAAACGCATTGAACAATTTATAAATATCCCCAAACATTAGGCTTCGTCAGGTGGCTACAAATGCAAATCCGCAATAGGCTTAACCTCATAATAACCAATTAGTTGCGTTTCCACACGACAAAAAAGGTGAGTGAAGGCTTTTCGTGAACCGAAAATTTCCTATAGCATGATTATTCCTTAGGATCCAAGAATGGATTTGAGAAGTGGAGCCAAGAATAATTTTAATAAATTTTAAGGGGGGAGGAGGCTCTCAACTTTATCTTGGTATCTACATCAGTTAAGCTACTGGGGCAAGTTTGGTATCGTTTTCGTATAAATCAGGGATGCCGAATTCATTTATTATTTATTCATTTTTTTTTTTACAAATACATATTAATAATATGTATTTGTAAAAAAAAAATGACATACATATTAATTTTTTACAAATACATATTAATAATATGTATTTGTAAAAAAAAAATGACATACATATTAATAATATGTATTTGTAAAAAAAAAATGAATAAATAATAAATGAATTCGGCATCCCCGATTTATACGAAAACGATACCAAACTTGCCCCAGTAGCTTAACTGATGTAGATACCAAGATAAAGTTGAGAGCCTCCTCCCCCCTTAAAATTTATTAAAATTATTCTTGGCTCCACTTCTCAAATCCATCCTTGGATCCTAAGGAATAATCATGCTATAGGAAATTTTTAGAAAACATAATATGTTTTTATAGATTTTCTAGTTTTGTTTAATAAATAACGCAGTAACAATCAAGATAGACAAGGTGCTTCACGAATGGAGTAGAACGTTGTTGTTATCTACAATCCTGGGTTCGATCCCTGGCCGTATTCCAAAAATAAACACACACTCTGGACAGACATTGGTCTCACATTGGTACAACATTGGTACAATGTGTGACCAATGTGTGACCAATGTGAGACCAACGTGAGACCAATGTGAGACCAATGTTGAATGAAAATCTGTTCGAATAGCAAATGTCAATGTCGTTATAGCGTTGAGTTGAGTTGGGTTGAGTTGGGTTGGAGCTGTGTCTGTCCAGTGTGTGTTTATTTTTCGAATCGCATACCCGGGCTACTTGTGTCTTTTTGTGGATTAATTTACTTTTAAAATTTACAAGTTTGTTTACAATTATTTAACAATAATTTTGTTTTACATTGTTAAAGAACATTATTAAAATTTTATGATTATGAATTCATATATAATATAATGGTATATAACTGCAGCGTGGAAACAATTACTTCTTCACATGGATGTAAGTAAAACCCATCAAAAACATAAATGTGAAAGGCTGCCAAGTTCGATACTATGGGAATGCTTCGCCTATAAAAGAAGTGAGATCTGAATAAGTACCAAGTTCCATAAAAATACCTCAAATCATAAATAGTTATAGGAATGCACACTTGATTTCCAGCAGTTTTTAAGATACATTTTGAATAAGTATCACGTTACATAGAAATACCTAAAATTATAATAGTCAGAGAAACGCACACCGGTTTTTTTAGCAGTTTCCTGATAACATTTATTATTTTCAGTACTTTTTAATGATGTTACTTGGCAAGTTTTCACACACCACACACCTTTTCAATGCAATGAATCGACACCTTTGGACTGCAATGTGTCAAGTATATAATTTTCTATTAAAACTTGCCACGTTACATCATTAAAAAGTACTGAAAGTAATAAATGTTATCAGGAAACTGCTAAAAAAACCGGTGTGCGTTTCTCTGACTATTATAATTTTAGGTATTTCTATGTAACGTGATACTGATTCAAAATGTATCTTAAAAACTGCTGGAAATCAAGTGTGCATTCCTATAACTATTTATGATTTGAGGTATTTTTATGGAACTTGGTACTTATTCAGATCTCACTTCTTTTATAGGCGAAGCATTCCCATAGTATCGAACTTGGCAGCCTTTCACATTTATGTTTTTGATGGGATTTCATTTATTTTTGTTAGGTGTAGGTTCTTTATTATTTTTTTATCACGGACGGCGCGAGTGCGGCGGACGAATGTAGGCAGCGACGGAGGGTGCGCGAGGCGGGGAACGGAATTTTTATCTGGTATCACTATACATACATATATCGGGACTTCGGGATCGATCGGGCAGCGCGAGTACCTATAATCTATGATAAATCCTATTTATCTATTTATTTATAGGTGATTTTTACAAATAAACTGGCTCCCTACACCTATAAAATGTACCTACTTACATATAATTACATACATCAATAACGTACTTTATTATGTTTGTAAGTACGCTACCTACATAGATAATTAATAACTTGGTAATACCTACCTACCAGTAGGTATTATAATTGGTGGCCTATTATGTAGCCCTAGAAGTGCACTATCCCATCTCATCCCGTGGCGTATCGGAGGGTGAGATGGGCAGTAGTATATATAATTCCATCTTAGAGTATATATGATTTCCATGTTCTTGAATCTGCGATTTTATTAGTTGTAAAATTAGAAATTATTTAGACTATGCGAGAAAAAATTGTCTTTTCATTTTTGTTTGACTGATTTAGCGCACCTAGTGTACCTAGTGACCTGCTTTGCACTTCGTAAATCGTGGGTTCGGTTCCCGCAACAGACACACACAGAGTGTCTCTAAATCTATGTTTATGTGTGTATCTAAATTTAAATAAGTCTTATCTCATTTCCACTCCATACCTACTTATAGTAGAACAAAATTACACATTCGTTGTTTTCGAAACTGACTCACACTTGGCCGTTTTCAGATTTTTACTTTATTTCGACCTAAAGACAAACCTTCGAGCCAAATTTCAGGTCGGTACGACCATTGGAAGATAGACCCATTTAGTTCATTATGACTTCATAGTAGAACAAAGTTACACCTTCGCTATTTTTAAAACTGACTCACACTTGGCCGTTTTCAGATTTTTCCCTTTACTTTGACCTTAAGACCTATCTCCATGCCAAATTTCAAGTCAGTACGACCATTGAAAGTAGTCTAGGTTTTTGACGAGTCAGTGAGTGTATAGTAAAAATAACGATTTTCTGACGTCAATATCTCAAGAACTGCTATAGGTAGAATAATGAAATTTTGTATTCTAGACAATTAAGGGGATGTCAACAGACACTCGAAATTTCATATGCGTAGATAAAATATGTTTTGAGTTACAGGGTGGTCGAAATTAGCCCCAAATGGTTCGTGTAATATAACCCACGGCCGGTATGTCGCTTTTTTTTGCTCGAACTTGGCGGACACACTGCCGTGTGTCTAGACCACTCTGCGATACGCACCAACGCATCCAACTTGACACAGCTGTAATAGTACATTACTTACCAAGGACTGTAAAAGAAAGAAAGCCCGAAATCGCAGGTGGTTGTAAATATGCGATAGAGGGCTTTCTTTTTTACTGCCCATGGTCAGTACACAATTTTACGCCTCCACCTGACCATAATGCGAGTTTTACCGTACGCGTAAAACTCCAATTATGGCCAGGTGTGACGTAAATATTTTATACACTTATACAGGGTGTAACAAAAATGCTGGTGATCCGTTTAAGGGCATAATTGATATCGTATTTTTTTTTTTTTTATACCACAACGGTGGCAAACAAGCATACGGCCCGTCTCATGGTAAGCAGTGTTCGTAGCCTATGGACGCCTGCAGCACCAGAGGATTCATGTGTGAGGACTCATGTAAAATTAAATTTTTGACATTCTTTTTTCGACACAATTACTTTTATCTATTACTTTTAATAATATAATATTTTCTTGACATGTTTCCATTTAGTGAATTACAATTATTAGTACTTAATGTATTTTAATTTTAATGGAATTTGTTGTATTAAAAATTTTTATGAGCCATGTTTGCTTGAAATAAAGATATATAATAATAAAATTCACATGCGCGTTGCCTACCCTAAGAACTATGAAATACTAAAAAAAAAAATTTCACGGAAGACAAAAATTTGTTTTATATGGAGGGTCGGCCGGCTGGGATGATGGATGATGATGCATGGTGCATGATGCATGCACCATACAAAAAATATATATTTTTCGCGTCCAAAATATTTTTCTCCTACTATTTCTCAGTCTCAATACTATACCAATTCTGCCCTTAAACGGATCACTAATATTTTTGTTATACCCTCACCCTGTACAATATATTTTTTTTATTTTATATTTTTATTTAGAACACAAACAGTCATAATAATAAACAACATATGTCGTACACAATGTACAAGAACAAAGAGGAACAAATGGACCTGGAGATTCATTGATTTACATAATGTTAACAAAATATGGTAGGTAGAAATAAACAACAAAAGTAGGTAGACTAGGTAGTTACAAAGAAAAGTAAAATCAAGACTATACTCGTACTTACAAAAATAATTTAATTTAGCTGCTATAAGTACTGAACTAAAAGAGTTTACGTTTAACTTGCATTTTTAAACTAGACATAGAATTATGATATTATATTTTATATATATATTAATATTTCCAGCGAAATACTAACAACTTTTTTTCTGTTTGCAGGTAAGTTTCCTGGAGCATTCACTGGTGAAGTAATTAACTAATAAGATAATTTTACGGCCTTCATTCCTGGCCTCTGCACCAATTTTTCTTGAAAATTATTTCCGCGACGAAAATGCTGAATGATAAGGAGTTTCAATCGGTAACCCATTATCTAACTGATAGGTAGATTAATCACAATCTATTTGAAAATGATAGGTACTTAGATTAATCATGAAATATTGCCGACTAATGACGGCGGTTGGAAAAATATTTTGATTTTCGTAAGTATTTTTTTTAGGGTACGCATTCTAAAAAGGTAGGTATGTATGTGGTTTTTTATTTTATTTTTATATAGTGTTGTGTAAGTACCTATATTTTTGTTTTTGTGTCATTTTCGCAATTGTATTTCGCAAATACGAGTATATTATTTTATTTAAGCAAATTAAGCGGTATTCGTAATTTTATAAATATTACTCTAAATTAACAGCCTCCTAGTCTAATTGGTCTATGAAGCAGGAGGTCCCGGGTTCGAATCCTGGTCAGGCCATTTATTTGTGTCTTTATCACGGATATTTGTTCCTGAGTTATGGCTGTTTTCTATGTATTTATCTATATCTATCGATTATATATATCGTCGTCTAGTACCCACAACATAAGCCTTATTGAGTTTATTGTGGAACTAGGTTGATTTTGGTAAGATTGTCCGATAATATTTATTATTTTGGCATCTCAACCCCCCAATTCGACAACCGAAATCTGACAGTCATTAGTGAGATCACTATAAATCGCCCAATAATTGTATTGTAGATGTATTGACATCTCCCAAACAAGTAGTGATCTCACCTGGGCCACGTGTCACAGTTTGGCATGTAGAATAGGGGTCCTAACATTCCTACTTATCTGTACAGAGTCACGAACCCGGATTGTTGAGCCACTTGCCATTGTTCGTAATTTCGCCGTGTAATAAATGACCGATGTAACTGACAGTTGACAGCTAGTCGGTAACATCCGTCATTCATAACACGGCCAAATTACGAACAATGGCAAGTGGCTCAACAATCCGGGTTCGTCACTGTACAGGGGATTTTTACACAGTGTATTTTTTGTACGCTGTGTCATTATTTATTTTGTAATCCCGGCAAGTATCTACAAGTGCGAGCGAGACGTATGTATCAACATCATCTTGCCATAAAAGCCGTAAATGTAATCAGGACCCTCTTCCTTATAAGATAACACGTGGTTAAGTTCATAATTCCGCGCCCCGCAAGTGTTTCATAAAATAAGCTAGGCACAGATTATTTATACTGTTACAGATTCACCACTATTACATTAACTTAATATATAATATAACACTCGGTTAACTGCATAATTTGTACCATGCAAATAATTCATGAAATTAGCCAGTAATATATTAATAGTATTGTAGTAGATACACCATTGTTACATTAACTTGTTATGTAATGTAATGTAACACGCGGTTTACGTCATGATTCCGCGCACCGATAACCATTATTGTAAACCAAGACCACAGGCTTAAAATTATGTAACTACTTAGATACACCACTGCTAGACAATGATTATTTTTATAGCCAACAATTGAATTGTTGCAGGTTTGGCGTTGGCTTAGATATACAGGGTGTAACAAAAATACTAGTGATCAATTCAAGGGCATAATTAGTATAAAAGATTTTTCGTCGCGAAAAAAAAATTATGTACGGGACACGTCGTCCCAGCCGGCCAACCGTCTATACAGAAAAAAAATTTTTTCTCGCGAAAATGATTTTTATTAGGTTTTCATTATCAAAATACGAAAGCAATCATGCCCTTAAACGGATTTCCAGTATTTTTGTTACACCTTGTATGGATAGTTTTGACGCATTAAATTCTAGTAGAGATTCCGGATGAGATTGCCTCAGAACTTTCAGGAAACAGAATTGGCAGGTCTGCAGTTCCTACCATGGCATCAAGGAAACAACAAGATAAGAAAGTAGCGTATCTCCTACTGTATAATGTGATCTGTGGCATACGCCGTAAACAAACCACCAAATCAACGGGAATTAATTTCCACAACAAAGGATGTTTTGTGTTACAGGATTTCTCTTCCTTATGATAAATTATATGTTTTAATAGTAAAATCAACCTTGATTTGATGAAATTAAGTGCATTTTTCATTATACGATTCCAAAATTATAATTTATATGTAGATTATGCTATTGCGCCAGTGTATACAGCATGATACAAAAATAATCATGCATAATTGGTATCGATCGTATTGCGAGGAAGAAAAATTCAGAGAACAATTTTTTAACGCGAAAAACTTTTTTTTTTGTACTGGAGAAGTCTACCCGGCTGGCTAACCCTCAATACAAAACCCCAATTTTTTTTTCCGCGAAAAAACTACGAAAGCGAAGAAAAAAATAAATTGTCAGGCAACCGCTTGATGCATGCTTATTTTCATCACATACAGATACCGGAAATAAATTGCCATCCGCCCAGGCCGGGCAGTTTTCGAGCCATCAGAGTTGGAAACCGGACGCAAGGTGAATTTTTCCATCGGTGGAAGAGAACTTAGGAAAACGCACTTACAATCATTGAAATCGGATGGCATTTGTTTTTCGAGTTTTTTATGATGTGGCAAACGATAAATGCCATCTCTCTCCTATGAAATTTCATCCCTCTATAAAATTTCATAGATCAACGATCGGCGATTCCAGAAGGAATCGGTATACTAGAAGAAGTTCGAAATTTGAATGTAATTAAAGTAGGTATCGGTCATCAATATTGTAAAGTAAATTTCACGATGCACCACAGTTACAGGTTTCTTAATCAGAGATGGGCATTATTCGAATAATTTTTTATTTAAATAATCATTCGAATAAACAAATTATTCGTCGTGAAATTATTCGCGAATAAATCATTCGACTGCCCTTTCGAATAATAAATGATTTATTCGTTATTTTATTCGAATAAATAACACGAATAATATTTTATTACACTTTTAGATTTGATATTAAACTGCAACTCTTAACTTATTTTTGAGTCAAGGTAATGTATTGCAGGTAGCCAGCCAGAAAGAAACGGATATATGAAAGAGCGAGTAAACCACATAACTAAACTTTCGTATCAATTTTGTACCAGTTTACTCATATTTATTTCGTAGTAATTAGTCTTTTGCATAGTTCGGTCTAAACTAATCGCATCATAGATAATCTCTATTACTTTTATAAAAAACGAATTTTGTTAATTCAGATTAGGCTTGTGTTGTAGTTTCGGGATAATTGTCGTGAACTTCGAGACATATGTCAAAACCGCTTAGTACAAATGTAGTAGTTTTAATGATAATAAATGAAGCTATTTTTTTAATATCATGCTGGTGGCAATCAAGCCCAAAGTTAAGTGGTTTCCATAGCCTGTGGACGCCTATGAAGTCAGTAATACATGACATATGTCACGTGACATATGGTTAGTAACTACTGAAGAACAAATCAAATTATTTTTAATAAATATTTTGATTTGTTTATTTTAAGTAGACACACTACTATATACATCATAAACTTATATGTATAGATGTCATATACAAAGGAAAAAGTGACCTAGGCCTCCGGTGCCCAGGGCTGGGATCGAACCAGCGTCTTCTGCAGCAGACGCCTTTACCACTTGGCCACCCGGGTCACAGCTGCACCGGTCGAATTTTCCCGTGTATATGCAATCTTTGTAAATGCTCAGGCGCATTTTAGCCAATCATCTAAGGTAGAACATTATGAGTCCGTACCTCCAATCAGAACTCGTAGGAGTTCATTGAAAGCGAGAGAGATGGCGCTGCCCTCAGTACAACTGAAGAACAAATCAAATTATTTTTAATAAATATTTTGATTTGTTTATTTTAAGTAGACACACTACTATATAAATCATAAACTTATATGTATAGATGTCATATACAAAGGAAAAAGTGACCTAGGCCTCCGGTGCCCAGGGCTGGGATCGAACCAGCGTCTTCTGCATTCGCAGCAGACGCCTTTATCACTTGGCCACCCGGGTCACAGCTGCACCGGTCGAATTTTCCTGTGTATATGCAATCTTTGTAAATGCTCAGGCGCATTTTAGCCAATCATCTAAGGTAGAACATTATGAGTCCGTACCTCCAATCAGAACTCGTAGGAGTTCATTGAAAGCGAGAGAGATGGCGCTGCCCTCAGTACAACTGAAGAACAAATCAAATTATTTTTAATAAATATTACACTGGTTTGAAGACGCTGGTTCGATCCCAGCCCTGGGCACCGGAGGCCTAGGTCACTTTTTCCTTTGTATATGACATCTATACATATCTGCTTTCCCACTACTACTATCCCAGGGAAGAAATGCCTAGCTATATCCAGTGACATGTAGCCATACGATAAATCTAAATATATAAAAGAAGAAACTGACTGACTGATTGACTGACTGACTGACTGACTGACATATCAACGCACAGCCCAAACCGCTGGTTCTAGAGATTCCAAATTTGGCACGTAGGTTCCTTATAAGGTCTAAGGATGCACTAAGAAGGGATTTTTCAAAATTCACTCCCTAAGGGGGTAAAATGGGGGTCCAAAGTTTGTATGGCGAATCAAGATTTGTTAGACTATTTTATTCGAAACCTCACAGAAGTATTCCTAACGATAAATGAGTAAATACGTGTTTCAGGTCTTTTGAAAATTCAACCCCTAAAAGGGGCAAATGTGGTCACAAAGTCTGAAAATCAACATGGGTATCGTATCCTTTTTGAATACTTATGGTACGCGGGCGAAGCCGCGGGAAAAGGCTAGTAAATAAATATAAGTTTATAGTTAGTAACTACTAACTACTAAGATAAAACATTCTCCAGTTGGATAATGATATTTGGGATAGAAAACCGCCAAATAGTTATTTTAACTGCCCTACCATATGAATACTTTATTCGCCGATAGTTTATTTTTAATTTATTCGAATAAGAAAAAAATATTCGAATAAAAAAAATATTCGAATGAATTATTTGTCGAATAATTTATTCGCGAATAATTTATTCGACGAATAAATACTGTCGAATGATTATTCGAATTTTTTATTCGTCATTCGCGAATAAAGTAATTTATTCTTATTCGTTATTCGTATTCGAATAATTTTTGCCCATCTCTGTTCTTAAGATAGGCCGTTAGGTTATCGTTTCTGGGTGTATTTCTGGGTGGGTGTGTTCGTTGGAGGGTGGGCGTTGCGATATGGGTGTAGATAAAATATATTATAATATCAGTGTGGTTTCTTTTTAAAAACCACACATAATTACCTATACAAAACCTCCTAGTCCATCCTTTAACGGCCTCCTAGCCCAGTCGGTAGTGACCCTGCCTACGAAGCAGGAGGTCCCGGGTTCGAATCCTGGTCAGGGCATTTATTTGTGTGTTTATCACAGATATTTGTTCCTGAGTTATGGGTGTTTTCTATTATATATATCGTCGTCTAGTACCCATAACACAGGCCTTATTGAGCTTACTGTGGGCCTAGGTCGATTTGTGTAAGATTGTCCTATAATATTTATTTATTATTTATTTATTTAAAACCGGCGATAGAGTGAATTTATATTTTTGGACATGAAATTGGTCACAGAGAGTAAGACAAACTTTTTTGAAACCCGGTCCCTAGGAGGATAAATAAGGGGTTGAAAGTTTCAAACGACTTTAGCGGAAGAAGTCGCAGGCTGAAGCTATAGTCAAACATGCAAATGCATTATCCTAGTCGGTTCTTCGAGTAATATTCAAGTTATCTAAGTATTATCATTTAGATTATCTTGGAGCTTAGTAGCAACCACTAAATGATCTGAAGGTCTTTGGAGTGGAACTAAGTGGCCATATTCCTTACAAGTTCCAGTCGGACTTTAATTAAAAGATTTTCCCATAAGTACAATGACAATGAAAATGGGTCACGGGGATAAACCGTTTTCGAGTATTGACGTAACACATAGACTGAACAAACAGTACACATTAATTTATTTATTTTAACCTTATATATAGAAAAGGTGGACTTAATGCCATGATCCATTCTCTACAATAAAATTAACCATTGGACATTGCACAGAAGATTGTAGATGTTGTATTAAAAATATTCATATACCATAGAATATTTATCGTCACCTATTTAGTATTGTTTGGTGCTAGATAAATTGATCTATGTGAAATTGTCTCCAAATATTAAAAATGTAGATACCTATTGTTGAATTCCTTTATCAACGTAAAAACATCTCGAATAACACCTGGGAACTACAGCTAGTGCTAAATAAACGCGATACCATCTCGTAAAAGAAATCCAGAGCCCTACTCCGCTGAACTATTGCCGGCTGATTTATTTTCCCTTATGGTCAGACTACACTTACCGTACGCTTGCTCTTATGCGTTTAAAGAACTCGGTTCCGTTTGCTTGGTTATGAAACAGTTGAGCACTTTTCTTGCAGCTCATGGAAAGAAACATGCAGAAAATGAAAGCCAAATTAGGCCCCGCAGATCACTCGAACTATTATACTTTTATTATTATTTATTTATTACCTATCTTTGAGCCAATCTACTAAAATATTTCGTCGGAAATGTGTGCTTTTCATCCCTCGCATAATAATTTACGATTCCTAGACATGAGGGTTCAACTTTTGTAAATGAATCTACTTTACTTTGTTTTACACAGCATTGAGTAAATACTGATTTAATAATTTTTCAAAGTAAAAACATCTCGAATAACACCTGGGAACTACAGCTAGTGCTAAATAAACGCGATACCATCTCGTAAAAGAAATCCAGAGCCCTACTCCGCTGAACTATTGCCGGCTGATTTATTTTCCCTTATGGTCAGACTACACTTATCGAACGCTTGCTCTTGTATCGACCTTTCTAAATATCTTAAACCTTTCGGACGCCAAGAACACCAAAAATTATCACGAGTTATCGGGCCCACAGCACCAAGGACACCTGATATGTGTTACGACGTAGACTGTAACAGTAACATTCATATTTTTAAGCAAGGTCTTGGTTCGCTTGCACCACTGATCGTGGCGTATAATCGATGTTTTTGTATATGACGCATGGCGTTAAAAAGGTTAATAATTCAGTGAGTGCGTTCCAGCTACAGGAGCCCAACAAAATATAAATAAACGAATAATGTAGGAAATAAGCCTAATTCGTTTTAATTTAAAATGATATTATACAAAACATTCAATAAATTTTTTTTTTTTTTTTTTTATACTACGACGGTGGCAAACAAGCATACGGCCCGCCTGATGGTAAGCAGCTACCGTAACCTATGGACGCATGCAACTCCAAAGGAGTCACATGCGCGTTGCCGACCCTTTACAAAAAAGGAGGATTCACTAAAGTAATATAATATTTCATTAAAGTAATTAGTACTACAGCTAGGATCGCGATTTCTAGTTAATGAACATTAAGATTTAAATTACCTGTCTTGTATGAAACTAACACTGAAATTGTCAATATCCGAACTGCGATAATGTTGAAGTAGTATTGGGTTATCCTTTTGACGTCACATTGCAGTTATAAGTATGTAGTTTAGGATATATACACGCCAAAATCGTGATTTTGTTAAACACACAAATTCCCGCTATCGCTTGTGGCTACCAGCTGTAGCAGATGGCTAGTGCGTCACGACCCTTCCCTTATTGGTTCCGATACCAATAAAACCGCCTTCCTTTTATCAAGCCGCCGGGTTTATCTGACACCGTCTTTCATTTAACGCGGGAAAGTGGTTCGAAAATATATGTACAATACAAGGTAAGTTCAGAAATTCTCATAGGTTTAAGGCATTTTAGAAGAAAAAACACAACACGTGCATGGACGAGGCATAATGGAGGGTTCCGTACCTTCAATGGAATGGAAGAAGAACCAAACTAATAGCAAATCTGCGGAGAATGTCCAGAAGAAGAAGTAGCTAAGCGGCTGAGGTGTTCAAAATAATCTTAGCACGACTTTATAACGAAGAGAATAAGAGCATGTTTTTTTTTTATCTTTTTTTTTTATCCCCTCAGCTGTGGGAGATTAATATGGCCGCTCCGCTTCGTCTGTGGCAGCCTGCGGGGTCTGCCCCACAGACAGGGTTTCCAGGTCCAAATGCAGGTGGAAAATTGTGATTAATTCCGTTCTTTACAATGTTACAGTCTATAATTTGTATTTTTTCTGCTCTTTATTAAATTATCTAAGTGGAGCTTGAAATTACGACCATAAAACTAGCATCAAATAACTGTACAGGTGGGTTCATTATAAGGGTACCGAAAGTTATCTCTTATTTTCGATAATAATTAAAAAATAAACGGTTTTGAGGCTTATCTGTTGCTTTAATAATGTACATAATGTAATTATATACATAACAAAATCATAAAATGCCAGGCTCATTAATAAAATGTTTAATATACACCATTTGAAAACTTTATTGAAATGATGTCTGCCCTAGAAATGGCGTACGTAAGTGGGTTTCGAATTACATGCATTGTGGAGTGCTACTACACCCTAGGTATTAAATTTATAGAGAAGCAAGAAACTAAAGTTGTCAACGATCTGTGGCCAAAGCAATACTATTGCAGGTGTAGTAGTTATAAGGTAAGAGATGTTTAAAAAATGCATTTATTTATTCATGCAAAATGATTGCCCACAAAATGTTGAAAAATCTCAGCAACCAGCAGCCTTGATCCAAACCAATTCAGTTTCCCAGGATATTAATAAAACAGACTTAAATACAAAATAACTGCACTTGCTCCTATTGAACAAAAAACACCTAAAAACTTGATCTGAAAACAAGACAAATATAGACCTAATCACATATATATGGTTTGATTAATATGGACATACCTAGATCGTGAAAGTCTGAAATTAAAGGGATATTTCCAAATGTGTGAAGAGTAACACGTTTGTTTTTAGAATATTTGTATTATTATCTGACATAAATCTATAAATATTATAAAAAGAAACACTTAATCTGTTAGTAAGGTCTCAGACTACTTTTACAAGTCTAGATACGAAAAATATATAAATAAATTAACAAAAAACGTCGATGCAACTGACAGCATAAATCTCACAGCAAAAGACAAGTAACAAAAGGATATCTATGCCTTTGAGATTTTGATCCACATGATTAAAACCTGCTTCTTAGTAAGTGGAATGTCCATGATATGCAAACGTGCGTTAGTAACATGACTGCGCCGTCTGTGGCGACAGCCTCGCAGGTTCTCGTCTAGTCTGTGGCGACAGCCTTGCAGGTTCTCGGCCAGTCTGTGGCGAAGCCCGAGAGGTCAGGTGCCGGCCGTTATTCAGTTTGTGAACTATTTATCACTTTAAACAGATTTTAAACTAATTTCATTGTATTTAATAAAATATATATGAACTACGTCATATAATGATTGTTTTGAGACACAGTAAAACATAAAAAAATAACAAGAAATCGAGCATGAAAGTTCCGGCTATGACTTAGCATGTTGTTTTCTTCACAGGTTTAACACCGAAATTACTCAAAAAACACACTCAAACATAATAATAACAAAAGTTTACATATATTTCCCCAGATTTCCAAAGGTTTCACCATAAAAATCAACAATTTTAACTTAAACACACGTAATAACTCACTCGCCCAAGTGGCTGTTTTTGACTGACGAAATTTAACGTATTTTTCCTCCGTTGAACATTCAAATGTTCGCTTGCTAGCTGTCTTGCTTCGTTCACTCCACGACGAAATAAATTAGAGTGAGGCAAACATACGTTTCACTGATAGATAACAACAAGTCTAAACGCGAATGCAGCGAACCTGGCAGGTCGAGCCACAGATTAACCGCCATTTTTATGACCACCTGAGAGGCGTTCCCACAGCTGAGGGGTTATGGAACCTTTGTCAATATGATATGTCGGCTCCGTTAGGCCTCTACGTTACAAAGTTTGTATAAATATTCAGTATTACTACATCTAACTAAAAATCGAAAAAACTGTACACTAATTTCGCAGTTGTAGACAGCTTAAGAGCATGTGAAGGTAACTTTGAACAACTTAGAAGTAAGCTTAACGGGTGTTATACAACTAGCCTATGTTTTACGGGTGTGTAATTATACAACTAGCCTGTTACTCTCAATATTGTTGACTGGTAGAGAATACCTTATGGCATTAAGTCTGCCTTTTGTACGTTCAGTTTTGTAATAAATATTAAATAAATATTGAAATGCACTCACAACCTCTAAAACCAGCCAACATGAAATAAATAATTCAAACAAAACAAAATCATAACACGGCTACTTTATACCTATAAGCGGATCGGATGGAAATTTTATCTCTTCCAATACCCTACGATGAAAAGGTTCTAACTGATATACTATCGTTATGGAGATATGACCTTTGAAAAGTGTTTCAGCGTGGATAGCTTTTTCAGGCTTGCATAAATGGGAATCGATTCTTGTAGGTATTTCCTTTGTTCTTGAAATTAATGTTGGAATAGAATTGATTAAGCATGCTGTTGTAGAATCTATTATAGAATAAGTAAATAAAAATAAATATTATAGGACAATCTTACACAAATCGACCTAGGCCCATGATAAGCTCAATAAGGTTTGTGTTATGGGTACTAGACGACGATAGATATAATAGATAGATATCGATAAATACTTAAATACATATAAAACATCCATAACTCAGGAACAAATATCTATGATAAACACAAATAAATGCCCTGACCAGTATTCGAACCCGGGACCTCCTGCTTCGTAGGCAGGGTCACTACCGACTAGGCTAGGAGGTCGTTAAAGTAAATGAAATAACATTATACAGGGTGTAACAAAACTACTGGTCCGTTTAAGGGCATAATTGGTATCATATTGCGAGTAAGAAAAAGGAGGAGAAAAAAATTAAGCGCGAAAAATTTTTTTTTTTTGTATGGGGCATGTTGTCCCAGCCTCCATACAAAACCATTTATTTATTGCGTAAAAAAAATTTTTTCTTAGTTTTTCATAATTAGAATACGGTACCAATTACGGATCGATATACAAACCCTTAAACGGCTTACCAGCATTTTTGTTACGTCTTGTATTAAAACCAGAGCGCGTATCATGGTTGTCATTTTGTCGCCTATCACGTCATGCGTCACTTTCGCACTTACATACTTGTTAGAACGTGACAGGTATGGTGACAATAAAAATCCGACCATATTAGGCTAGCAGAACCACCCATTAGTTGTAAATTCTGACGTATGGCGACCGCTCGCTGCTGCCACGCAAAGTCGTGCGACTAATTCGCACCCACGCAGTGAGCGCACTACCGTAGTAATATGAATATTACTAAATAATTACTATTTAACTGATATAAATTAAGTACTTACCATTTACACCTTTTTATCTCCACTCTTAAATAAATAAATAAAATATATAAATAAATATTATGAAACAATCTAACCTCCACAACTGCAAATCAACCTAGTCCCACGGTAAGCTCAATAAGGCTTGTCTTATAGGTACTAGACGACGATATATATAATAGATATATACACTAAATACTTAAATACATAGAAAACATCCATAACTCAGGAACAAATATCCGTAATAACCACACCGAACCCGGGACCTCCTGTTTCGTAGGCAGGGCCACTACCGTCTAGGCCAGGAGGTCGTTAATCTTAAATATATGTGTGCGAGTTTAGTGCAGGGTACCACATTGTCGATTCTAGTTACCGAGTTACGGGTAGTTTAGTGAAAAATGACAAAACATATCGAAAATCGGTTTTTAACAGAAACGGATAAACCATGCTCTAATGAATCTGTGATTTTGAGCCCGACGCTGAAATTACCATTTTAAGCACCTTTTGAGAGCCTCAAAGTTTAGTACCTAGGGTACCACTTCGTCGACACCTTATTAACAATAAGCCTGACGATTCACAAAAAAATCTCAAGTTAAAAACTTTGAATCCGCAAACGACCTAACGACCGATCGAACTCAAACCCCAGGTTATTTAAAACAATAACCGAAAATCCATCCCATTAAATATGGATGCGCAAAACTTGCCATCCACTTACCAAACTGTCGTTACACAGAATCCAGCCCCTCCTTATTTATTGAAATCCATGAATACAGAGTGACTCGACTTTGCCACTCACCTTTTTGTGTTTTATTGTTTGGCGAGTTTTTGCGAGCTTTTAATGGGAAATTTTCTGTGCAATAATGTGAGTCATCGAGTGATTGAAAAATACAGGAGATTTTAAGTTACAGGCAAATGCTTACAGGTGCTTGAATAAAAACCACTCTCACATAACTACGGTCTCTAATGTCTATTAGATAAAAAAACTGGCCAAGTGCGTGTCGGACCACGCAGAATGGAGGGTTCCGTATCTTCAGTGGAATAAGAACCAAACTAATACCTAAAGTTCGTATCTAATGCCTATGGAAGGAGTTTCTTGGAGATAATTTAAAAATGGCTCAACTTGATAATATTCGAAACAATTTTCGTCGAAAATATGTATAATAAGGCATGTCTTCTCAATTTTTTTTTTCATATTTTTTAGAGTTACGATTTAAAAGTTACATGGGGGAGACAGATTATTTTTTGACTTTAGAGCGATTATTTCTTAAAATATTTGCTTAATCACAAACGGGTTCCGTAGCGAAAATTGCAAAAATCCGTTTTTGCAATTTTCGCTACGGAACCCTAAAAAGTGGGATTACTTTGGCAAAGGTAGCTTGGGAGGTTGGCGCGTATGTCATACGTTATACAGATTCGATATTGTACTTAAACAATAAAAGTGTAAGCGCCACTTTGCCTTTTATGACATGTATTTCAGTTTTCTTATGGTAAAATGTTGGAAAAACGCCCTGTTTACCTTTACAAAGAGATCTGTCGCAATATATAAATTCAAACTCTTTTACCAAAACAACAGGAAAAACATTTGAACACACGTTTCCATTTTCATCTACAATACGATTATTGTCGTCGTATCTAATTTTTAATGAGAGATTTGCTCAGAGCGCAGATGCAGGGTTTTTACTTTGTTTATAATGTTTATGTCGAGCTAAACGTTCGGGTTCCGTTAGCTTAAGAAAAATACAGAAGGATTTTTTATACTATATAATTTGTATTATTTATTACTTTAACAGTAATATTATTTATAAATTTAATAGTAATTTACCATTTATGCCGGTCTAGTTTTTAAAGCCGTCTTGCAAAAGTCATCTAGCTCAATAAGATGATTATGATGACAAACCCAAACCCAATGAGCTTCCAATGTTTTATCATTATCACAGAGTTCCAATATATCACTATAAGTTTTCACCGTGCATTGCCCTACATAAGCCGAATTCTGCTACTCGATGAGGTAGGGTTGCCTACAGCCTACTCTTGATCTATTATGATCACTTTCGGTCTCCATCGTCAGACCAACTTGATGGTACCGAAATATTATATTGTCGTCCAAGTTAAACAGGTACGCTTCAACTCAATCGGGCATCAGGAACTGGTTTAAATCTGGTTCCTTGCTTCGTTCGAAATATTTAGTCTGGAAATATACAAGATACATGGATACTATTAAGCTATGTACTAAGTTTCACTTCATCCAGGATTGTTGTCGCCTACCGCCCCTTGTTCCGAGCGAAGCGAAGGTGTGACGAGAAACAATGTAACGAGCGAGAGGATTACTCGTCTGTGAATATGCTTGGACAGCTTCATTGATCGCTAAAATAGGAAGTGGTCTATTACAGCAACGGTATTACCGACGCATGCTTCGTATTCGTTGGACCGACAAAGTGACAAATGTAGAGGTTCTACGCCGAATGGGAAAACCTAGGACTTGTCCGTACCATAATATATGCGTTAGGACCGGTATTCTCTCTTGCGGACCATCATGATGGGGAAAGTACCCGGAAAGCGCAAACCTGGAGGACGCAAGATGTCTTGGCTCCGTAATATCAGGGAATATACGGGGATAAAGACCGTTGAGGAACTGTTCAGATTGGCATTCGACAAAGACAATTTTAAGAAGCTGACCTTCAGTAATGGAGAGGCACCTGAAGAAGAAGATTACAGAAAATTAATTGCAAGAATTCATTGAAGAATTTTGGGCGAGTGGTGACGGTTCCTTTCTTAGATGTTATTTTACTATTATAATAAGTACGTAACAAGAAATCAGCACGTGCGGTTTTGTATTATTAAGAGTGCTTGTGTCTTCTATTAGCTTAATATGTTATATAATGCCAATGCAGTAAACTAATAGTATTAGGCAATAAGATTTACTTCATCAAGGATTGTTGTCGCCTACTGTCCCTTGTTCCGAGCGAAGCGAAGGTGTGACGAGAAACAATGTAACGAGCGAAAGGATAACTCGTCTGTGAATATGCTTGAACAGGCTCGAGATTCCAATTTAGAGGCATATTCAGATGTTGATAACATGATACCAAATTTATTATAATTTTATTTACAGACTAGAATCTGGCCGTGCTTCGTTTGCGCAGGATTTATCAACCGCCTTCGTAGTCGAATCCCGGTCACTGCATTTATCGGTTTATTCATCACAAATATTTGTTCCTGAGCCATAGATGCTTTTTCAACGGACTTCAAGATTTCGAAGGAGGAGGTTCTCAATTCGTCGGGAATTTTGTTACTTTTTGCAATTTTTAGGGTTCCGTACCTCCAAAGGAAAAAACGGAACCCTTATAGGATCACTTTGTTGTCCGTCTGTCTGTCTGTGTGTCTGTCTGTCTGTCTGTCTGTCTGTCAAGACCATTTTTCTCAGGAACGCGTGGAGATATCAAGCTGAAATTTATATCAAATACTCCGGTCTATTGTCTCTTGGAGCTGTGAAAAAATCAAGCTTAAAAGCCAACGCAATCAAAAGATACAGTCGTTTATGCTGCAAATTTTAGAGTTTTTCGGCACTCGCAAAACCTACGGGGTACTTCCCGTGAATTCAGAAACTTGAAATTTGGCGTGAAGCAACGTCATATAGCATAGACAATGGAAAAATTACAAAAAGTAGATATTTTTTTGGAAAATCAATAAAAAAAAAAATTTTTTAATTTTAAACTTACTACGTTTTTCCTCGTAAACGCGTGGAGGTATTAAATTGAAACTCATGTCAAATACTCAAAGCTATAGGACCTTTCAGATGTAGCAAAATCAAACTTTTATGTCAACGCAATCAAAAGAAATAGCAATTTAAGTCGCATATTTTGAAACTGAGTACTCGCTAGAAACTCAAAACCTAAAGGGTACTTCCCGTAAACTCAGAAACTTGAAACTTGGCACGAAGAAACTTCATATAGCACAGACAAAGGAAAAATTACGAAAAGTAGACATTTTTAGTAAAATCATACAAAAAATATTTTTTTAAATTTTAAAGTTACTACCTTTTTTCTCGTAAACGCGTAGAGGTATTAAATTGAAATTCATATCAAATACTCAGGTCTATAATACCTTTAAGCTGTAACAAAATCAATTTTCTATGTCAATGCAATGGGTGAACTTTTAATTATATACCTACAGGTTTGTACGGAACCCTCGGTGCGCGAGTCCGACTCGCACTTGGCCGGTTTTTTAATACATATTTAGATGTTTACCGATTATTCGAAGACGGCTGAACCGGTTTGGAAAAATTTTTTTTTGTTTGTAATGGGATACTTGACAATTGGTCCCATTGTCATCAAGTCAAGATCTGATGATGGAATCCTGGAGAAATCGAGGAAACTCTTCAAATACTATAGGCACACCTAATAGTGATTTGAGCACTTTTTAAAGCAGGTCGAGCATTTTGTTCTGGAAAGGTGGAGGCTAAGTGAAGTCTTTTTTGTATAAAAATATTATACTTATATTATTATTAGATCAAATACAAACATTGAAAAAAAAAAATGCAAAAAGATGATTGAAGGCATTGAAAATTTCGTCAACTTAGTAACTTGACCCATAGCTTAATTGGTAAAGCGATGGAGCCCCGGCAAGGCGTATCGATGCAGGTTCAAGTCCTGCTGGGTTGATTATTTTTTCAATGTTTGTATTTGATCTAATAACAATGTATTGTATAAGTGAAATAATTATGAAATTATTATATTCTAAGTATGTATTTATATATTTCAGTGTGTTTATTGTTGCTTAGTCTGGTTTAGTCATAGGTCGATCTGTGTAAGATTTTAATGTCTGTGTATTTATGTAATAGTGGCGGCGCGTCCATACAAGGTGTAACAAAAATGCTGGTGAACCTTTCAAGGGCATAATTGGTATCGTATACTGATTATGAAAAACTAAAAAAAACTAAAATCGGGTCAAAAAAAAATTGTATGGAGGCAGGCTGGCCTAATTTTCAGACAGTTATTGAGCAGTTTTCCTAGACCATATGAAGAAAACAAAAACTAAATTAAGTCCGGCTTGCCTAAGAAAAATTTTACGCCACTGGTATGTAATTGCTTTCCATTTGCTTAAAATCCCTCTAATCCATACCCCACTTCACTCAAGACCACTTCGTTACAAATCATGCTCCCTTTTGTTTCCGTCTATTCTAGTACTGATTACCGGCCGATTTATTACCTGCCAATGAGCCGGATCCACAGATTACAGATGTAACTAGATCAGGCATACTCTAAGATACCCCTGTGGTTCCGCAAGATTTTTTGAAAAAAAAAAACAAAACACCTCTCTCTGGTCGACCGTTCTGACACGGCGTATTACGATTGTTGGGAGGATTGTAGAGTTCCATCAAGTATTTCCCTTTCCAAAAGTGTTCCGTTACCAAAAAAGATTGAGAACCGCTGAAGTAGATGGTCAAGTAAAGTAAAGTAAAGCTGCCAGTACACAATGGCCCATCAGGAGCCAGTCGTAGGGACGCAGCTATGCGTTAGAGGGAGCTAACGATATTGCAATCTCCTTCCGTCGTATAGCTGCGTCCCTTAGACTGGCCCATGATGGGCCATTGTGTACTGGGAGCTTAAAATTTATTAATTCCAATCACAATGGCCGCTTTTATACTTTGCTGTGAACGGCAAATTATCGTCACGATATTCTGGTGCGTTCACATGTATGTTTTCGTTGTATGAGACAGATTGGTCCAGCCCACCAAACGTGACGATACATGTGACGATAATTTGCTGTCATGGCAAAGTATAAAAGCGACCAATGTTTGTCTGGTCCATTCCAAACTAGGCTAAGCCTGCATCTTGGAGCTCACCATATGTAGCTTTAGAGAATTCAAACAACCGGAGTAGCCATTGACAGGCGTTCCCCTCTGCCGAAAAGAGTGGTCATACACATGTATGGACTGACGTTTATCTGACGTAGCTATTTGTACGTTACGTACGAATAGCCATACATTATACGTTCCCCTCCCCCGCAAAAATCGGCAGACTTTTTTTGTATAGAACATGAGAAACATGGCCACTCCATCCGGGTTGGATTCTCTAAGTATGTAGCAGTTTATAATACATTAAAATTAATTATTTGTGTGTGTGTACAGATGTGACTTTTTCTGTCAGAAATGTGGAAAATCGTGTCGTTCTCTTATCGGTCTTTATATCCACCAAAAGCTTTGTTTCCACAGTGTTCTTGTTTAAATCGTCTGCACTAGACGCAAAGGCCGATTCATGAATGAATGAATGACAGATGTGAGTAGGGGTACATACCAGTAGGGGTACAGGTATATTACGTGAATGAGTGCGAATAGGTAATAATAATTTAGCTGATTTAGATGTAAAGTCACCTGCGAGATCCTGTACAATGGAGCTTGCAAAATATCGAACACAATTTGATTTAACTTGACGTTAAAGGTATTACAAATATAGTATGTATGCTGGCGGTGTAAGAATTTATTGCGAAAAACAAAAACAGTAGTTTGTACTGGCCAGCTGACACGATGTGTCCCATGCAAAAAATAGCATGATGAGAAAATAATTGGCTCTCACTGACTTCTGTTTTAAAGTTTTTTTTAACAATTGCAGCACCATCTTTCGCGCGTTGCTTTGCGCGTTTAACCTGATTATATCGTAATTTCTGGATAGTGAACAAAATGATATAAACATTTAGTGCATCTAGTTTAATACTGATCCGTGGTCGGGTCGATGGAAGGTTCTGTACCTCCGGCATCAATAGATTTCGTCTTGAGTTTACATAAGTTTAGGAGTTTGAGTTTAAATCGACTGCAACTACTTAGTATAATCGCCTTATCGCATATTACCTACATATACTCGAATCTTTTGTCAGATATCCCATAATCACAATGTTTGCATTTAATTGCCCCATACAATTGCCGTTTTCTAATTTAAACAATACATTAAAAACACAATCTATTTCAAAAATAACTGCAACACACAACTAATAATCACCCAATGTAGAAGTTGTATTGAAGTTGCATCGAAAAATTACTAGGTACTACTACCCCAGGGAAGAAAAGGGAAGAAATGCAGTGACATGTAGCCATACAATAAATACCTACCTAACTAAACGAAATTATATAATACATCCATGGCTCTCGTGGGATGAAGCAGGTAGCTGTAGATGTGCAGACTTATATTACTTAATTGTTGTAACGTCGAAGTAGGTATAACACAAAATTGTTGTTTTAATTTTAGAGCGCACTATTCGCCAACAAACTGTCCTCAGTTTGGCGAAAGAAACGATGTATACGTACGTACTTAAGTTTTCTCTTGAAATAAATAAAAAAAAAACGAAAAAAAAAATCAAGCAAATTCTGATATTAGATATATATCTAGCTGTATTGCAGTTAGAATACGGCCCCATATATCTATCATATGTGGACGAGTTTAATGAAACGGCCCACTTTATCAATGAATGTAAAACAATAATAATTTAAAATGAATGTGTCTGTCTACCGCTATTATTTCAAAGATTTTACATTACTCACGTTTTGATTTCATCCCTTCAACTTTGAAGACTGAGTTTTATTACGTTGCTTTACTTACTGGAAAATGTAAATATAAATTGTCATGTCTTCGCCTCAAGATTTATATTTATAAACGAAGGTAGTTGCCCTGCAACGTTACGACGTATTCGCACCCAGTTCGTCGGTATCGTAGAAAGAGAAAAAAGATATCTGTCTTCTTCTACGACACCGGTCGCTGGTCACCTCATTCTTGTCCGTGCGCGCGCGGCGATCGCACCTGGTTAGAGCTCTAACAAATAAATTAAATTTTAGTTTGCTTTTTTTTTAGCTAATAACCTAGTGGATTTTAGTTCAAATGTTATGAGAGTGATGATATGATTGCTTCGAGCCAATACGAGATATTGGCCAATAGCCAATTTTGCTCAGAGTTAATACGAGATATTAAACCGTAGCTATTTTTTCTTTACTGCATTTGTAGTGGAAAGTACAAATTTTATTTGTAAGCAAAAACAATGTAACAGTACTGCGATCAGGAAAACTACCCTAAAAATAAAAAATAAAAAATTTTACGTGATTAACACGTCATTTTTGTGGGGAATTTCTTTGGAGGAAAAGCAGCGATCTATTTAAAGCCCACCTAATGCCTGTGTTTGTCATATTCTTTTATAGTGATATGCACTTCGCATAATAAGTCACATACTTATTCCCCGATCTAGCACGAGATGTTCGGCAGTGAACATTATAGCTCCGAGTTATTACGAGATAATAATCAGTAGCAATTTCACAGAGTTAATACTTAAACTACCGCCGCCTCCACAAAATCTGCAAGCCGCAGAAATAGACAAACAATTGGGTGTATGGACCTAGGCCTCAGGAGGTGTCCCGTAACTCGCAGCGTGGCATTCGGAATCGGAACCTGACCCTCGTCAGTGTTGCAGCCTGCGGAACCGGCATACCTAAGGACCCTTGCCAACGCCGAAGACTTCAGACGTACCTATCGATTTGTTTCGGAGGCGACGGAATATGGCGAAAGGCGGAAAACGAAAACGCCAATATGTTTAATGGACTTAAGATCCTTGATACTTAGGAAATAAATATCAAAAACAAAAAAAAACAAACAATACATTTCGTGTTAATGATATATATAATTTTCAAAGGAATTTACATTTCACTTAGTGACAACTGTGTATATTTAAATATATCACAGGCTATGCAACTTTGTCTGTAGTACATACCTACAAACAGCAAAACAGGATTTCAACTGTTCAAGATCAGTGGGTAGAAAAACATTAACTACCACAAAAACTGCGTGGCTGCAGTGTTTTCTCTTTACTATTAGAAAATGGTAACATCAGATATAGTAGATATCAGCAAAGCAAAATCAGTTGGGCTATATTTTATGGATGCTCTGCAGAATAATAACAGGTACCAAATTCTTATTGTACCGAAACACTGTGTAATCCGGGATCGTATTTATTTGGAAATAAACTCTGCTAGTTGCATATTTAACTTTAAAAAGCTGGCCGATTAAATACTACAGCCCCCAACCAATCCAACTTTAAATTGTAATATGAGGAGCCAACCGTCTCATCACCACCACCGCCAGCGTCATCTACGACGAAAACGCTCAGGTCGCGCGCGTTGGCACCGCCGTCCAGCAGTCAGCCAAGCACGCCCAGAGCCTCGCTCTCACGTTTTTTTTAGTGCAGACGTTAGACATCAAGGTATGCGCAGATCCCGTATCTTCCTTGGTTGGCAATTAAAAAATAATGAAAACATAAAGTTTGTTTTTTGCCGAGCACATCAGCCGCGTACACACATTTGGGCATTTGTCCAAATATCTGTCTTATATCCTACTCTACTATGGATTCTATAGAATAAAAAAGAGACATTCGGCTCGGCACTCGGCGAGTCCGGCATGTGGGCAGTAATTACAGACAACACGCGTTTTTTTCATTTTGGTACAAAAAGTCGATATTGATTTCATTTCATAAAAAAGTAGTAGAGTAAATATTTATGAGACTGACATATACTGTATATACAAGGTGTAACAAAAATGCTGGTGATCCGTATATATATATGGATAATATATGATAAGGGACTCTTCTGTTTCCTCAAAACGGTTAAGATTTATTATTGTTATTTAAAGTACCTTACAGACTGACAGTGCTAAGGGATCAGACAAGTTTTAGGATTTGCATTTTACTCAAAAAATTATGACTTTACCCTTGACGAGCTAGAAAACAATGTCCTGATACGTTAGTTGCTGGATTTTTGGATATACTAGGCGACATGTGTCTCCATAGCCGTGGTTCCCTATTTATATATAAGTGAAACATGTTTTTAATTTCCACACATCCATTACAATCTATGTACATACGATTTCAACGTTATTTTCCCTGGCTGCGTATATTACGCATTTGTGAGGCAGCAAGTGCCGCAACTTACGGTCAATCGGTCATGTGAGTATTGATCATCATCATCATCATCAGCCTATACTAGTCCACTGCTGGACATAAGCCTCCCGTAATGAGCGCCATAGCGCCCTGTCTTCAACTTGCCGCATCCAGCATCTGCCTGCAGTCTTTCGCAGACCGTCATCCCACCTGGCCGGAGGGCGTCTTACACTACGTTTGCCGAGACGCGGTCTCCACTCGAGTATTGATGTTTACTCATAATACTAATAAGTTACAATATCCTTGTTGTAATATCCTTTGAGACTAATAGCACTTCAATAAAGGTCTGTCATAACGACTTCTGCGTTTGCTAGGAAGATAAAAAGTTTGATTGAGGTTTAATGAGTTTTATAAACTTGGGTGATATTACTCAAATAATAAAGTAAAAAATTAGACATCGAAATACTGGATATGACATGATCATACTCGTACATAATACAAAATGTACCTACTTTTTTATTTTTAACACATTTTGGGGAAAGGAACCTTATATCACTTATATGGTTATGGTACCTACCTACGCCTTTAGTTTGGCTAAACTTATTCATAAAATATTTCAAGTTAAAGCCAAGACTAGTAGTACGTATTGTAACTATAGTTGGTACTAAAGGGTAGTGCACTTTATTAGTGCAAGGATACATAGGTACTTCCCTCTTCACATCTTCTTATACAGAAAATAAGACATTTTTTAGAACATAATCAACCAAAATATTTATGCATTTTCATTAGCTGCTTGTATAGATTGTGTTTTTTTGAAAATAATTGGCGATATTTTCCAGGAAATAGTTACTTACTTATTCAATCCTTCGTTTTGATATGCTAACTGCAATCCTTTCAATTCATTCTACCAAGTGAGAATTGTCTCTTGTTGTCCATTCTAGTTTGCAACGACAAATCGTCAATTTTATTTTCCAAATCGAATTCTGTTGTGACTTATTTTATGGAATAAGCTAGTACCGTTCTTCACATAATTTTGACAATGGCAAGACGAATCAATGTGTTATTTCGCGAAATATCCCTACCTAAAACTAATTTTGTATCCCATGTTTTCCAATTTATTAATAGGGCTGGGATAACACTAGGAAGTTTTACCAACCCATCTTCAAAACTTCAGATCAGTTTCAAATACAGGGAATTGTTATTCCACTTGAATGAAAATATATAGGTATATATATGTCGCAGGGAAATGATTAAAACAGAGATTTGAACAAATCTCTAAGGGATATGATCAAATTACGCAGGATGTTAAAATGGAGACTCCATATCATCATTTCCCTAGAAAAATTCAGTAATTTCACCAAATCACTGACTCTGTTTAGTGGGAAGACAAAATCGGCCAAAAAACGCGACACGCTTTTTCATTTCACTAGATTTGTTTAGTAATTTGACAAAATCCCTAACCGCTACAGTAAGTTGATGAAACGAACTCAAAAAGTCGACTAGTTTTATCATTTCGCTAAACTAGTTTAGTGAATTGATAAAGTCTCAACTGGAAGATGGTATATGGTGATTTGATTAAATCTCTGAACTGGTTTAGTGAAATGATGAAAGGAAGTACCGAATACAATATTTTACTTTACAGTTAAGCGATTTTATCAAATCTCTGACTAGATAAAGTGAAACAGATATTAAATCAGAGATTTTAACAAATCTCTAAGGGATATGATCAAATCACGCAGGATGTTAAAATGGAAAATCCATATCATCATTTCCCTAGAAATATTTAGTCATTTCACCAAATCACTAACTCTGTTCAGTGGAAAGACAAAATCGGCCGCATGCAACATGTGGAAGTACTGTTGGAGATGAAGGTTAAGGCTTAGTTGTTAAATGCCAATTTTGTCAAAAAGAAAGCAATTATGAGCTGAGAGGGAAAATGCAGCAAAATTTTTGAACATATACTAGAGAAAGATCGAAGATATGACTTGAAGATATAGACTAGATTACGTGAAATTGTTACATAAAATGTTAAAAGTAGGTATCAAAGTTGTTTATGCCATCAAAAACAAAACTTGTAAAAAAAACAAGTCTCGCAACTCAGTTCTTCTACCGTAAAAAGTTGTGAGATCCATGTAATACCAAGTCGGTTGATTTATTCAGTCCCTACTTAAGGGACCTTCTGTCTTAAGTTATTACGTAATTAGCTAATCTAACAACATCTTATAGTGACCGTGAGCATGCACTGGATTTTCACAAATAACGCACCTTCCAATTATGTCTTTCCACTAAACAGAGTCAGTGATTTGGTGAAATGACTAAATTTTTCTAGGGAAATGATGATATGGATTCTCCATTTCAACATCCTGCGTGATTTGATCATATCCCTTAGAGATTTGTTAACATCTCTGATTTAATATCTGTTTCACTTTATCTAGTCAGAGATTTGATAAAATCGCTTAACTGTAAAGTAAAATATTGTATTCGGTACTTCCTTTCGTCATTTCACTAAACCAGTTCTGAGATTTAATCAAATCACCATATACCATCTTCCAGTTGAGACTTTATCATTTCACTAAACTTGTTTAGCGAAATGATAAAACTAGTCGACTTTTTGAGTTCGTTTCATCAACTTACTGTAGCGGTTAGGGATTTTGTCAAATTACTAAACAAATCTAGTGAAATGAAAAAGCGTGTCGCGTTTTTTGGCCGATTTTGTCTTCCCATTAAACAGAGTCAGTGATTTGGTGAAATTACTGAATTTTTCTAGGGAAATGATGATATGGAGTCTCCATTTTAACATCCTGCGTAATTTGATCATATCCCTTAGAGATTTGTTCAAATCTCTGTTTTAATCATTTCCTTGCGACATATATATACGCCAAAATCATTTCATTCGTCGAGCAGTCATGAAATATATATGTATTATATACTTATACCAAAATACAATTGGAAAATAGGATCAAATATCGTTTTGATACTCAAGTAAAGGAGGACAGGTGAACTCACCATAGTATTTCGTGACGTCACAAGCTCGGTAGCAACGGAAAGGGATTATTCAACTGTTTCATAAAGGTTGTTTGACTCGATAGTAAAATAGCCAGTTACCTTAGTACGTAGGTAGCTGACTGATATTTTAAGCCATAAGTATTACTAGATGATTTCAGTAATAAATTCGTATTATTATTTCTTTATATCTGGTATTTATCTTTAAAATTGGTTGAAGATGGCAATCCCATTTGCTTATATTGGATGTTAATCAATAACTACTCTAGTTATACCTAACATAAAGTGAAGACTATTTGAAACATCTGCCGTAAATGGGAAAGACCCTGTTTAGATTTACCTTTTTCCCTATCATCGACCTGTAAAATTTCTAGCAAAAAAGTTTACTAAATATCTATGTTTCAAATTAAATACACCCTATAACTCATCCAACTATGAAAATGTATGCAAAAAACATCACATCATCCCGTTGTATAAACGGCGTCAAATCGCTGATATTTTATATATTCTTAACATTACGAATGGTAATATTGATTCCCCCGAATTACTTGCCGAGCTTTCCTTTATTACTCCATCTAGGCCTAGAAGATACTTCCCCCCTCTTTTGATCCCGTTTTCATCCCGTAACTATAGAAAGAATAGCTTTCTTTTACGAGCTGGAATAAGTTTAAATAATTTGACGAGGGAGCTGGACATTGACATATTCAATAGCAACATTACAACTGTTAGGCGTAATATGACAGGCGAATTCTTTAGTGGGTGAGCATGCCTTGTGCCAAAGAGATTTATAAGGAGTCTATTATATGTAGTAATTTAATATAGTTATATATATGTAATGTACAAGCCATGCTGTTAATTTATAAGTCTCAGATTATTTTATTTATATTCACTTAGTAGGTAATAGTTGATAAAATGTTGTATAATTTACTGTAAACCACCATTGGTTTTTGCTATAATGATGCTACTGGTGGGAACCTTTAATTGGCTCTCTGTTACTTACCAATATAGCTACACTATTATTATTAGCTGTTGGTTCCCCGAATAAATATAAATAAATAAATAAATAAAAAGTTGTAGATCATATTACTAATTTCGTGTTGTTTATTTGACTAACACAAAATAAAATGTATAGAAGTGTATAAATTGAATACCAACATACCTTATATTGAGTAACCTCTTAAGTAACATTTACATATCATTATATAAACGACCTCAAGTCGGTTCTTCAGTCTGCTCAGTGCCTTCTTTACGCAGATGATCTGAAGTTGATATATGGAGTGGAACAGAGTGAGGACTGTGAGTCATTGCAAAGGGACATCGACTCGGTTTATCGGTGGAGTGTGGAAAACAAGCTCCTTTTCAACTTGACTAAGTGTAGCGTATGCACATTCACCCGTGCTCATACGCCCATACACGCCCTGTATATGCTTGGGTCTGAACAAATCAATCGCGTGTTTTCCGCTAAAGACTTGGGTGTAGTTTTCGATACGCGGCTCACCTTTCATGAGCATATTTTATCGCTTGCTGCTAGTTGCTATCGAAGACTGGGCTTTATAACGCGCAACCTTCGTTACGTTAGTGATCCTTTGGCTATAAAACTTGTATATAATGCCCTAGTAAGGAGCAAGCTGGAAACATCGTCCATCGTGTGGCACCCTTACGAATCTACGTATGCCTTACTACTTGAAAAGGTACAAAAAGCATTTTTAAGGTTTTTATATAAAAAAATGTATGGCTACTACCCCTTCCTCTACCCGACCAAATATCTTCTTGGGACACTGGGATACAACTCTTTGGAGGTGAGACGAAACGGCAGTTTGCTAATGTTTGCGTGTCAGGCCCTGCGCGGAGAGCTGGACTGTCCTGAGCTTGTGAGTCGACTCGTGCGACTGTGGGTACCGGACGTCCCCAGGATGGCCCTCAGACCGCGGCGACGCGATCTGTTAGCGGTGCCGGCGGCGCGCACCGTGTCGCGCTTGAATTCCCCACTGGTTCGAGCGCTGTTACAACTGAATGCGCTCCTGGCATCAGCACCGGAGTGCGATCTGATTGCTTGGCGATGGGCGGCTGTGAGAAGTGAATGTCTGAGATTCGGTGAGGTGATGGACAAAAGGCCTTCCTCTGTACCAATTTAATTATTTAGTTTAAGTTTCATAACGCATTAGTTTTTACTGTAATGTTATGTAAATATGTTTGATAATAAAAATAAAATTATATTTGATGTACTCGTAGGTACTGGACATATAAATATATATTTTCCTAATTTGGCGGTTATAAAAAAAAAAAAATGTTAATGGAATGACAGTAGGTACTTATGGGATAGCCACACGATGGTTAAACCCATGTTGGATCTTGGTAAATTTCTATATAAAAAAAAAAAAAACAACCTTCCTTAGCCAACTTTTTTCAAGGTAAAATCATACATTTATATTGGCTAAGAACATTATTTGGCTGGTTTGTTTAGGTACTTAAGTAATTTAGTATAATTAACGATCCAGTTGAGTCATTCAAAATGGGGTGGAACTCTCTTATTTTAGTTACCGTTAAATGGGCATTGCCTACCATTATTATATATAGTAACGCACTTGTTACTATAAAACATAAGTTTGATTTAATTATTGATTTCGATTTCAACATTGTATATCTCTAAACATCTACCTTCGTTTATAAATATAAATCTTTCAGCGAAGACATGACAATTTAGATCGAACTTCACTTCAGGTAAGTTCGTTTGATCATCTAATAAGCATGTAATGTATGCACCCACGCTCAAAAGTTTACCAAAGGAAACCGATAACCTTTTCACTTTACCGGTAAGTATAACAAGTTAATTGGGCAGATGATCTTGTTTCTAGAACAAGTTTATATATTATGTACAATCTTCGAGTTGTTGAATTCAGATAGGTCACATGGAGCCTGAAATCAGTGTCTCAAAAAAGGAGATACCTACATATGTTATTAAAAGCAGTCATCTATCGAGCCAGAAGAGAAACTGTGCCTTATTGGGATTAAACCCGGTTTCCTTACGATGTTTTCTTTCACCGAAAAGCGACTAGTAATTATCAAATGACATTACTTACATAAGTTCCGAAAAACTCAGTGGTAGGTACGAGCCGGGCTTTGAACCCGAGACCTCCGGATTGAAAGTCGGGCGTCTTAGCGCCAAACTAGCCGCGCTTTCATTATCTATCTAATTGTAATAGATACCTATATCTACCCCCTTATTAATAAATGTCTCTCTCTCAGTACAGGCCTCAATTTGTTAATTTATGTTTCGTCCCTCTCTGCCACTTTGACAGTTGTGTTTGTTAGAAACAGACAAAACATAAACTAATTGAGGCCAGAAAAACGTTAATGAATAAGGGGGTCATAATTTATAATCACAGGTTAACTTGAATTTTTTTGTAGTTGTCACAATTTTATTTTACTAAATCTTTTATTTACTAAATGCAGCTGAATACAATTTAAACAAGCAAAAGAAAATAAAACCTCACGTTCCTTTCATAATCAAATCAATCCATTACCGCCAACATTTGTTTGGTGCGACGTGCGACACATTCAATTCAGGTGTTCTTAACGGCGCGAGCGCACGCGACTTGGTCGCCAGTTTAACATGATCTCGAGAGTGACAACTGTGTATAAGACTTGTATAATTTGAACTAAGCTAGCACGAGGCGTCTCAGTTTCAATGGAGAAAATAATGTTTTAGTAGTACAAGTATATCCGGATATTTTTAATTTCTCAACCGATTTTAGTATAATTTGTGAGCGTTTCGATAATGAAGTTAGAATATGGAGTTTTTGACCGTTTATGTTTTCTAAATTTTTGGAAATGACAGGGATATATGGAAACAAACGTTTTGTTTTATTTTAAAATATATGGAATCGAATGGTATCGTACTTTGGGCTTTTTATTTTATTTTTACTTATTTACACTATATTGCATAATAAAAATAAGTACTTAATGCTTATTTTGGGAATAGGTTAGTAATTCATATTTTTCATTCCGAACCTCGTATCTTGTTTTACTATACTATACATTTACATGTATACAGGGTGCCATCTGAGACGTGATCAGTTATATGTTTTTCTAACTCCATAAACAACTAGCAGTTGAATGCCCCAACTTTTACTAAAATCAGACATTTTTTTTTCTTTTTTTTTACATGTTTTTGTAATTTATTTTTCTTTCAAAAGTGATAATATTAGTGTAAAACTATTTTATAAGATATTTAAGGTAAAAAAAAAATTAAATTACATTTTATCCGGAATAAATGACAAAATTGTTATTAACGACAGTTCCATTTCAAAGAGGTAATTCAATTTACTTATTTAAATATTCTAATAAGTAAATCTTGAAGCAAATCAAAAAATTTTGTTCAATATTTTTTGATTTGCAATTTTTAAGTAGTTACACTACTATATATAAACTGAAAATAGATCAGCCGCGAAAGCTGAAGACGCCAGTTCAAATCTGGCCTCAGACACCGGAGGGTTTGGTCACTTTTTCTGAAGTATATGATTTCTATTCTAATAAGTAGTTTAAATATCCCGAAAACCCCGTCAAATGAAAAATAAATTACAAAAACATGTAAAAAAAAAAGAAAAAAAAAGACTGATTTTAGTAAAAGTTGGGGCATTCAACTGCTAGTTGTTAATGGAGTTAGAAAAACATATAACTGATCACGTCTCAGATGGCACCCTGTATATAATTACATTAACATTTTCCATCTAACTACATTTTGTTTTAAGATTTAACATGCGTCTTTATCCATATTAGAGAGCATATTTAATACTGGTTTTCCTGAGAATAAGCCTTGCCCGTGCTAATTAAATTTTACAAGCACCATTTTGTTGACCTCCAAATGCGTAACAACGGGCCGTATTCTAACTTTCAAACATGTTTAGACACTATCCATCTTCAATACATACAATAACTACGCAATACAGCTAACGCCTGAATCAGAAATATCAGTATTTGCTTGAAATTTATTCCGTCGCAACTCCAATACCACTTCAACATTGCTTGATTATTTGTTCTGTGTTAGAGTTACGATTGTGTTTTTAATGTATTGTTTATGTATTAAAATTGGAATACGGTACCTGGGGCCGTATTCTAACTTTCAAACATGTATTTTTAATGGATTGTTTATGTATTTTAAAATCAGAATACGGCACCTGTGCCTAATCAGAGAGCGTTCTTATAAGTACTGTTTTGCGTTAGCCTACAAACCACTCATGGTCTGTAAGTTATTAGAATGACTGTACTTTGTGTACGGTCCATACAATGGCCCCTTTTAGTTTAATGACTTCTGAAAAAATATATCACGAAAACACGAGGTAAGGAAAAATATCTAAGATTAACTTTTGAATAGAATTATCCGTCCGATTATCGACCTTATTCTTAAGTTTAGAAGGTTGTAATTGTAATGACAATCTTAAGTATTAGGTACATTATGTATTAAACAATGATGATATCAAATATTGCAACTGCAGATATATGGTATTTTATTATAGTATCGTACTCAATGGACTCAATGGACCCGGAGTATGTCCTAAAACTACGGCCAAGACCACCGGGGGATGGGCAGCAGCATCTTCGGAGTGCGGTGGAGATACTGCGATCGCCAACCCGCATGCCAAGCGTGGCGATTACGGCATTCACCCCCCATGGCAAGAACACAAAAACCACGGCCCCGAGTGTCCGGCGACCCCCGGTGCCCTGGTTATGGTAGCGGCCAGGGTACTAGCGGGGTCAGGGGTGCTAAGAATCTCCGGCAAAGATCCGTCTACCACCACCGACGACTTCTGGCCCTGGCAACATATAACACGCGTACACTGCGGACCGACGAAAAGATAGTGGAACTGGAGGAAGGATTGAGCAAGTTGCGTTGGGATGTCATAGGGTTATCTGAAGTCCGAAGAGAGGGGGAGGAAACGATAATCCTAAAGTCCGGCAACTTGCTTTATTTCCGGGAGGGCGACCAACAGTCCCAGGGAGGTGTCGGGTTCATCGTCCATAAGTCCCTCGTGAACAACGTGGTGAAGATCGAGAGTGTGTCGACTAGGGTGGCGTACCTTGTACTCAGAGTATCCGAGAGGTACTCGTTGAAGGTCATACAGGTGTATGCGCCGACTTCGGCACACTCCGATGACGAGGTGGAGGCTATGTATGAGGATATATCGAAGGCCATACATAGCTCCAAAACCTACTTCACCGTTGTTATGTGGGACTTAAACGCGAAACTGGGCAAGAGAGATGGTGAAGAGCTGAGAGTGGGGCAATTTGGATTTGGAAGTCGGAACCACCGGGGCCAACTACTGGCTGGCTTCTTGGAGAAGGAGGGACTCTACATGATGAACTCCTTCTTCAAGAAACGTGAGCACAGGAAGTGGACCCGGATGAGTCCCGACGGTGCAACTAAAACCGAGATTGACTTCATCATGTCGACGAAGAAGCATATATTCAATGATGTCTCTGTGATCAATACGGTTAAAACCGGAAGTGATCACCGTCTGGTGAGAGGCACATTGAATATATGTGTTAAGCTAGAGCGCTCTCGACTGATGAAGTCTACGCTCCGTCCAGCAGCACTTCAAATCCAAAACCCTGAGAGCTTCCAGCTGGAACTCCAAAACCGTTTCGATTGTCTAGGCGGCGATGTGGACGAATTCAACGACGGGTTTGTGGAAGCTGTCCATAGCACTGGGTCTAAGTTTTTTAAGGCCCAGCGGAGCAACAGAAACAAAAGGCTCTCTGACTCCACTCAGAAACTCATCGAGGA
This sequence comes from Pammene aurita, assembly GCA_947086415.1. NCBI lineage: Eukaryota > Metazoa > Arthropoda > Insecta > Lepidoptera > Tortricidae > Pammene > Pammene aurita. The sequence goes on from OX352315.1 coordinate 11,780,015, forward strand.
AAGGAGAGAAATGGTTCTGCAATCCTCAGCAGATGCGTCATTGCAGATACGTAATTTGCGCCAATTCAATACAAATCGTATTGAAGAGGCCATTGAGCAGAATAAGGGCTCTAAAGTTTTCGCAAGAGATTTGTCTATTGGGCAGAGCCAGCTCGCCAAATTAAAAACTGAGGATGGTAGAATCGTTTCATCCAGACCCGAGCTTCTGGGGGAGATAGAGGACTTTTATGGACAGCTATACACATCAACTAGCAGACCTGAAGTTGATCTGGCGGAAGACCCTAGAGCTAGACTGACCCGACATTATACCGAAGACATCCCGGACATCAGCCTGTACGAGATTAGAATGGCTCTTAAACGGCTCAAAAACAATAAGGCACCTGGTGAAGACGGAATTACAGCCGAACTTCTGAAGGCGGGTGGTAAACCGGTCCTTATGGCCCTTCAGAAGTTGTTCGACTCCGTTTTACTAGAAGGGAGAACGCCTTAGGCATGGAACAGAGGTGTGGTGATATTGTTCTTCAAAAAGGGCGACAAAGCGTTACTGAAGAACTACCGACCCATTTCACTTCTGAGCCATGTCTATAAGCTGTTTTCAAGAGTCATTACGAACCGTCTCGCACGCAGGCTAGATGACTTCCAGCCTCCCGAACAAGCCGGTTTCCGAAGAGGCTTTAGTACCGTAGACCACATCCATACGCTCCGTCAAGTTATACAGAATGCTGAGGAGTATAACCTGCCCCTCTGCTTAGCGTTCGTGGACTACGAGAAAGCCTTTGACTCGATCGAAACCTGGGCTATACTACAATCTCTCCAGAGGTGCCAAGTGGACTATCGCTATATCGAAGTGCTGAAGTGTTTGTACGAGAACGCCACTATGTCAGTCCGACTCCAGGACCGGAACTCGAAGCCTATTCCGTTGCAGCGGGGAGTCAGGCAAGGAGATGTTATTTCTCCTAAACTGTTTACCGCTGCACTGGAGGATGTTTTCAAGACTCTGGACTGGAGAAGGCTTAAGCATCAACATAAACGGCGAGTACATCACTCACCTTCGGTTTGCTGACGATATAGTAGTCTTGACTGAGACCATGGAGGATTTGAGTACGATGCTCGATGACCTCAGTAAAGCCTCCGAGCGAGTTGGTCTAAAGATGAACATGGATAAGACGAAGATCATGTCAAATACCCATGTAGCACCAACTCCCGTTACAATCGGAGACTTTACACTCGAAGTTGTGGACGATTATATATACTTAGGACATACTGTCCAGTTAGGTAGATCCAACTTCGAGAAAGAGGTCAATCGACGAATCCGACTCGGTTGGGCAGTGTTCGGGAAGCTACGGCACATCTTTTTGTCCAATATTCCGCAGTGTCTCAAGACGAAAGTCTTTGACCAGTGTGTGTTGCCAGTGATGACATATGGTACTGAAACGTGGTCGCTTACAATGGGCCTCATAAGAAAGGTCAAAGTCACCCAAAGGGCAATGGAGAGGGCTATGGTTGGAGTCTCTCTGCGTGATCGCATCAGAAATGAGGCCATCCGCAGCAGAACCAAAGTAACAGATATAGCCCTCCGAATCGCTAAACTAAAGTGGCAGTGGGCGGGGCACATTGCTCGTAGAACCGATGGCCGTTGGGGCGGAAAGGTTCTCGAGTGGCGACCACGAACCGGAAGGCGTAGCGTGGGTAGACCCCCCGCAAGGTGGACTGATGACCTGGTGAAGGTCGCGGGAGTCCGCTGGATGCGGGTGGCGCAGGACCGGTCATTGTGGCACTCTTTGGGGGAGGCCTATGTCCAGCAGTGGACGTCTTTCGGCTGATATGATGATGATGATGATCGTACTCAATAGATATTGCTTGTATTATGACTTGCTAAATGTATGTACTTTGTTACTTGGTCAAATAAATGAATACTACAGATACTCACTCCTACTTTGACTTCTGCCGGCCTCACTTTTTGGTCTAACAGGACCCTCCAGAAGATATTATTAAAAAATGTATTTAGCTAATTATTAAGCTAATGAAAAATCATTAGCTGTGCTAGATTGAGAGGCGGACGTAGGCAACCCTAGCTCATGAAGTAGCAGAATTTGACCTCATGAAGGTATACATACAAGATGTAACAAAAATGCTGGTATCGTGTGCTCATTATGAAAATTATGAAAAACTGAGAAAAAAAAATCACACGAAAAAAAAAATTGTTTTTGTATGGAGGGTTGGCCGGCTGGAACCACGTGTCTCATACGTCTATTTTCGAGTCCAAAAAATTTTCCTCCTACTCGCAATACGATACCAATTATGCCATTAAACGGATCACCAGTTTTTTTTTCTTTTTTTATACCACGACGGTGGCAAACAAGCATACGGCCCGCCTGATGGTAAGCAGCTACCGTAACCTATGGACGCCTGCAACTCCAAAGGAGTCACATGCGCGTTGCCGACCCTTTACAAAAAGGAGGATTCACTGTGTTAACGGCTAGATTGAGCGAGATGACATTCACTGAACGTGCCCTACCACACTTGCCATTCGCAGTGCCCATATACCTCTCTTTTAGAGTTACATCTTGTATGTATACCTTCATGAGGTCAAATTCTGCTACTTGATGAGGTTGCCTGTATAATAATATATTCTGGAGGGCCCTTTTCCTTTCGTCACTTTTATAATTTTTTACGTTCTTCCATCTTAGCGTCAGCTTGGATCAAAAAACTTTGACTACTTAATTAGACTAGACTTTATATTTACAGAGAAAGAAATAACAAAGTTAGAGACTCGGCTTCACTCAGCCTAATAAGCCTTATAATTATGCCCGGGATCCCTGCAAGTCCCTCTGCAAGTCCCGGGAATTCCAACATTTGTCGGGAAGTTAATTTTTTAGATGAACTGAGGGACGGTGCCCGGAATTATCATGGCTGCGAGTCCCGGTCGCAGTAGGCAGAAGATCAACAGTACCTTACCTGACATTCTATTGCTGAGTCAGCCATGTTCTCTTATTAATGCCTTAAAGCCGGGTCACTTTGACCCATACAAAATCACAAACAGTTCACTTTTGTACACAGTAACTCGCGCACCGAGGGTTCCGTAAAGACTTGTATGTAAATATTTCATAATTATTTTACATGATTTTTTTAAAGTGGGGCATTCCACTCATACAATAGTATGTTATTCAATCAAATACAAACACTGAAAACATTGAAAAAATAATCAACCCAGCCGGACTTGAACCTGGCATCGATACGCCTTACCGGGGCTCGATCGCTTTACCAATTAAGCTATGGGTTCAGTTACTGAGTTGACGAAATTCTCAATGCCTTCAATCATCTTTTTGCATTTATTTTTTACATCGACTTTATAGCAGCCGTAAGCGACATCTAGGTGCTAACTACTAGAGTTAGATACCCTTCCCACCGACGCTTTTACAAGTGTCACAACGGAAATCATAGATGGCGCTGCTATCAACTCATAATTATTTTACATGATTTTTTTAAAGTGGGGCATTCCACTCATACAATAGTATGTTATTCAATCAAATACAAACACTGAAAACATTGAAAAAATAATCAACCCAGCCGGACTTGAACCTGGCATCGATACGCCTTACCGGGGCTCGATCGCTTTACCAATTAAGCTATGGGTTCAGTTACTGAGTTGACGAAATTCTCAATGCCTTCAATCATCTTTTTGCATTTATTTTTTACATCGACTTTATAGCAGCCGTAAGCGACATCTAGGTGCTAACTACTAGAGTTAGATACCCTTCCCACCGACGCTTTTACAAGTGTCACAACGGAAATCATAGACCTATTACGGCTGCTATAAAGTCGATGTAAAAAATAAATGCAAAAAGATGATTGAAGGCATTGAGAATTTCGTCAACTCAGTAACTGAACCCATAGCTTAATTGGTAAAGCGATCGAGCCCCGGTAAGGCGTATCGATGCCAGGTTCAAGTCCGGCTGGGTTGATTATTTTTTCAATGTTTTCAGTGTTTGTATTTGATTGAATAACATACTATTGTATGAGTGGAATGCCCCACTTTAAAAAAAATCATGTAAAATAATTATGAGTTGATAGCAGCGCCATCTATGATTTCCGTTGTGACACTTGTAAAAGCGTCGGTGGGAAGGGTATCTAACTCTAGTAGTTAGCACCTAGATGTCGCTTACGGCTGCTATAAAGTCGATGTAAAAAATAAATGCAAAAAGATGATTGAAGGCATTGAGAATTTCGTCAACTCAGTAACTGAACCCATAGCTTAATTGGTAAAGCGATCGAGCCCCGGTAAGGCGTATCGATGCCAGGTTCAAGTCCGGCTGGGTTGATTATTTTTTCAATGTTTTCAGTGTTTGTATTTGATTGAATAACATACTATTGTATGAGTGGAATGCCCCACTTTAAAAAAATCATGTAAAATAATTATGAGTTGATAGCAGCGCCATCTATGATTTCCGTTGTGACACTTGTAAAAGCGTCGGTGGGAAGGGTATCTAACTCTAGTAGTTAGCACCTAGATGTCGCTTACGGCTGCTATAAAGTCGATGTAAAAAATAAATGCAAAAAGATGATTGAAGGCATTGAGAATTTCGTCAACTCAGTAACTGAACCCATAGCTTAATTGGTAAAGCGATCGAGCCCCGGTAAGGCGTATCGATGCCAGGTTCAAGTCCGGCTGGGTTGATTATTTTTTCAATGTTTTCAGTGTTTGTATTTGATTGAATAACATACTATTGTATGAGTGGAATGCCCCACTTTAAAAAAATCATGTAAAATAATTATGAGTTGATAGCAGCGCCATCTATGATTTCCGTTGTGACACTTGTAAAAGCGTCGGTGGGAAGGGTATCTAACTCTAGTAGTTAGCACCTAGATGTCGCTTACGGCTGCTATAAAGTCGATGTAAAAAATAAATGCAAAAAGATGATTGAAGGCATTGAGAATTTCGTCAACTCAGTAACTGAACCCATAGCTTAATTGGTAAAGCGATCGAGCCCCGGTAAGGCGTATCGATGCCAGGTTCAAGTCCGGCTGGGTTGATTATTTTTTCAATGTTTTCAGTGTTTGTATTTGATTGAATAACATACTATTGTAAATATTTCGTTCATAACGGTGATTGAGGGAAAAACTCCCACTTTGCCGTTAAATAACTGTTGTCATACATATATGGATATCTGTCGCGAATAGTTTACCAACTGCAAAAAGTTAGCAGCCGCAAAAAAAGCACACAGACAGACAGACGGACATTAAAGTGATCCTATAATATAAAGGTTCCATTTTTAGGGTTCCGTACCTCGAAAGGAAAAAAACGGAACCCTTATACCTAGGATCAATTTGTTGTCCGTCCATCCATCCGTCTGTCAAGACCCTTTTTCTCAGGAACGCGTGGAGGCATCAAGCTGTAATTTATATCAAATACTCAGGTCTACTTTCCCTTAGATTTGTGAAAAAATAAAACTTCTAAGCCAACGCAATCAAAAGATACAGCCATTTATGCCGCAAATTTTCGAAACTCGCAAGGGAATCAAAACCTACAGGGTACTTCCCGTGAACTCAGAATCTTGAAATTTGGTACGAAGCAACGTCTTATAGCACAGATAAAGGGAAAATTGCGAAAATCGTAAATTTTTTGTTGAATACAATAAAAATATTTTTAATAACTTTAAAGTTACTACCCCTTTCCTCATGCTGAACGCGTAGCTATGACTCGATTGTCGTGATGGGTGAACTTTTACTTATATACCTACAGGTTTGTACGGAACCCTCGGTGCGCGAGTCCGACTCGCACTTGGCCGGTTTTTTTTTTTTTTCCTTTCCTCAAGATGACAACGTGTTAAGTATATTTTAATGCAATTATAAAAACTGGATCAAGTAAATCCCGATGCGCAAAGTTACCCTCTAGCCTATTTGTTAACCCCTTTTTCACCTCCTTATGGGTTCAATTTACAAAAGTTCTTTTTTATTAATAAATATGTATCATGAGAACTACATTTAAAAAAATCGTCCTCAGTTAAGCTCTTTAAGGTTCAAGGTTTTAGCTCCATGTCGTCATAGCGGTCCATGACATCTGAAGTTAATGTTCGAAATATAAAAAATCTACCTTCAGCTGTGACTCAAGGTATAGTTTGTCCACCGTATAAACTATACCTAACGGGATTGCTTTATACAAGCTGTTTTTTCAATAACTAGCCATATTGTGCGAGACGGATGGAAATCGAGGGGGGAGGCCTTTGCCCAGCAGTAGGACACACTATAGGCTATTAAGAATAATAATAATAAAAATTGTGCGAGATGATTTGGTAGGCCATACTAAACAACTTTTACTATGGGACCAACTCCGAAAACACAAAAAAATTTTTGGCCGTTTCATACATTTCGGCCGAGCGGCGGTCAACTTTTTTTGGGTTTTCGGAAATGGTCCCATATATAAAATTGTTTAGTATGACTTACCTAATCACCTCTCACAATATGGCTAGTTATAGAAAAACACCTGTATATTTGGATGATTGTCGACATTGTTTTTAAGAGTATGTTAATACTGTTCTTACTACATCCACTGTTGTCAGAGGTACCAAACACGATTACAATAAAACTCGGGGAAAAGTAGCTGTTTCATCGCAGAATCAGGTACACGCCAATTCCAATTGACAAGTATTCATCGGATCAAAACGATTTGAATCAATTACTTCGTGTATTTTAAATTTAATTTAGCGATGCTACGTTTCATGATGTCGCAAGGATTTATTTAAACGGAGAAATTCGAGTAGGTATCAAAATGGAATATGGGGATAAAGGCACGTTTATTGCAGTATTTTTTTTTCCTTCTTCAAATGAATTAAGGTTGACTGGTAGAGAATGCCTTATGGCATTAAGTCCGCCTTTTGTACGATAAGGTTTCTTTTGTGCAATAAAGTTTAAATAAATAAATAAATAACTTGTAGTTGCTTGTGCGACCGACCGAAACCATTGTGCTTAAGCAATTAGGTCAAACAAGACACATAAGTTAGGAATAGTCACCTAATTATGTAACTAATATATAAAATACCCATTAATGCTAACCATCAATACATTTCACTAAAAATGTAAATAATACTAGATTAAGAGTTTTGTTGGTTAAAATCTTATCTTGGAATGCAATAAACAGTTTTTTTTAAAGTTCTTCTTAGATTTGTTAGATACACTGACAGCTGTATCAATCCTCGTAACATCGCTTTGTGGGTAAACGTGCAGGGTAGGACACAGTAACGGATCCATCAACATTAGGCTCCTATGTTGCAGTGGCGTCATTGAATCTATGCCGTTGATCATCGTTTGTCCTTATCCTTCATTCGCATATTTGTGTTCGTTAAAAAGAGACACAATTAAACAGAGGTTAGCTAAGTTATTTTATGAATCAGTGGGTAAAGCTACACTAAGGCCCGATTTAAAAGGCATATCTATGCCTTTAAAATCGGGCGTAGAGAGTTCAAATTTTGTAGCAACTATCAATAAATTTCTCGGAATACGAGGAAGGAGGATCACTTATCAACTTTAATCCGTAGCATTCAATGTATACATCTACCAATAAAACACATAGCACAGCGACAAATTGTGATATTTGTAGCGTACAAGAAACATTTTGCTTTTGTTAGAATTTGTAATTTTTCCTCTAGCTTTTTTTTTACTTAATATTTCAAAACCGGTCGTCAAGTGGGGTTGCCACGAGTGACATGAATGTCAACTGGAAATATTGTTGTCATTAGTTAGGTTAAGTATAGTTTTAAGTTCTGGTTGCCCTGAAAATCAGCGTTGTGGCTACTCTGCCATGACTCATGGGCATGACTGGCATGACTGAGTGGCAACCATTTTGGCGTTAATTTTTTTTTTAATATTTCATGTTATGTTTCTCTTCTCTTTGCACCATTTTTTTTTTCTTTTCATTCATTTCATTTCAACATTATGTAGAAAATACTCTGCATAAAATACAGTGTTAGATACTACATACTTATCTACCCTAGAGTAGAGGTTCTGAGCGTCAAGTATAAAAATGCTCGGCATGTAGCTTTGATAAATATAAAGGCATGTAGTATTAGATTTAGCACACTTGCGCTGTCGAATACCCCAACTTATCCAACTCGGGCAAATTTAAACCTTGCTCAATGAAGTTACGGTCGAGTTTCGAATGCGAGTGCAATTTTAATTTGTTATAAATGTATGCATGGCGTTTCGTTTTTAATGGTGTGATAGAAGAGTGTCGTATGTGTTGAATAAAATATGTTCGGAGGTAAATACGTTGGGATCGAATGGACTGTTAATGATATGCCATTGGGACCGTGTATGAAAATACACTTATGGTCTTGCTAGGTGGAAATTTCTGCATAAAGTGACCTGTTTTTATTTATCCTGAGTGTACAAAGGTGTGACTATGTAAATTGGATATTGACTTAGGTTTACTCTAAATTTAAATCTAATCTCTACTTTAGCTTAAGATTGACCAGAAGAGAATGTCTTATAGCACGAAGTCCACCGTTTTGTACTCTAAGATTTTCTTTTGTGCAAGGTTAAGTAAATAAATAAATTTTCACACCACCTGCTCGACAATGCTAAATTATATATCAATATCATGCAAACCTGACCGAAAGCAAATCATTATAGCCCTTGGCTTGAGCCGGGTTATAATGTTGTACTAAATCTCATTATAACCCGCTGGTTAATAATGTGATTTCACTTCCCATAGTTCTTATTATTATGTGCTTAAAGTCTATTTCGTAAAGTCCGCACGGTGCACGGGCCCGCGCCGCCGCGTCGTCGAACTGATTTGAAACTCGCGCTGGCCACCTCAATTTTAAATACCAAAAACAAATGCCGCGAGTGTCATATGAGCTGTGCAGTATACGGAGTAAAACTGCAGGTTCTATAAAAATAGAAGATAAAATTCGAATAAAATGGACTAATGTATCAAGAATCAATTTATACTTTTGATTTACTTTAAAAAACCGGCCAAGTGCGTGTCGGACCACGCATAGGAGGATTCCGTACATTCAATGGAATAAGAACCAAACTAATACCAAAAGGTCGTATCTGATGCCTATAGAGGAAGTTTCTTGGAGATAACTCAAAAATGGCTGAACCGATAATGTTCAAAACAATTTTCGTAGAAAGTATGATAAGGCGCATCTCCTCAAATTTCTTCATATTTTTTGGACTTACGGTTCAAAAGTTACAGGGGGGGGGCACAATTTTTCTGACTGTCGAAACGATTATTTCAGAATATATTCACTTAATCAAAAAATGGTCAAAGAAATCTCAATGTTATTTTTAAAGACATCGATTGATGTGTCACATGTTGATATTTGGTTAATTTTTTAAAATTTTTTATTTAGTTACATGTATGGAGCCCCCCTAAAATTTTTGTTTTTTCAAATTTAACTACATAACTAAGTAGCGGCATACAAAATACACCTTATGTGTAAATTTTATTCAGATACGTCGTATAGTTTCCAAGTAAAATGGCTGTAACATACGGACGGACAGACAGACAGACAGACAGACATGACAAATACATAAGGGTTCCGTTTTTTGCCATTTGGGACCCTAATAAAAATCCGTTTCTAGTAGTAGCCTTAACTATTTTATTGTCTCACAAGAGGTGAGAAAAGTAGAGTATACTCCTCGGGGATAAAGCTGTTTTTGTCACGGGTGCGCTTAAACCCCTCACTGCACTCAGGACTCAGTCTTAATTCCCTCGCTACGCTCGGGAATTAACTCATAACCCCCTCGCTGCGCTCGGGAGTAAAGTCTGGAGTCCTTCGTTCCGTTCGGGATTCAATATCGCGCCCGTGACATAAAACAGTGCTTTATCCCCTTGGTGTACAATCTACTATTAAATATCCCCCGACGTGATTACATAAGCATTTTTCCCCTAGCCTGATTTAGTGTTCCATTCTGTAAAATGCGTCGAAGTGGTCCCAAATAATATAAGGTCATAGTTTATTATTTACATAATATTATTTTACCTTGTTACATTTCCATTCAATGTAGCTATTATGTATTAATAAAACTATTTTGTTTAATTACAGGTAAAATAAACTTTCGAAAATACATCCCGTCGGTAAAGTATGAGATACTGCCTGTTGTGTACTGTTAATTTGGTAACTACAGACTGTTTTCATTTATTTCAACTTTTAGCCGTATTTTTCGAGTACAGTCACCGGCAACAGTATATTATCTACCCGGACCCATTGGACTAGAAGCGAGCGTTCTACTGACATTTACAGCTTCCTTATATGCCAGAGGTTCATACACTTAACCAATGAACTGGTCTCATTGTTTAATTATACAAAGTGACCCATTTCAGGGTTCCGTAGCTAAAGAGCCAAAAACTTAACCCCTAATTTTATCAAGTCTGTATTTTACACCCTTTTTATGCGTAAACTATAAGCCACAGCTAGAAAAAAGTAATTATTTTTCCATGTCATTGGCATGAAATACGGCATTTGTAAGCAAAGTGCGGGATCGCAGTTATAAACGCAATCATAGCGAGCTTTGAGTTCTGAACATTTGCTACTTATGCCTGTTTGTTATAGGCTACACTCTACAGTACAACCAGTGGATACATTTCACTGCAGGCTGCACCCACTCGATCGAATTTCAAAGCAAATTTAGAAGCAAAGTAGCATAATTTTACGGAACTGTATTTTCAAGTCAAGCAACGTTTATCAACTAGATAACCAGAGCAGGTATCTCTATTGTCATCGGCATGAAATACCTTCGGCATTTGTGAGCAAAGCGCGGGATCACAGTTGTAAACGCAATCATAGCAAGCTTTGAGTTTTAAACGTTCGCTCTTTATTCCTGTTACAGGCTACAGTACAAACAGTGGATGCATTTCACTGTAGCCTGCAGCCACTCAATCGAATTTCAAATCACAAAGCAAATTTAGGAGCAAAGTAGCACAATTTTACGGAACTGTGTTTTCATTTTCAAGTAAAGCAATAATAGAGTAGGTAGTGTGGCTTGTCAACGGCATGAAATATCTTCGGCATTTGTGATCAAAGCGGGATCACAGTTGTAAACGCAATTATAAATAGTAAGCTTTGAGTTTTGAACGTCTGCTACATATTCCTGTTACAGGCTACAGTACCACCAGTGGATACAGTCAGCAGTAGAAGTATTCTCTGAACAATAAAGTTGTGCCAAGATAAAAAAAGCTTTGGTAGTGGTTTCTTCTCAGGGCACAACAATACAAAATTATATTTTTCACCCAGCGGCGGAATGTCTAAGTAGGTATTATGCATTTAGAATGAGATGCTGTTTATTAGTTTGTCTATGCGCACACAAACGTAAGTTCCGATTTATCTCCGAAACAGTCTACTCGATTTGGATGCGGTTATTAGTAGAGATTAGGTGATACTATAGCGTAATTGGTTCTTACCTACATAAAGTTTAACTCGATAGATGTTGATGTAATTTTTTCGGGAATTTTGATATTGATCCAACATATAATAAACACCACTGCACAGAATTTTATGAAATGTTGTATATTTAGTAACAGTTTATACCCGAAACAACATATTCAGGGTAGTTTCTCCTAAAACAACGAGCGCGAGCGAAGCCGCAAGAACAGCTAGGTTAGTCCTATTTAGTAAGAAAAGGGTAAACTTTAGAACTTGGCGATGTAGTCAAGCTACCGAGCGGGATAAAGAGATTTCACTAATGTGGCCAGTTCGCTAACGGTACAACTAGTCTGAATCTTAATGCCTTTACGAGGGACTTTAAAGGGCTCTTATGGACCTTTATTGTACTTCGTGAAGAGCATTATGTTGTTGAATAACACAGTATGTCATGAATGTTTGTGAGAATTGTTTAACCTTTTAATAATTTGAAACTAAAGATAATAAGTTGGTAAATGAGTAAATATTTAGGGGGCAATACGGATAGTCTTACACTTAAATAGAATGAGCCCAAAAAATACTTGTAAATTTATTTCATGAACCAGCAATAAATCTGCTATGTTAAGGTTAACATAGATATGTTCACGATCATGACATCTCTGTCATTCTCACTGTTAAGTTCTCATTTTCTCACGGGTAGCGATCTAATAGGGAACAACACACATACCTCTCAGGCTAGATTCATTTATAAAATTAGCTATTATATTGAGTGCCCATAAAAACGCACTCATAAATAGTGTTGTGTAGTTCCTATGGTGAGTTACGGTCGTCAAAGATCTCAAAGAGGATCCAGTATTTTGACAACGAGGGACCCCTCTTATCCCTTTATCCGTCAACACAGGGAATCCTCCTCCTTCAAAGGGTCGGCAACGCTCATGTGACAGCTCTGGGGTTGGAGGCGTCCATAGAATATGGTAGCTGCTTACCTTCGTGCCCTGTGCTTGTTTACCACCGTTTTGTATGTAAAAAAAGTCAGCTGAAAACCGCATTTTTTTCACAGTTTATTTCACAGTTTATTTCAACTTGAATTTTAACTGCAAGGCGTTCGACAGCGCGTCCACTTGACGTAAAAACGCTCGTAACGTTACAACGCGTTTAAAGTTTCAAGTTGTTAGCTCGTTGAACGTACGATTTATGCGATGATATTTTTAAGTCCTGGCGTTTTATATGTATTTTCTGGTATTCGGCAAAAGCGTCTAACGAAACTATCAATTTTAAATTAAGAAAAATAGGAAAAGAGCACCTAGTTTAGAAAAACAAAATACGGTTCTGAAACATTTGAGAGGTTACCTACCCGCCGCCTTCTCTCTAGCCTCCAATTACTGTGCTACCAAACTTGCCTGAACTCGGTTGTTCCAATTGTTAACTAACATTTTGAAAATTTCCAGGGTAATTTACTCGTATTTACACTTATTTTCCAGGCGTCTAAAATAAGACCCTTTCTTTAGCTAAGTTTGAAGTAGTTCATTTGACAATACGGTTTATCTCCCATTTTTAGAAAGTGTAAATAGTATCAAAAATGTTGTAATGGTAATTAGACGCAGACAAAGCTTTCTAAGAAAGGCTGTTTTACAGAACACAGTTGAAAGTTATTTAAAAATTGCAGCCAATTTTGCATGTCGCCCATAAACAACATAAAACATATGCAAATTGTATACAAATTAAATTACGTCCAAGTTTTAGAAAACTTCCAAGTTTCACCTTGACCGTGAAATAGCCTTATAACAAATTTACTACTACTCTACAAGAAGCCCCAAATAGGGTCATAAAATAAACAAAGCTGACGGGCCCGAGTCACTTCCTCCTAAAGATATACCGACATTACTTCATATTACTTGCATATTTTTATTACAAACTCGGTGTGCTGAGCGCATGCATAAAGTTAGACACAGTAGGACCGCTAAGCATGATTTTGGTAGTCGATTTTTCCCCTTTATTCATAGGAAACCTCTGTTAAATTGTGTTGCCGCTTTCATACAAACGCAAATGTCGATATGGATAAAAGTCATCAATGGCATTTCAGATTTTATCTGACAACTTCAAGATAACCTGTTAAATGTCATACGATATTTTAACAGGCTATCTTGAAGTTGGTATATTAAAAGGTGCCCCAAAATACTCTGACAAGTACGTAATTATTTATCTCCTTTTCTGTACGTACCTAAACAAATTAAACAGTAATTTTATTTTACTACTCAAAAAATTTAATACAAACTGTAAGTTTTAAACCAGGCGAGTTTTTTAATAAGGAAAAATTGTCCAGCATTGGTGCAAATCGATGAGATCACTGCTGTAGATATTGGTGCAGTACTGCTGGAATATCCAAAGTTTTCCCAACAATTCAGAACAATTTCCCAAAAACCTTGGGCTATTAATGTCTTCAACCATGCGATAGCCTGTAAATATTTCTTTTTTACGTAAAGAATGTATTTATCATAACTACTCGTATTTTATAGCAAGTCATCCTGCTGTATCTAAGTATCTTGTGCCGTGTGTTTTACGTGGAACCTAAAACTCGTTCAAAAACGCACCTTCTGGTCGTGTCTTAGAGTCCTATTTACGCTGAATACTTGTTTCAAGATAGATTACTTTTAAAGCACCTATGAAAATGCCTCACTTCCTACACTCTTCGGTTGTAAACAAAAAATGACAAATGTATGCCATGCGTACATCTAAATGTACAGGGGTACAGGGTACAGGGTTTCTTAAATTCGCTGAGTTTTGTATTAGAGTTTTTATAGGGATCCCTTTGTTTCCCATAAACTTATTGTTTCGAATTTCGATAGTCAGAAATTGATATCCATATAATTTATGGGCATAAACATCAATAGTCATATTTTTTTAAAGCATAACGTTTCATAGCTCTAATAATAAACATCTATAATATTAAACACTATAATCGCAAGAGGCATAAAATTGATGAGTATAACATTCGAAGGTCTATCAATAATTATTCAGAAATATTTTAATGCATATTATTATATTTTATCGTACTAATAGTCGTTAATCATATCGTCATAGGGTCGTTTCCCATACGAGCTAACTGTTGCCAGAAGTGGGTTAGGTTAGGTTAGAACTGCGACCACCAAGAAAACGAACTGTTGCCAGAAATGGGTTAGGTTAGGTTAGAACTGCGACCCCCAAGAAAACGAACTGTTGCCAGAAGTGGGTTAGGTTAGGTTAGAACTGCGACCCCCAAGAAAACGAACTGTTGCCAGAAGTGGGTTAGGTTAGGTTAGAACTGCGTCCCCCAAGAAATCGAACTGTTGCCAGAAGTGGGTTAGGTTAGGTTAGACCTGCGGCCCCTAAGAAAAATAATTATATCCGGAATATATATTATTACATGTAAAAAAATTAAGTAAAAAAACCCGAAATGAAAAGCCATGACATGAATTTTATTGAAATAAGTCAACTACCAATTAAAAGACCTGTGTTCAAATTACCTAGTATCGTGTCCTCGACACGATGAGTTATCGGAAATGTAATTTGTGTTGTTTAATTATATAACTATTGACAATATGACTTATAAAACTTATGATGGCTAACGTTATGGACTATAAAAAATCGGAACTTAAAATTTGTGGAAACCAATATACACCCCCTAGTTATCATTATAATCTGCGATTAAAGAACTTAACACAATTATTATAAGCAAGTTTATTGCCTTCAACATTATGTAATAGATACCATCTGGACTTTGAATATTATGAGTAACAGATTTTATGACTAACAATAATGATGACCTACAAAAATCGGACCAGCAATTTAGATTGTTAAATTTTATGACTATTGACATTATGACTAATAAAAATTATGATGGAAAACGTTATGGACTGAAAAAAACGGAAGTAAAAATTTATGGGAACCGATAGACACCCTTTTTTATACCATGACGGTGGCCTTTTAATAATCTGCCAACTTGTTAAAGTATCGTATGACATTTAACAATCTTGAAGTTGGCAGACAAAATCTGAAATGCCATTGATGACTTTTGTCCATATCGACATTTGTGTTTGTAAGAAAGCGGCAATACAATTAAACAGAGGTTTCCTATGAATAAAGGGGGAATATCGACTACCAAAATCTTGCGTTAGCAGTAAACGGCCCGCTTTAAGATAGTAAGCAGCTACCGTAGCTTATGGACACGTGTAACTCCAGAGGTGTCACAAGTGCTTTGTCGACCGTTGATATGACGGCTAACGGCTAACGGCCATCAACACAATGCATCCTCTTTGAGCTTTGTGCAACCTTAGTTCACCGGCAGGAACACAATACTATGAGTAGGGTCTAGTGCACATAGTGGGCAATAAAATAAAGGAAGAACGCAACGACGCGAAGCGATTGCAGACAGCGAGAGTCAGCGATATGTCTAGCTTAATGAGCTTCGACTCGATCGGAACGTTCCTTTGGCCTGTACTATGTATAGTTAATAGTCGGGTTCTGCTCCATATTTAAGCGAGATGACATTCGCTGAGCTGTGCCCTACCACGCAAAGCGAGACGACATTCGCAGTACTTACCCATATCTCTCTTTTGGACGTTGTTTAATTATATATATCTAATAACTAGGCTGAATTAGGTTGCACACGCTAACGCTGTAGTCTCGTGATGTAAATTATATTACAGTCGTAAAAGGTTCATCCGCTCTACCGGTATATAAAACCATGAACATGAGTCTAATTTTAAAATCTTGAATAGGAATGATCTTAACAATAACTTTTAAAAGTGTTTTAAAGTTGAAATTGGCTTCCATACTCTGTAGGTATACAGGTTAAGAAATAAACACCTCTAAGTACATTAGTACCAGCAAGATATCGGAACTTGTCCGGACTCGCAGTAAATTCACAACTTCCCGGCGCGAGCCGGAAACATTGGCAGTTTAGAATTTAGAGAGAAAAATACTGCTGGGGAGTTAGATAAGTTCAAATACCGACGTTATACAGTGCCTCTGTCGGGAAAATTTGCTTCAGACTTTTATAGTAAAGTCTTATTCGTCTTAAAAATACACGAATTTTCTTCAGGGTAGTTTCTCTGACAGTGAGTCGAAATTGTTAGCTGGGCCAGCACAAGGCTTAATACAGGCTGATTTGTAAATAAATAAATAGATATTATAGGACAATCTTACACAAATCAACCTAGTCCACAGTAAGCTCAATAAGGCCTATTTTGTTAGTACTCTTAGGCGACGGTACGAGTTTATATAATGGATAGATATAGATAAACAATCAAATTCATAAAAACGTCCATAACTCATAACAAATGTCTGTGATAATTTGATAAACTCAAATAAATGCCCTGACCAGGATTCGAACCCGGGATCTCCTGCTTCATAGGCTGGGGTACTACCGACTAAAAGGCTAGAAGGCTAGAAGCCGTTAATTTTGTAATGTCTGACCTTACTCTGTATGGGATGGAACATGTAGGACCTATTGAATAGTATATTTAAGTATGGCTGATAAAGATAAAAGATAAAAAAGATAAAAAAAAGATAAAAGATATTTATTTTTCAATTTAGGCACATTACAATGCACTTATGAACGTCAGAGAGAAAAAAAAAACTACCACCGGTTCTAACCCTACACCTCTGAACACCCGAGAAGTATTATTTATGACCGGCAAGAAACTCGGCGGGACTTATTTTTTTCAAAACAGTAATACAGTAATGTTATATCTTACAGATACACAATAATGCGTAGTTCTATAAGAAGACATATCAAAACGGCTTGAGAGACATACAATGTATGTATTGTTTAATTTAAATAAAATAATAATAATAAAATCCAAATCTGATTGCTTCACAAAACGTTTGATATGCCTTCCTATCTGAACTGTGTCCTCTAAATGTTAGATGATTTTGTAGTAGTTTCTGGTTTGGGCCATGCATCTTTGTCCGTCATATAGTCCTCGACCCTGTAATAACCCTTTGACATTAAACTTTTTTTCAAATATTTCTTAAGAGCGGGAAATGATAAATTTAAAGCATCGACGGGTAACTTGTTATAAATGTGAATACCTTGACCAAAAAATGACTTATATGCTTTGCGGATACGACTACTTCTGATAGCAAGCTTGTTTTTATTTCTAGTGTTATAGCTGTGGATGTCAGAATTTTTTTTGAATGTATGTATATTCTTTACAACAAAAATAATATTGTCATAGATATATTGGGAAGCAACAGTTAAAATATTAATTTCTTTAAATAGATCTCTAACTGATGCACCTGCCTTTAAGTTATACAGAAAGCGGATGGCTCTTTTTTGTAAAACAAATATAGTCTGTATGTCAGCTGCTTTGCCCCAAACCAGAATACCATATGACATAACATTATGAAAATAACTGTGATAAACTAAGCGAGCTGTGTCAATATTCGTTAATTGTCTAATTCTCCTAACGGCATGAGCGGCCGAGCTTAATCGAAGAGCGAGTTTTCTTATATGAGGACTCCATTGTAGATTTTTGTCCAACGTCGAACCAATGAACACTGCTTTATCTACTATCTCTAAACATTCACCATTCAGGAGAATCTTAGTGTCCACCGGTGCAACGTTTGGCAAAACAAATCTAATACATTTGGTTTTCTTAGCATTAAGTAGCAAATTGTTAATAGTAAACCAAGTTCAGTACAGCAGCTAGTGTGTTACTGATTACAGTAAAATCGGTAGATTGCCGGTCAACTTGGAAAATTAAAGATGTATCATCGGCAAACAGAACGATATCACAAAGGTTTTGTACTACACAAGGTAAAAAATTTATATAAACCAAAAACAGGAATGGGCCCAAAATAGAACCTTGTGGCACTCCTAATATTACTAAAGTCCCTCTAGACTGGGTTTTATTTACAACAACTGTTTGTATTCTGTTGCTAAGCTATGAATACATGAGATTCAAGGCATTTTCTGACAAACCATAATTTTCTAATTTAAGAATGAGGGTTGTATGATCTACACAATCAAAAGCTTTAGAAAGATAACAGAATATACCAATTGCATCGTAATGTTTTTCCCAGGCAATGAAAATATGTTTGATGAGTACCGCAGCAGCGTCGGTTGTGGAACGTCCCTTTGTGAAACCAAACTGAGTGCTTGGAAGCAATCCATGTCTGTTGAAGTGGCCCAGTAAGTAGATCATTTAACAGTTGGACATTAATCACCGTGTAGAAACGGCAACAACAAATACGATTTGATTCTAATCTATATAACTATATATTTCAAAATGGAGCTGAATTAAAATAGGATGAAAGCTGAAATCCACGGGTACATTTCAAAGGAAGAAATTATCTCGCCAGGACAAGATACTGGCAACTCCGCGCAAAAAAAACATAAATAAATACAAGGAAAACTGCTGCAAGAAGCTTATAATTTTAAAAGATAGGCTGGGAGCCTAATTCTATATTTAAAAGAACTTTAAAATTTGAAATAGCGCGAGCGAAATGCCAAATGATGCAGCGGGCGGGACAGATCGTACCAGGTAAAGACCATTATTGCCCTCGCAACAAATCACCTGTGATTTTCAATACATTTGCGGTATTTGATCTATCGATAAATTAAGCTGCATCTAGATGACAGTGCATCGAAGTTGCGTGCGATATTTGCGTCAAAATTTCGTCCTAGATACCTACGTTCGTCATTTGTACATGTTCTTTTGTTTTTTGCAATAAAATTTATATTAAATAATTTACTACTTAGGATTTTAGAAGTTCAAATAGGCCTCTGGGAATATTATATAGGTTGTATTCTGTACCCGAAGGGTGACAAATGGCACTCGATTACTGAAGCTTCGGTTGTGGGAAATATTTCGACACAATAAGTCTAATGTTGATTTGGTAGTTTGTTGTGTCGTGTTCGTCGAAACCTATTTGTTATATTGATAGAGTAGAATAAAAAAATGTACTGCGATGCAAACCGATAAACCTAAATTAAGAAAATTACAAACACAATAAAGTCTGTATTTTTTGTACGAAGCCAAAAGCAAAAAAAAACAAAAGTTTTCGTTTTTCATTTGGTTTGACCTGTTTACATTCATTCTGTTTCCAATTCCAATGTACAGTCAATGCCAAAGTACCTTTAAAAAAGTCGTCTCATAAAATAAATAAAAACATGCCCGATAACGATTATTACCCCTGTGAAAGAGCGCTAGGGCATATTTTTGAGTAATTTGACTAGTATCATGTTTTTACACTTACCTTTAGCGGCTACTTAAATAACTAAAATTAACTTATTTAAAAATATTAAGAAACTTAATTTCCTTATTTTCAACCGACTTCAAGATTTCGAAGGAGGAGGTTATCAATTCGTCGGGATCTTTGTTTTTGCTATTTTTTTTTTTTTTTATGTATGTTCACCGATTATTCGAAGACGGCTGGACCGATTTGGAAAATTATTTTTTTGTTTGAAAGCGTATACTTTACAGTTGGTCCCATGTCAGGATCTGATGATGGGATCCTGGAGAAATCGAGGGAACTCTTCAACTATTATAGGCACACCTGTAGTGATTTGAGTATTTTTTACAGCAGCTCGAGCATTTGGTGTTGGAAAGGTGGACGCTTAGTGAAGTCCGTTCTTTTTTGTTTAAAATTATTTAATTCTGTTTACAGTCGAACCTTTTCACAAAAACATCGTTCAGACATTTTTTTTGTACTTTCGCCAAATGCAAAAAATTCCGCAAGCTCCTAGTCTAACAAAGAAATCTCTTTTTAACTCGATTTCATGTCTCAAAAGCTTAGTGTTCTTCGTAAATTGCTCTTTTATTTCTTTGAATAAATTGGCTTTTGTATCAATCAACTTGTTTAACTAAAATGGTTCTTATTTTAGTAGGTATATTTTCACAAAAGTATCAAATAAATTGTACTAATTCTTGGTCATGTAAATTTTATGCTTTTCGTTTTGAGAACAATGATTTGCCCATTTTGTACAGAGTTCACTACATTTATTTAAAAGACCGTCATCGAGTCTAAAAATTGATTTACATTGTAATTAAATAATTAAGAGGCTGACAACACCCGATGACCTTCAAATTGACTACTCAAACAGTTTTTTAGCTATAACTACTTGTTTTGAGAAAGTAAAAAAAAATGTTAATGTCTAACTATATAAAAGAAGAAACTGACTGACTGACTGACTGACTGACTGACTGACTGACTGACTGACTGACTGACTGATTGACTGATTGACTGACTGACTGACTGATTGACATATCAACGCACAGCCCAAACCGCTGGTTCTAGAGATTCCAAATTTGGCACGTAGGTTCCTTATACGGTCTAGGGATGCACTAAGAAAGGATTTTTCAAAATTCACCCCCTAAGGGGGTAAAATGTGGGTCCAAAATTTGTATGGCGAATCAAGATTTGTTAGACTATTTTATTCGAAACTTCACAGGAGTATTTCTAACAATAAATGAGTAAACACGTGTTTCAGGTTTTATGAAAATTCAACCCCTAAAAAGGGCAAATGTGGTCACAAAGTCTGAAAATCAACATGGGTATCGTATCCTTTTTGAGTACTTATAGTACGCGGGCGAAGCCGCGGGAAAAGGCTAGTTCGTTATATTTGGAAGAACTTCGTTAATTCCGATACACGATTGGACGAAATCGGCTCGATAGAAATTAATTCCAAAGTTACACCTTAAAATTACCTTTAAACAGTTTTACGTCTTTAGTTTCTTGACTTATACGTCTGTAACTAAAGACAAAATTCCACCACACTAATACTATTAACTTCGTTGTTTTATATTTCTCAATTAATGCGTCGTTTCTATTTAATGCATAATTTTGCAAAATTTGCAATGAGCTCTCATACTAATCGTAACACAGTGTTTTTTTTTCACTCGCGCTGATAAAGATAGGGAGGGAATTTAGCTGCTGTCAGCCCCTTAATTGCCTTAATAATTTGTATGCCCTATTTTATACCAGCCAAGTAAAATAAAAAATACATTGCATTTTTTACCGACCCGGCTTCGTCCAAAATTTTGTTAAAAAAACATAACTTTAAAATATTTGTCCCCAATTAAGTCAAAGTCAAGGTCACTGGCTGTTGTCAACTTCTTAACGCTGACAAAAAGAGAGCTTAATCACAGCTTTTTTTTTAATTTCATAAAAACACACTTTTCTTTCCTGACGGTAATTAGCGGAGATTCAATGTCCTCGGGAGATAAAGAAAACTTCGGCCCTTAGCTGCGGAGTTTATACAAGATTTTTTACAATGTTTAATTAACAATTTTTTGTGATTTGAGGATTCGTGTCATCTAACTATTCATCATCATTATTAACCTATTCCTTACTAAATCCTTAAAATATAAAAAAAAAAATTACTGGCATTCTTACTGCATTTTTAGTGTTCCGTAGTCAACTAGGAACCCTTATAGTTTCGCCATGTCTGCCCGTCCCTCCGTCCGTCCGCGGATAATCTCAGTGACCGTTAGCACTAGAAAGCTGAAATTTGGTACTAATATGTATATCAATCACGCCGACCAAGTGGTAAAATAAAAAGTGGAAAAAAATGTTTTATTAGGGTACCTCCCCTATACGTAAAGTAGGCAGTGTTTTTTTTTTCATTTCAACCCTAACGTGTGATATATTGTTGGATAGGTATTCGAAAATGAATATGGGTTTAGCAAAATCATTTTTTGATAATGTTAATATTTTCGGAAATAATCGCTCCAGAAGTAAAAAAAATGTGTCCCCTACCCTCTAACTTTTGAAACTTAAGTTTTAAAAATATGAGAAAAATCTCAAAAGTAGAACTTTATAAAAACTTTCTAGGAAAATTATTTTGAACTTGATAGGGTGAATAGTTTTTGAAAAAAAAATTACAAAATAATTTCTGAACTAAGCTTGTAATTTAACCGTATAAGCAGGAGGTGTTTATTGTACCTGTAATTTCTACAAAATCACAATGAAATGACGTGCTTTCAAATAACCCAACCATGGGCCCATTTTTTTAACTCTTAAGTGGGGACACTTACTGTGACGGACGGAAAACTACGGAACCCTACACTGAGCGTGGCCCGACACGCTCTTGGCCGACCGAAGTGAGGGAAAATTGTTCGAGTGGTAATATGGCTTTTAGACCAGAGTAATGCATACAATGTTTCACTTCGATTGCGAGAAAATATCATAAAAATACTTATTATTTACGCACAATAACTAAACTAAGATGAAATTATGTTATAACTTTTTTTTTTTTTTAATGGCATCGCGCTCCTGGCGCATTCAGCCATATGTTATAACTTATAACTTGACGGTCTTTTAATTTTTTTAACTTCTTTGACATAGATACAAAATATCAATACCGCGAATAAATGCCACAGACGACGGTATAATTAGCTCTTTAATACAGCTATTAGACATGGCAACTTGTAGGGCCCAACCTGTTGTGTACCCTGCCTCTCCCACACCCTCCTTCAGCTCCCTACGGGCCCAACCTTCTATTACACCTCCCAACACAACAGGTTGGGCCCTACAAATTGCCATGTCTAATTGCTATTTTAACAATTTAAACACACTTTAAAGCGTTTCCCAAAAAATTTAATCTTTTTTAATGATTGTGAAGTAGGAACTAAAAAACACCTCATGTTTTGAGAAATAAATTGCATTTCCTGATTGGTCGATCTTAACATTGCTGTATTCTGATTGGTTGATATTAAATACAATGTTTTTTTTAAGGATTTAAATTTTATTATTTACACAGTATACGCACCAAAAAAGTATCGTTCCGATTAACTCCGATATGTGTTGTGATTGGTGGATTTAATATAGTAAAGTGTTCTGATTGGTCAATTTAAAATGCAATATATCTGCAAATCGTGCGTAAAATCAAACTTTACGCACGATTTGCAGATCAGATTACTTTTTAGCACTAGTGCATAAAATCAAACTTTACGCACGATTTGCAGCTACATAAAGTAAACTTTTTGAGCAATTGTATTAAAAAAATGATTTTAGTAAACCCCTATTCATTTTTAAATACCTATCCAACAATATATCACACGTTAGGGTTGAAACGAAAAAAAAATCACTCCCCACTTTACGTATAGGGGAGGTACCCTAATAAGACATTTTTTTCCACTTTTTATTTTACCACTTTGTCGGCGTGATTGATATACATATTGGTACCAAATTTTAGCTTTTTAGTGCTAACGGTCACTGAGATTATCCGCGGACGGACGGACGGACGGGCAGACATGGCGAAACTATAAGGGTTCCTAGTTGACTACGGAACCCTAAAAAGGTCTTACAGCATAAGTTAAGGAAAAAGTCCGAAAATGGTTAATTTGTAATCACAAGTTTTTTTTTTGCTATTACAAACTTACAGAATCTTTAATTACTTCCCATAAACGTTTAATCATTAAATTTGGCAAGAAGGAAGGTCTTACAGCATAAGTAAAGGAAAAAGTCCGAAAACTGTTAATTTTGTTCCATCACATGAACATTTTTTTTTGGCATTTACAAACTTATATTTTTTTTCTTTTCGTTACAGCTATGTCCGGTGATTGTTGAAATTGCACGATGTACGGAACCCTCAGGGCACCAGTCGCCATTAAATATATCGGAGCGGCCACGGTACTTAAAAATATCAGAACATGCACTTTATCGCCTTGACAATAGAGGCAATTAGATATTTGTGACCACCTTGGCCGCTCCGATATATCTGCTGGCGACTGTACAAAAAGTAAATATATTGCGGTTGACTGTACGCGTAAAACCTTGTTCTCTATTACATCACACTTTTGGAATAAATCCAAATGAAACTTACCTCCATACACAAAGTACATTTGAACTTTGACTCGCCGGGTCAAACCGCAGATTACATATCGCTACCTGTCGCACTCTAGCTTACCTATATTTGTATACGTATGACGAGGCTGTAGAGGGTGGATCGTTGGGTTTCTGGGGCTGTGCCAATCGTGATCATTGCTACCGTGTGTTCAGTTTGCCTAACGAGTTGGTCGCTCGAGCGAAACCAGAATAACTGTTGGTCCGAAATCCGTAACAACTAATGAATAAGTCGGAGAGTTGGTTATACTGGGTTGTTTAAGAGTAGTGTGCTAGGTAAGTGTATGGAATAACACCAGGCCAATTAGAAGTAAACGGGTACTATATTTTAAGAATGGAAGCGTGTTTTAAATTTGAAATGGGACGCGGCCATTTTTGGGTTTATTCTAGAATTTGCTTCAAGATAAATTAGGGTTGCTAATGCATTGTAGACGAACAGCTAGCCACAACAGATATGACGCAATAATGAAAGCGGCAAAACTCCTATTGGGTGAAATTAAATTGAAATTTTGAAAATCTTTTCCATATGTGTAGTTTTATTTGGCGGTGCGCTTTTTTGTGCTTTTCAGTCACGAGCGCTTTTTTTATTTGAGTTTCGTGGACTGTAGGTTGGTTCAGCGGATGTAGCATTAAATCAAGTTAACACTCAACAGTAATGAAAGGAAAATAGCGGGAAAATGGGAGTTTCGCACTCACTTACTTGAAAAATGTCCGTTTTGGGAATGCCGGCACATGTGTACTGCGATCACCGCTGACGAGCTGACTTTTTCACCAAGGCCTTGGACTTTTCTAGTTCACTTCGACAAACACTCAAACACACACGGTTTTTATATAGATTGTTCGATTAACACATGATTAAATTGATTTTTATTGATTAATGGCTAGAGCGATTTCGGCGCGGATCGCTGCGAGGCCATATTGGAAGAACAGTATCCGCTAGATGTCGCTCGTAGCACGAGTGCGAGCGAAACAGCGATATACACGAGTGTGAATATGTAGGAGCGGGATAGGTATAAGGAGGATTTTTTAAGAGCGTTCAAATATTAATTATTTGCAAAAACGAAACTCAACAACCCCCCGGGCTTGAAGGATTCCCTTCAAAAGAAAAAAAAAAGGAAACTTAATATATTAAGAAATAGAAAAAAAATCAAATACTAAGTACTTTATGCTTGACTTAACTATAGACTAAGGGTGGGTTGCACCACGCATAACTAAGGAACTGATCAACGTTAAATATGGCGACGGAGCTGTCATTCGATAGAAAATTGTCAAACTTTTCATACAAGATTTTTTAACGATGACGTTGACGTTAACAGACAGTTTGGTGCAACCGGCCCTAAGTATTACTGATAAGAGTTAGTACTAATGAAGTTAGCATAAATGAAACCCTACTGCGTAGGCAGTGGGCATAAGCCAAGTAACACATCAAAGCAGTATAACAGCCGTCTTACAGCATATCTGTATTCTTTTAGCATTTTGAGTTCGTTTTGTAGTAGCATTATAAACGTTTATAGTGCTGATGTAGGTCTTAAATGGGCACAAATTATCTAGCTTGAGATTCTATACAGGTCATTTAATAGCATTACAGGCGCATTATGTCTGCGCTATTAGCATTATCGTTGTCATGGAAAGTGCCAATCGCATTAAAGAAGCATTAGTACGCTCTATTAAGTTGCCAACCGCATTAAAGAAGTATTAATACGGCCAAAAAACTTGCTAATCGCAGTAAGGAAGCAATAGTACTCTCGATTACCTTGCCAATCGCAATACAAAAGCATTATTACTAGCATAAGAGTGTAGTAAAATGAACCTTACGTCAAAGCAAAAACGTCTCTAATACCGACGGAACAAATGTTATAATACAATGAACATTGTGTTTTAATTACTTTGTCTCGCAATATAAAATGGACGAAGACGGTACAAAAAACTGAATGAGTGACATGTCATATTTGTTTGCATCGTAACAAAATTTATAAAAGTTTTTGACTCTTTTACGTTATTATATCCTTCAAATATTACTGCGCAATGTAGTTTACTGTAAATGTGTATATAAGTTTCATTGAAATTTTTCACGCGCCTTTGATTTATTGTGGTTTTGCTATAAAATATTATAAAAAGATATGCGTCAAATAAACAAAACAATTGTGTAATCCTCGTATAGAACGAGTTTCACATTATTAACATAATAGTGTTGGTTGAGCTGTCTTAAATTAAGTTATTTCATTATTATATACGTATTTTCCTTGTATAAATAGGTCCGCATGATTTTAGTTTTAGGTTATAAATTATTTACAAAATGGCGTTGGCCTATATAGACGGAGAGCTAGCCACGTCAGATATGACACAATAATGAGAGCAACCAAACCCCTCTAGTCAGTTTGGTTTACTATGCTTATTTCTAGATCTGGACATCTGGCAGCTTTAAAGTAGTGGAGGTCAAAGAATGCGAACCATTTCAAGAAAACAAATCCTAGAGATCTGATCAAATACTATACAATATTAAGAGAAATTATACAAAAGTTTATGTTGGGGGAAAGTAGTGACAAACAATGTGTTCATAGTTTGTCGCCTACTGTTTTTGTTTCCGTAATAATACACAATATTTTTTGGTCTAACGTTTTTTATCGATTTTTGACCAGTTTTGAGTCGATATTCCAACATATTCACTACAGATACAATTATAAGGCAAACGACTATCGGTTCTTAAATCTTTTATCTCCATTCTGTAGAGCCGGATCTTGAAATAAATGAGCCGTAATTTTTTTATGATATTTTTAAAATATGGTCTAAAAAACACTTTTATCGATATTCGAATAGTGTAAAGAATCTAACATATACGTAATCTACATATTAGGGTTCCTCTTTGATGTCTCTAAAAACTGTAGAGAGATTTTAATTTTTAACTAATTGACACAAAATGTATGACCATAAAACCACTTTTTTAGCCTAAACCGGTTCGACTTTGATGTCAAATATCTCGAAGACAATGAATATTGAAGTAAATATAGTATACTATATTTACTTGTTTAAAGCCGTTACTGATAATATGATAAGCTATATAAATCATTAGAAAACTAAGGGAATCAGATCTAAGGTCGTTGGCTCCAGGGAGCCCCTTAAAATATAGGCCCTGTCCTTTATAACTGAGACAACTTCGGCAGTTTTTACCTAGTTTGGTATTACTATTTTCCAATTAAAACATTTTGCTAGTCTGTCACTGTGATCTCCACCCATTAAAAACTGCCAGATGCCAGGATCTAGCTATGAGAATAGTATAGCAATCTAACCAGACGGGTTTTGTTGCTCTCATTATTGTGTCATATCTGACGTGTCTAGCTCTTAGTCCAATAGCAGCTCAATGATCCTTAAAAAAAGGGTATTAATGCCTACAGCATTACACGTGAATAATTATGCTATTAAACAACATTAAGCATTTATTTATGCCATTGTAGAACCTAAGGCACTAAAACAGCTAAAAGCTGTAATTAGTAATTCACTATAAGGGGCTGTTCATAAATTACGTCATCAATTTTTGATAATTTTTTACCCTCCCTAAAATAATCCAACCCTCCCCTGCCCAATAAAGTGACGTCATTTAAAAAAAAATGCGTTTGTAGCTTAATGGTTAATAACTTAATGGTTAGTAGATAATATTTTATAGCATTAAAAGTGTATAGAAACACGACTTTCATTCCTTTTTTTACACATTGAAGCACTTTTTAAAGATGCGAGAGATGATGTGATCTTCGGAATGACGCCCCCCCCCCTCCTACGTCATGCTACTATCATCCGATGTCCAGACCCCCCCCCCCAATTTGAAATTACGTAATTTATGAACAGCCCCTTATAGTGAATTACTTGGCTTTATAATGGTTTATATTATTGCTATTATACAGCATTAGGAATGTATTACCTACTTATAAATGCTATTGTACACCGTAAGGCATTAATAATAGCTAAAAGCTGTATAGCGAATTTACGTGGCATTATAATGGTTAATATTCATGCTCTTAAACAGTATTAAGCATTTATTTATGCCATTGTAGAACCTAAGGCACTAAACCACACCGAAGCATTAGTGTAGCAAACCAAAACGCAACTGTAAAGCTGAATGCTGTACAGTTGCATTTTGGTTCGCTGCACTAAAACTAATGGCTAAACAAAAGCATTTACAAATGCCATTATACAATCGTTATACAGCGTAAAGCATCATATAATGCTATTGTAGAACCTAAAGCACTAAAAACAGCTGAAAGCTGTATACCGGATTTACGTGGCATTATAATGGCTAATATTCATGCTCATAAACAGCATTAAGCATTTATTTATGCTATTGTAGAACCTAAGGCACTAAACCACACCGAAGCATTAGTGTAGCAAACCAAAACGCAACTGTACAGCATTCAGCTGTACAGTTGCATTTTGGTTCGTTGCACTAAAACTAAAGGCATTAAAAAAGCATTTACATATGCCATTATACAAACGTTATACAGCTTAAAGCATTATATAATGCTATTGTAGAACCTAAAGCAATTAAGTGCTTTTAAACCGCTGAATGCTGTACATTTGCATTGTGGTTTGCTGCACTAAATCTAAAGGCTTTACAAAAGCATTTTGATATGCCCTTATATAACCGTTATACAGCTCAAAGCATCATATAATGCGACAAATTGCTCGGTGAATAAGTTAACTATTCATATGTTATAATGCTTCCTGTGTTACTTGGGAACCGCACTACAGGTCGTTCTAATTTGACTCCCCGCGTTTGCACCTCCGCAACTCGTATGACTCCGTCTCGACCAGGAAAAAGGCGTGTTATAACGCCAATAGGCCATTGCAAGGCGGTGTATTATTAACGTTGATAAGCACAACAGTTCCTACGGCTAACGGCTTAGCTGGAGTATTCCATTTTTCCCTGCTCTGCAAGTTGTGAAGGTATTCCGTTCGGAAACTTTTCCAAAAAGATTGGACAATTGAATCTAACAACGAATACCGGGTTAAAAGGTCCGTTCGTTCCTGACTCAAATCGGCTGTGGGCAAGTGCTGCAAGGGTGCAGTGCATATGAAGTGAGCGGGGGTTAGCGCAGTAGGTTCCGATGGATCGGAACTCAAAACGTAGAGAGGTCTACTGTTAAGCTGACTCTCGATCTGAATTGTCACGGTTAATAGTTCCTGAAAGGTTAAAATTTGTTTGCCTATGACGCGGTGAAGATGCGTTTTAAAGCATTTTATATTACTTTCCCATGCGCCTCCGAAGTGAGGTGCGTTGGGAGGGTTTAAACGCCACGTTATACGATGCTTTAAGAGCTCCTCGTGAAACAAAACAAAAAAAAATATTATAAAACTATAATAATCTTCGGTGCGAAGAAAAGAGTAAAGATCTTTAAGATAAGCTTTAGTGCCTACAAAGTTTGTGCCATGATCACTATATAGCACCTGGCACGGTCCACGGCGGGAAATAAATCTTTTGAAGGCATCTAAGAATGCCTCAGAACTGAGCGACGTAACGAGTTCAGTATGAACTGCCTTCGTCACCATACAAATGAAGAGACACAGCCATGCCTTTTGGCTTTGTGCCCCACGCTGTCTGATCAACGTAATGTAAAAAGGACCAGCATAATTGACCCCCGTATGCGTGAATGCTTTACTTTCGTTAACGCGACACTCTGGCAGGTCTGCCATAGAAGGAAACGTATTGGTCGGATTAACTTTGAAACAAGCGTTACATTTGTGAAAGCGCTGTCTCACAATTCGTCATGCTGACAAAATCCAATATTTCTGTCTCAAAATAGAAAGCAGAAGTTGCGGGCCGGCGTGCAAGTTTTCGCGATGGCAAAAATCAATTAAAAGCTCAATAAGGTGCCCTTTCTTGGGCAACAGTGCGGGATGTTTACTAGAATAATCTAGCGAAGAGTTGCCTAGACGTCCACACACTCGTAGAACGTCATCAGCGATAAAAGGAAATAATTTGCGAAGTGCGGGTGAGCATACCTTGCCATTTTTAATATTACGTAAATCGCTAGCAAATGAAGTTTGTTGAATGACCTTGACAACGAACAATTCTGCTGCGTCCAGGTCAGAGGCAGTGATTTCGCTACCTCGTGGTAATTTTTTGATGAACCTTAAAACATGGACCACTGATTTGAGAAACCGGTGCCATGAAGAAAACCTTTCACCTAACTCCAGAAGCCAGTGACTGTTGTTGCTTTCATTAGTAGCAACAAGAGAGACAACTTTTTCCTCAGAAAATGCCTTAGCTGTGGGCGAAAACTTAGTTATAGCATAAAGTAAGTATATGATAGAGGGCCCATGCCTTGTTACAAAATGCGACCGCCTAAAGAACTATCAGCACTAGACGGCGTTACTGAAAATTCACTGTTTACATCTCTCGATTAGAGATGGCGTTACACGTCACAGAGAAGTCATAATACTTGCCATGGCTACTAACGACATCTACACGTCTTTATGTAAAAGTTCCCTAGATGAAAATCCTTCAACAATACTATTAATCAATAGATGTCGCTTTACAGTAGAAATATTGAGTAAATTGTATTTTTTTTTATTTGTTATTTTTTTTGTATATGTAAATCAAATATGAACCCAACGGGCGTCTCCGAAAGTTGTCTGCCGAGCTATGCTACATATATAGCACTCGCGAACAAGATACTATATTATTAAGTAAGTAAACACTAATTATCTGCAAATCCTGCAATGAA
Organism: Pammene aurita; assembly: GCA_947086415.1. Taxonomy (NCBI): domain Eukaryota; kingdom Metazoa; phylum Arthropoda; class Insecta; order Lepidoptera; family Tortricidae; genus Pammene; species Pammene aurita. Next base: position 11,810,928 of record OX352315.1, read on the forward strand.
ACAAAAGTAAGAGATAATTTTTTCGATACATTAGGCCACGTGTGTAGCAGGGTAAAAACCAAAAAATAAAAACATTAAAATTGTCTGTGATAAGGTTTGAACTCCGGACCTTCGACTCATAAGTCCATATGTATATCCGCTGCGCTACGAGGTCTTTAAATTTAAGATGCAAATTGTTAACCACTTCCCTACATTCAAATATTAACCTACAACTGATTTGGGAATGACAAGACAAGACGTTGAGTAAGTTTTGTGCGTTGTTGCCAATTCGGCCGCCTGCGTCACAGCAAGCTGACAACGTCGCGTCAGGCCTTGGTAACGCGCGAGCTCTGTTAGTTACCTACCTACGCGTCGCGAACCGTCGGGCGCTGAGCTGAAATTCGACTTCCACGTGTGCGTGTCGCGCGACTCGCGCGTAAACACAAGGAAATCGGCTTAATATGTAATCACAATTTTGTCTTCACTATGGTCTTCAAGGCACCGCGTCTTTTTATTTTATATGTCTATAGTATACCGTTTCATCCTCATGGGTGCATCCTCATATCTAGTTTCAATACTACTAATTATTTATGATTTTTGACGTAATCATTACTGTCAAATTACTGACTCAATTATGAATTGTACTGTAAGTAGGTACTCTAAGTACCTACCTTCAGATCAGACCGCGAATCGGTAACAAATTTCTGAACTATTTGCTCATAGAAATTTATCGCTGACTCGCGGTCTGATCTGAAGGTAGGGTCAACCAATTTGATTCAGTCCTAGGCCACTCTAGAACCTAGTCACAATAGCTAGTTTTGTAGCGAATAGGTTACGTTTATACGTATCCAAGGGCAACAGTCATTACGACAAAGTTCTTTTTGGTTTTCTGTACCTACTTAGAGTAGAATTCGTAATTGAGTGCAGTGGCGGTACCTTAAAACTTGTAAAGTGGTTAAAGGATGGTATACAATAAAACCTTATCTTATTAACTTCAACAATAGCGTAAAATAAGTACCTATAGATTAAAAAAAATACATTTAATGAAGATGCGATGGTGATGTGGTGGTGATATTTAGTAAAATTACTATATTTAACAGCCTCCTAGCCCAGTCGATGTTTAGCCTATAAATAATGGAGGCAGTAGACAGAAAGCAGAAAGTCAGCGGGGCGGTTTTTGAAATTGGAGCACTCGAATATGACATTTAAAACTGAATAAAACGAAGAAATTATGCTTTAAAAATAACAGCGATAGTAATTAAAAGTCATTATTATTTATACTATTAATTTTGTGTGCGATTATATTCCAAGTTAAATTCTTTGAATTCGAGCGCTCGAATGTCAAAAATCAGCCCCCTGGTTCGAATCCTGGTAAAGGCATTTATTTGTGTGTTTGATCTGTGACAAATACACAAATATTTGTACCTGAGTTTTGGATGTTTTCGATGTATTTAAGTATTTATCTATATATATGTATCTATTATATAATTATATCGTCGTCTAGTACACACAAGCCTTAACTATTGATTACTTTACGTACGGACGATTTTTGTAAGATTGTACTGTAATATTTATTATTATTATTACCTAGCCGAATTAAATTATTAAGTACAGTCAGCTGTAAAAATATGGGTGTACTCATCTTACTCAAAAATATGTCCCATAGTATCTTATTCCGTTGTAATAAAGTGCATAGTACCATATTTATGAGACGATTTTTTCGATACGTATTTTTGCAGCTGACTGTACATAATTTTCATTGAAAATTCCAATAATTTTTGTTTTTGTTGACCAAAAAGTATTTTTGAGATTTATTTTAGTGACATCTATGAGCTTTTATTATTAAAGAAACTAGCTATATAAAGTGTTACTTCGAGATCGAGCTAAACTGTAAAATTATGAGAAACTACAATAGATGGCGCTTAAACTAAAAATGCGATTTTACGTGGAATTGTTTTTTTCTTAGGTTTAATCAGTTATTTTTAATTGGTTTTGTTGTAATCCGTTTTGGTAATATAATGACGTAGTTTTAGATAACTAGGTACTAGATTTCAAATAACATAAAAAATGATTACGAGCCAGTGGTACTCTGAGCGACATCTATTGAAGAACATTGGAACAAAACGAGCGATGTTCCTAGTGAAATATCTATTTAAACTAATTAATCTATGGTTATAGGCCATTCGTTAACTGGTAAAGATGCCCAGGACGGACCGTTAAACCAGAGACTATGGTCCTTTAAGCGAGAGGGATGCAGCCCGCGAGACAAACAATTTGCAGGGTTCTCAGATCCGGACACATGATAGAAATGCTCCGGAGCGTAATTTGTCTGACATTGAGCGATGCGGTTGGCCACATAGGTAGCGAACCTATGCGGTGATGAGTGCACCCAGCATAAAGCGACCTCTGAGTCTGAAAATGCGTTAACATTATCAATGCTGTGGCGTTCTGATAATGTGTCATGGACGACACGAAGCAACCTTGACATTAAAACAACTGCACAAAGTTCCAAACGCGCAACAGTCACCGTCTTCACCGGCGCTACTTTCGACTTGGAGCAAATTAAGCGAACGACGGGATGCTGATTGTCCGTAACGACGTGTGCGTAAACGACACAGCCGTACGCTTTTTCACTCGCGTCAGCAAAAGCAATAAGTGTTACCTTTGAGGTTTTTTCAATGCCTAGATGTCGACAAAATTTTATATCCGAAATAAGAGGCAGTTCGCTGACAAACTGGTGCCATAAACTTGAAATGTGCTGAGGTGGCAATTCATCCCAGCCCTGTTTCAACAGCCACAACTCCTTTATGAGGAGTTTCGAATAAAGGATAGCGGGCCCTACTAGACCAAGAACGTCATACAAGCGGGCGGTGGCAGAAAGAATAGCTCGTTTCGTGCCTGTGAGCGGAGGAGGTGAAACGGTGAAAACGAATTCATCTCACCCAGGAAGCCATTGAAGGCCAAGTATCTTAAGAGAGCCGCTGTCATCGAAAGAGACTGATTCAGACTGGCGATGGGTTGCGGGAATGTGTTCCAGCAACTGAGGAGAGTTGCTAGTCCATTTAACTAGATCAAACCCACCAGCCTTGAATAGACTAATTAACTGGGTCGCTGTCGCAACTGCTTCCTCGTGGGAAGAAGCAGAGGAAGCTAGATCGTCCATGTAAACGTCTCTTTCAAGGACATCGGCTGCGAGCGGGTACCTATCACGTTCGTCGCTAGCGAGCTGACGAAGTGTGCGCAATGCAAGGAATGGAGAAGATCGAAGACCGAAAGCGACACGGTTAAAACAGAACGTTTGTAGCGGATCTTCGGGCGAAAAGCGATATAATATCCTTTGAAAGGAGCGGTGCGGAGGATGTACTTCAATACATAAGTACATTTGCCGAACATCGGCGAAAAAAGCAATGCGGAATATGCGGACGTTCAGAAGAATCTGAAAAATATCGGCCTGCAAATTGCAACCAGTATGCAGAAGGTCATTCAAGGACAGACCGCTGTCCGTCTTACAATTTCCATCTTGAACCAAACGCACTTTAGTAGTGGTTTTGTCGTTGCGAATTACAGGGTGGTGCGGAAGATGGAAACCTGGGCTGAGGAGTTCCTCAGAAGGAACCAGAGAAATAATTCCCTTATCCAAATAATCGAGAATAATCTCATTATAACTTTTATGAAGTTGCGGGTTGCGAGAAAACTTGTTTTCGAGCATTAAGAATCTCTTTTTTGCGGTTAGAAAAGAATTGCCTAAAGCGTTAGGACTTTCTTTGAAAGGAAGATCCACAGCTAGGGTTGCCAGATCGACTGACCCTATTTTCGGGAGAATAAAAGGAATTTTCGGGATTTTGGGACTTTAGTCGGGAGAAACAAAAAAAAATCAAATTAAAGTAAATACAGTAAAAACAACAACATTTAACATTATTATATGTAATAATACGGACTATGGTCCGCTACCGATAGAAATGTCTACATAATTAAATACTACCAAAAAAATCGGCAAAGTGCGTGTCAGACCACGCATAACGGAGGGTTCCGTAGCTTCAATGGTATAAGAAAAAAAACTAATACTAAAAGGTCGTATCTGCTAATGGAAGAAGTTTTTTAAAGATAACTCAAAAACGGTTTAACTGATAATTTTCAAAATAATTTACATTGAAAGTGTGGTGTCACCTCTATACATATATAATCTATGATGTAACCATTGTATATTTAAGATACCATCTATGAAATATAGATCCAGTATTATTCCAGCATCTGCTTGTTTCATTACTCATCCTTTCCGAACCTTACATGGCGACCCTGCCAATTTTGTGCCCTAGAGCACGACTAGATACCTCTCTAAAGTAATTTCAAAATTTTACTTAGTTATGTTACAAGGTCTTAAGACCTTGGTTACAAACTTTTAAAGACAATGTTATAAGTAGTGAAGTGATAACTAGTTACAGTTTAAAGTGTTATATTCTTCTACGAATTCGCCGTGAGACGTCCATACGATACCGGCGCCGGCCCACGCGCGCGTGCCATTCCTTATTCAGATAACAATTATAGGACATTGTAAAAGTAACTAAATAAGATGGCCACTTTTACTACGGACATTATCCGATTCAGACACTTCCCGGTACAATTCGTATTATTAACATCATGGGTACCAGCCAAACCAAGCAGGAGGAGATCGTGATCGCCCAGACGGGGGGCGTGAACCAGGCCACTGTCGAGGAGGTGCGGACCCACTTAAGCACTATAAATATAGTGCTCACCATCATCGCAATTATTATAGGCATCGGCCTAATGAAACTATTGTACAGTGCTTACAAAAGGTGCCACGGCCAGTGGATACATCAGGGCATTAACCAAAATGCCCTAAGGCTGTCTACATACCGGCGACAGCTGCAAGCGGCACCCTCGGCACCCAAGGACATAGGCGGAGTTTGAGGTCACTTATACGACATAATTATAAATTAAAGTGTTTATCCGCGAATAAGTAAACAGCTTAAAAATATATATATATATATATAATCCAGTGCGCGTTATACCTGCGTAATAGGTATGTCTACAAGTGCGCGACGTAAAAGTGCATAATTAAATGCGTTATATTTAATCGCAAATGATCGCGAGTGCGTATAATATAGATAATTTCCGTTCGGGGACATTTATGTACTTATGACGGTTTGGACTACGCCTACTATGCGAAATCTTATAGTGGACTTTAAAATTAAACATATAACTTTAATGTAAGTAATTAAATCAGTGATCTGTGTTATCTACTTGTGACCACTAAGCCGAAATAAATGGTAAGTTATGATTGATGTCTTAAAAAATGTGTATTTAGAATTGAAAGAAATTAGACGCTACCTAATTAAAGTTGGTCCAAGTAAACGTACAGGAAATTTAGTTGTAAAGAAACTTAACGAAGCAAATTTATTATTTAGTCAATACACTACTATTTCAGAACATTTATCAGTAGATATTCAAAAAGGTAATATTTTAGAGGAAGACGCAAACATAATTAAAACATTGTCACAAAATTTTATAGATTTATACAAGGAAATTTCTGATTTATGTACTGTGAAAGAAGAAACAATGTCTGAAAATAACATGGATACTTTCAATTTAAAAACGGCTTTATCCTTATTGCCGCAAATGACTGACGATGAGGACAGTATTAAGTGCTTAATCGATAACCTTGAATATTACGCGTCCTTGCTTAAAAGTGATAATTGTAAAAAGAATTTGATACTATTTATACTGAAAAGTAGGTTGTCTCAAGCAGCTAAATTAAAATTAAATTCATCTTACGATACGGTGGATGCATTAGTAACTGATATGAAACAGGTCCTTCTTCCACAAAAATCGGCTACTGCTATCCAAAACCGATTGCAGCAGATTAAACAAAACGAAATGTCAATTCAAGATTATGGGAAAGAAATTTCGGAATTATTTGTAGAACTTACGATTTCGCAAGCAGAAGGCAAATCAGAAAGCTACAAAATTTTAAAGCCACTGAATGAGAAAATGGCTACAAAAAAGTTTGCGGACGGCTTACGAAATCGTAGGCTCAGTACTATCATTGCAGCCAGGAATTTTGCGACGCTGAAAGATGCCATACAATCCGCCAAAGACGAGGAGACGTCATCTGCTACACCAGCTGAGGAATCGATGCGTACGTATGAACCATACAACTACTCTCATAGGAGCCAACAAGGACATCGTAATGGGCCAAGAGGTCAATATAGCCCAAGAATATATACAAATAGGAACTCGCGTGGCAACCCGAATGCGTACTCAACCGAAGCTCGCAGAGGCTTCAGCGGATTCCAGCATTCGCCAAATAGAGGTAATGATCACGCTAGATATTCTAGACCGTCTCGAGGAAGGTATAATAACAATTTTAGCACTCGAGGTAACCAGTGGATACGTAGAGGACAAATGCGTGTAATGTCAGAAGAAGAAGTGAATAATCCTCAACCCCAAAGTAGCCAAGAAAATGAAAATACATTTTTTCGTGACTAAAATGGAACATATATTTGCTGCAAACAATAGTTCGTATATAAAATTGTTAGTAGGTATCAAGCCTTATACGTGGCTGTTAGATACAGGCGCCTCCATATCGGCTATAAAATATAAACACGCTGTTGAACTTGATCTCCCGATCCATAACGATGACATGCTTATAAATGGTATGGGAGGCAAAGTCCAAGCAATAGGATATATGAATTTGCAATTAATCACTAACGGTCATTTATTGCATCATAAAGTATTTGTATTTGAAACATTGCCATGTGCGACAAATGGCATCATTGGTCAAGACTTCATTAAGAAATATAAAGCAACAATGGATTATGACGACAATATTTTAACGTTAAAACTATCCCCTGATTATAAAATCACTTTACCAATATACGACGACGAGACTAAGCTACTACAAATTGCACCAAAATGTGAATCAATTCATTACATTAGGACTAATATCACAGAAGAGTGTGTAGTTTGCTCACAAGAAATAAGTCATGGAATTTATTTAGCTAGTTCAATTGGCAAACCAACAAACGGTACGATACCTGTTAAAATATTAAATACTACAAATAAAACTTTAACATTGACAAATTTACAACCAACGATCCATCGACTTAAAGATTATAATGTATGTTCGTTTGAGAAACTAAATAAAAGTGCAGATAGAGTAAAAGAATTATTTAAATTACTACAATTAAAACAATTAAATTCAGAAGAACAAGCGTCAATAGAAAAACTATGTGCTAAATATTGCGATCTATTTCATTTACCCGGTGATAAACTTACAACTACGGACATTTATGAGCATTCCATAACTTTAAAACCAAACGTTACTCCAATATTTAGTAAACCATATCGTCTACCACATGCTCATAAAGATGAAATTAACTCCCAAATTGATAATTTGATAAATCAAGGTATAATAGAACCATGTAGGAGTGAGTGGTCTAGCCCAATACTGCTAGTACCGAAAAAGACAGACGAAAGTGGACAGAAAAAGTGGAGATTAGTCATTGATTATCGTAAATTAAATAATTGCATTGAGGACGATAAGTTCCCACTCCCAAATATTACGGAAATATTAGATGCTCTGTCAGGTAGTATTTACTTTACACACTTGGATTTACACCAAGGATTTTACAATGTCAATTTAAACAAAAGTAGTCGTAACTATACAGCATTTTGTTCAGGACAGTACAGGATGGTTAGAATGCCAATGGGAATGAAAACCAGCCCAGGATCGTTTTCCCGCATGATGAACATGGCTATGGCAGGTTTAACTTATGAAAAATGTTTCATATATTTAGACGATTTGATTATTTTCGGAAGAGATCTTCATACACACAATAAAAATTTACAAGACGTTTTTGAAAGGTTAAGAACAGTTAATTTAAAATTAAATCCCCAAAAATGCGAATTTTTAAGAAAAGAGATATTATATTTAGGCCACGTAGTTACGGGTGATGGTATTTTGCCAGACCCAGATAAAATAAATGTAGTTCAAAATTACCCCCGCCCCAATAACTTAGATGAACTACGAAGATTTATTGCTTTCGTCAATTACTACAGGAAATTTATTCAAAATTTTGCAGAAATAGCTTACCCATTAAATAATTTGTGCAAGAAAAATGTGCCATACCAATGGGACAGTGAATGTGAAAGATAATTCGAATTATTAAAAAGCAAAATTACTACACCACCAGTGTTACAGTACCCGGACTTTTCTGAACAAAATCAATTTATTGTCCAAACAGACGCATCTAATGTTTCGTTAGGAGCAATTTTATCAAATCAGGATGAGAGACCAGTTGCATACGCTAGTAGAAGTCTAAATAAAGCGGTAAAAAATTATCCAACCATACAGAAAGAGCTATTAGCAATAGTGTGGGCTGTTAAACATTTCAGACCGTATCTTTTTGGTAAAAAAAATTAAAATTCGGACAGACCACAGACCATTGATTTATTTATTCACTATGAGAGATCCGTCTAGTAGACTCATGAAATTTAGACTTCTACTAGAAGAGTACAACTTCGAGATAGAGTATGTTAAAGGTTCGTGTAATGTGGCTGCAGACGCATTATCTCGAATAACTTTAACAACCGATAACTTGAAAGAGATGGGTGAAAGTATTTTAGCAGTAACAACTCGAGCAAAAAAGAGAAGAATGGAAGAAAAGGATAAGGAGAAAAGCTTAGGCAGTAACCTTCACAGCGATTGGCCTAATCAACCAATAATTGTAGAGGTGCTTGACAAGCCCAAGGATTATACGGAGTTGTTATTTATAGAAAAAGAAAAGCTAGATATAGCAAAAAGAACAAAAGTCGTAAAAGAAAGTGAAATTTTATGTTATGTACCAGATGACAAAAGAATTTACATTAAATACAAATCTTCTCGATCATGGATTACGCGAGCCGAATTTGTGAGAGAACTTGTAGAATTGTGTAAGAATATAAAAATAAATGAAGTATACTTAATATAAACAAAGCAAAATAATATATTTATAAACAAATTACTAAATGAATTACAGAATTATAAGGACAATGATAAACTACTATTATGTGTCTTAGTCGACGTAGATAAAATAAACGATAAGGATGACCAGAAAGTAATATTGAACGATTTCCATCTTCTACCCACAAGTGGCCATGCGGGTGTGAGAAGGATGATAAACAACATCAAAAAGTATTATTTCTGGCCAGGCCTTGAAAAGACGTTATAAATTATGTTAAAAGATGTGATAAGTGTCAAAAACAAAAGCATTCAATTCATACGAAAGAACCAATGGTAATTACGTCTACTGCGCATACAGCGTTCGAAAAGCTATATTTAGATATCGTAGGTCCCTTAGAGACAGATAGTAATAATTATAATTATATACTAACGCTCCAATGCGAGCTTACAAAATATGTCGAAGCTTATCCACTAGTTTCCAAGAGTGCTACAGAAGTGGCAAGATCATTTGTAGATAACTTTATACTACGCTACGGGATACCAAAGGAAATAGCAACTGATAGAGGTACGGAGTTCATGTCCTCAACAATGACCGAGGTTTGTCGCTTATTGCATATATCAAAACTTAATTCAACAGCTTACCACCATCAGAGTATCGGTGCATTAGAAAATTCTCATAAACACCTTGGTTCATATCTACGTATTCAAACAGATAATCATCCAGAGTTTTGGAGCAAATGGGTACCCTATTGGTGCTTTTCATACAACACGTCAGTTCATAGAGAAACAAAATATACACCTTATGAACTCGTATTTGGGAAAAAATGCAGTCTTCCCAGTATTTTTTTAGGTAATAACGTAGATCCAATTTATAATTATGACGATTATCCAGCAGAGTTAAAGTTTCGGTTACAGTTATCGCAAAAAGAAGCAAGAGACAACTTACTTCACAGTAAGATACATCGGAAACAAAAATATGATGCTAATGTTAAAGCTGTAATGTATCGGCCAAATGATTTAATTTTAGTACGTAATGAAGTAGGTAATAAGTTTAAGCCAATATACTTAGGCCCTTACAAGGTCATAAGAGATGTAACCCCGAATGTAGAAATAATTAAGGACGGTAAGTCCGAAGTCATACATAAAAATAGGACTAAAATATATTATCCTAATATATAGATAAATACAAATATAAAGCGCCTAATTGTAGTAAAAGCGCTGTTGTAATACAAAAAGAAAAAAATGGTTTATATCAACTTTTTTTTCTTTCATTTAGAGGGAAGGTGTGGTGTCACCTCTATACATATATAATCTATGATGTAACCATTGTATATTTAAGATACCATCTATGAAATATAGATCCAGTATTATTCCAGCATCTGCTTGTTTCATTACTCATCCTTTCCGAACCTTACAAAAGAATATAGAAAGATGTATCTTTTTCTTGATTATTTTTGGACTAACGATACAAAAGTTAGAGTTGAGGGGATATATTTTTTTAGACTAAAAGAAATTATTTTGAAATTTTTTACATAATCAAAAAATGTTTTAGAAAACCTCAAAGTTATTTTGAAAGCCCTATCGATTGATGTGCAACAAGTTGATATTTGTGAAACAAAGTTGATATTTAGTTACATTTAGTGCCCCCTTTACTACAAAACTAAGTAGCGGCATACAAAACATACCTCTTGATAACATACGGACGGATAGACAGAAGGACATGTTTTTGCCACTTTGGCTGCGAACGGAATCCTAAAAAATTACAATACGAGTATTTAACAAAATATAAAAAGTACCTAATTTATTTTTAGCTTGCCACATGTATTTTGTGTTGCTTTTCACAGATTTAACTACATTTTGTTCTTTTTCACTATTTATAGAAGACTCGAAATTCAAACAATTTTCCTCAAAATTGAGTCGAATTATTAACTCTGATTTTATTAATTCCATGCACGTTCGGTTCCTTTCGTTTTTTAGGGTTCCGTAGCAAAAATGGCAAAAACGGAACCTTCGTTCGGAAAGTTTCGTCATGTCCGTCTGTCCGTCCGTCCGTCCGTATGTCACAGTATGTCCATTTTACTCGAAAACTATAAGACGTATCTTAATAAACTTTAGGCATAAGGTGTATTTTTTATGCCTCTATTTAGTTATGTAGTCATGTAGTGGATTGCTCAACTTAGAAAAAACTTAACAGTGACACAGAAACTGTCTACACTGTTAGTTAACTGCTATTCTGAGTTATGTAGTTAAATTGCAGACAAAAGCATTTTGTGGCGCTCCATACATATAACTATATTTAAAAATATTTTTTAAATCATATATCAACATGTTGTACATCAACCGGTCTTTAAAAATAACATAGATGTTTTTTTGAACATTTTGTAATTATGTAAGTGAATATTTTCAGAAGTAATCGCTTCGAAAGTCAGAAAAATTGTCTCCCCCCTCTTTAACTTTTGAACCGTAAGTCCAAAAAATATGAAAAAAATTGAGGAGATGCAACTCATCACATACTTTCCTCGAAATTTTTTTTAAACATTATCGTTTTAGCTATTTTTGAGTTATCTTCAAAAAACTTCTTCCATAGGCATCAGATACGAACTTTTGGTATTAGTTTGGTTCTTATTCCATTGAAGGTGCGTCCGGTGAATTGAACCCTCCATTATGCGTGGTCCGACACTTGGCCGGTTTTTTGGGCCTGTTTCACAATCTCCAGATAAACGTATCTGCCAGTTAAAATTATTGCTATCCTTTTCTCCAGTCATATAAAAGAAAAGGACAGCAAACATTTATCTGACAGATAGGCTTTAACTGGAGATTGTGAAACAGGCCATTTATATTGTTCAGTAAACCAAACATTCTTTCACAATACATAAGAATTGCTTACTGGAATGGATAGCACGAAACACATGCCCCGGGAATTCGGAACTAACTTAATTATTGTTTCGATACCTTAACAACAACTGTAAAAAAAAGTAATGAAATAAACGCATTTGTATTTTTTTAATGAAGTTGTTTTTCCGGGAGATATTTTAGTTTGTCGGGAGTCGGGAGCACATACAAAAATTCGGGAGAATCCCGCCAAATCCCGACCGTCTGGCAACCCTATCCACAGCGTAAGAACCATTATCGTTACGCGTGGTAGTTGCGGTGAATATTTCTTCACATGCCTGATCGTCAGGGCTTAAAAACTTTTTATTTGGAACTTCTTCTTGAGTCCAAAACTTTTCCAGACTTTGGTTAAGCGGTTCGTGCGTGAACGCACAGAAAGCACGCGTCTCGGATTGCGGTGAGGACGGCCAATCGCTGTCTCCCATAATGATATAACCTAGAGTAGTCTCTATGGCTGTCGGTAAGCCAGCGTTACGAATTTTGTGATCCAGTAAAATTTCGCAAAAGAAATTGACACCTAAGAGCATGTCAATAGGTCCAGGTTCGTTAAAGTTATCGTCTGCCAGAGGCAAATTTTCAAACGATTTTACGACCGATAAATCGAATGGCTCCTCTGGTAATTCTGACGTAATCTTTTCCATTACGAGCGGTTTTGCCGAGTAGACATGAGGATTGTCAAACCTAGAGCTAAACATTACTGTCGCAGATAGCTTAAAATGACTGTTGTTTTTGTGTAACTAGACCTAAGTCAATCATTTACTCTATTTATACCCATTTGTTTGTGATTTGTAATTTAATAACGTGTATAAATATTGTGTTTCCATGTCTAGTTCTTAAGTACTGATTTATGTCTTAATTTTATTGATATCATGTCATAATACGCAAAATGTCTAGATTATAAGAATTTTGTACTAATTTATGAAGAAATGTCCCATATAAATATCAATTTTAACCCTCCTACCAACATGTAATACTGTAAGCTTATTCGTCAATAAATATACAATTTACACGGCACATATCAGCCACTAGTACGAGCACGCTAGAAAACCCATAAAAGAGGCCAGCACTCGTACTCGTTGCTCACTTCAACAACTACTCCCAGCGGGGAAACACTTGCAACTACACTGCTCAAATGTTTTACAATTCTAAATAAGTGTTCTTATTCATCTCCCTACATGACCTGTTAAATGGTACAGCTGGTCAGCGCTGCTTGGTTCAACGTGGTAATCCGGTCTGCACACAACAATTACCGTTGCAAGACCTAATATTTTTTCTGAAATATTTCCGATACCTTTAACCAATTTCAAATAAAAATCGTTATTCGACGATTTTTATTTGAAATTGGCAAAGATAAGCGTTTGCAACAGTCAAGAGTAATGTAATTTTGCGATCCAGGATCAATAAAAACTCGCAAATATTCGCCAGAAGCATGATTTGCTTTTATAAGTTTAACCTTTGCCGTAGCTAAAAAGGTTAAACAGTCAGCGTCATCAGAATCGGCTGACTCGCTACCACACGGCGCGGACGCCACATGGCTTAAAGTGGATCTAGGTTGCGAACCTCGACCATATTTCCTTGAGCGCTCGGTTGAGTATCATTTGTCGATTTATTTTCATCTACGCAAGCGGGTGGCGAAGGCGGCACTAAACTGGAAGAACAGTTTTGTAGCGACGATTGCTTATTTACTGGCGAATTGAAATGAAGCAATGTGTGATGTCTAGATGCACACACACTGTAGGTTCGTTGAGAACTACAAGCGGACATTTTATGTTTGTAACTAAGACAATTATTACAAGCTGAATTCGATTTTACGAATTTATACCTTTCATGTGGTGCCATTTTTGCAAAAACGGAACACTGATACAAATGTTCATGTTTATCGGTTTTACACAATTGACGAATTGGTGTCTGGGCGGGTCGCGTACTGACAAAAGATTTGGTTTGAATGTTTTTTGGAGTAGGCAAACTTTTATCATGACTAGTAGATTTAGACGCAGGAAAATTTTGTTTTGACATCGAGTGAGGTACAACCTTGATCTGCTCTTTGATAAACTCAATAAGGTTAGCATAAGTTGGGCACTTTTCTTTGCTATAAAACATTTCGAACAATTTAACAGATTCCGAATCCAATCTTTGTAATGCGAGATGTAAAAAGAGGAAATCTGCCAAGTCTTTCAACTTGAGCGCCTTCAACGCCCTTACATATGCGTCGAATTTGCATGGAAAAGCATCCAAATTTGCTTCCGACCCGGTCGGTATAGTTTTAAAATTTAATAACTGATTACCAGCCGCTAGCGCGCGTTTATCCTCATATTTATCAATAAGAGATTGCCATATGATGAGATAGTTCTCACCTGTGGCGGGCAGTCCGCTACACACGGACTTCGCCTTGTCAGTCAATTTACCTACTAAAAACTGCACGCGTTCGCTGTCACATAGACGCGGGTTGTTATGAATAACACTTTTGAATTGTTCATAAAATAAGGGCCAATTCTGAATCTCACCGTTAAATGGTAACAGTTCAATAGCGGGCAACTTATGTTTCACGGCATAAGATTGACTTTTTTGTACCTCATTCATATTATCTTTTATGTCAGCATGCACGCGTTTTATTTGACAATAAATCTCATCAAAAGAGATCAAAGGTTGATAATTAACCATAGCATTCGGTTTTTGTTGGATTAATCGCAAATTTATAAGTGTCTAAAACACGTTCAAAATCAGACCGCAACTGGTCTAATAAACCTGTGACATTATTTAAAAACATATTGCGTTGTATGTCATCTTGTTGCGCCATAAGTGATAGATAAGGTATAAATATTTTGTAAACGCGTAAAATACGCATTGCGTTTACCTTCGAGAATGACAAGTTCACCGGGCCCGCTGGCTGCATCTTTGTTTTCATCTCCGTGCATGGTCACAACTTGTTACTAAGCGGCAATTTACAACAAATATACCTACAGTAATTAATAAAAACAGCGTACAGAAAGCGGCGGTAACTATTCAATACGGCACTAAATTGAACCTTAGTACAACTGAAATACAAGCGACTTGAAATTTTAATATTATTTCTCGTAAATTAAAGAAATAAGCAACGAAATTGTTGAATTCTCGTATTATAAACGACAAATACTCGATATGCAATTTAAAGTAATGAAAGTGCGTAAAATTATAAGATATTATGCGGTTTGCGGAAGAAGGTCGTAACTATATACCATGTCAGCGGCGCTTACAACCTTTCATGTGTGCGGGAAGAAGGCCGTAACTGCATACGATATAAACGACGCTTACGACCTTTGACTGTGAACTTTCAATCAACAATCTAAAGGAACGAACCTTAAAATTTCGGGTAGGTACAATATAACTATGCGGAATACTTGTGTTTGAGCGAAGACTAATGAAATCTCGTATTAGGTACTGCGTTTAGAATTGGTAAAACTAGGTAATTATACTTATAATGCCGATTTGCGGAAGCGAAAAAACGAAAAATCAAATCAGTTACCTGCGGTGCGGGTGCGAAATAAATGAAAATTAAGATGATAACTAATTTGATGAATCAAGCATAAAGTATGTACTTAGTATGTAGCCCAGATTTATTTCGAAGTGAATAATAAGTAATGTGATATTACTGTTATTTGATTTATTAAGTAGCAACTATAGAATATTATTAAGATTGCAAAACAGACTAAATAAATAATCCGTGGTCGGAGGACCAAAACATATGGGTGAAATTAAATTGAAATTTGGAAATCTTTTCCATATGTGTAGTTTTATTTGGCGGTACGCTTTTTTGTGCTTTTCAGTCACGAGCGCTTTTTTTTATTTGAGTTTCGTGGACTGTAGGTTGGTTCAGCGGATGTAGCTTTAAATCAATATAACACTCAACAGTAATAAAAGGAAAATAGCGGGAAAATGGGAAATTCACACTCACTTACTTGAAAAATGTCCGTTTTGGGAATGCCGGCACGTGTGTACTGCGATCACCGCTGACGAGCTGACTTTTTCACCAAGGCCTTGGACTTTTCTAGTTCACTTCGACAAACACTCAATCACACACGGTTTTTATATAGATTGTTCGATTAACACCTGATTAAATTGATTTTTATTGATTAATGGCTAGAGCGATTTCGGCGCGGATCGCTGCGAGGCCATATTGGAAGAACAGCCCAAGTAGCACACTTGGCTGTATAGCAGCTGAATAATAGAATACGATTACACTTAAAGCTGAATATAAAAGCTGCATAATAGCTGTATACGAGCTTATTCAGCTTTTATACCTCTTAAATGGGCACAAATTATACAGCCTTAAGTTCACATAGCTGCTTAAGAGCGTTGTAGCAGAAATTTAACAGAGTTATAAGGGGTAATAGGAGCTATAAGAGCTTAATACTGACTGTCTAAGAGACCTCTAATGACCCTTTATTCAGAAAATATATCTCAAATGTCTCCTAATACCGGGGGAGGCTGACATTGGTCTGAATAAAAGAATAATAAAATATAATTTGGTGTGCGATTTGGCACCGCCGGTAGTATTGCGAAACATATATTACACGTAAATAGTACGCGCGCCACCATATCAAGCTGTGTTAATTTATTCGGATCATTATATGTTCTCTTATATGTATTAATCCGAGAAAGATGTATGGGAATGCAAGTTTACTGGCATTATATATATATATTATCTAAGAAAATTTTAGTGCGCCACGAAAATACTCAGATTATAACTAAATTATATGCTATAAATGATATGTGGGAAAATTTTGACCAAACAATTTCAAATAATTTTAAATAATGATTACATAAAAAGTTACTATTACGATATTAGGAAGTACAAATTAATGCATACGTTCAAAATTTATGCACAAAGATTATAGAATTCGGAAAAGTAAATCAAAATATTTATAGGTTATACATATAAAATGTTGGCTGGTGTTAAACAGCGACGTTAACCGTTACATGTCTTATAAGCAGCATAAGGCTGTTTAATGATTATTCGTGTACTGTTAAGCAGCCTAAATCTGAATATAATTCAACATATGAACCTGTATGTAGCTGTAAGCTGTTTACTTTATGTTTAATTCCTCGCACTCTCACCTTTAACTTAAATGTGACTATTAAACAGGCGTTATACAGACATTTTAGGGAGCCGCAATTTTGCAAGTAAAGCCATTGCATTGGCTATCTTATACTTCAGAATTGTCTAAGTTATAGTAAAATATAATTACGCGCGTCAGTTTAGTATCCCCATGCAGCAAATGGTAGACTACGACTTTTTACGGTACCACATATGCTATGTTACTAAAATAATATCTGATTAAAGATACTTAAATGAACCACTATGAAGTAAAAGACGTTAATTCGATACACTACTGAACTGCTAAACAGCTATGAGACATCTTCTGAACGTTTAAACAACCGCTATATGCGGACAGTATCAACGGCAGTATAAAGGCTGCTTAGCGGTAAACATGTTCAGCTTTAAGCTGTATTATGCGCCATATTATGTTTCATTATACGTCTATTGGCTGCATAGTAGTTCATTTGTGCTCCCTTATTAAGTCATCGTAATAGAAGTTCACAATTACCTTGTTAAACAGCACTTGGCATAATTTTACCCACTAAACAGACCTTATTACGGTTAAAGTATTTGAAAACGTTTAAAGCTGTATACAGTCGTTGCAAATTCACCTTTATAGCACCTTTTGCGTATTAATGTTACTTTTCTCGACCGTAATGCAGCTCTTAATCAGCCCTAAGCTATTTAATTATCACTGACAGCTATTATGCAGCTTTAGGACCGCGAGTGTGTCCTTATAACTGTCTTAATACGCGCAGAGCTCTATATAAATCTATATGTGAGTAGTTATACAGCCATCTGTGCTACTTGGGAGTATTTGCTAGATGTCGCTCGTAGCACGAGTGCGAGCGAAACAGCGATATACACGAGTGTGAATATGTAGGAGCGGGATAAGTATAAGGAGGATTTTTTAAGAGCGTTCAAATATTAATTATTTGCAAAAACGAAACTCAACACCTATCGTTATTTTGCTATACTATGCTTATTTCTAGATCCGGACATCTGTTAGCTGTAAAGTGGTGGAGGTCAAAGAATGCGCACTAATAATACAAATCCTAGAGTTCTGGTTTTGATGCAGTATTATGAGAAATTATATAAATAATTAGATTATATCATTGCCCAAACTTTTTGATAGGGGAAAGTAGTCCAAAACGACATAGTTTGATGTATTACATTATACGTCGTTTCGGACTACTTTCCCCCATCAAAAAATTTGGGCACGCCTACTGTTTCCGAAATAAAACGCAATGTTTTTTGTTCTTATGTTTAAAATGGGGCCCCGTCTCTATAAATAAGACAACTTCGGCAGTTTTTACTTATTTTGGTGCTATTTAGTCAGTCACTCCTACTAGACAGGTTTCGTTGCTCTCATTATTGTGTCATATCAGACGTTGCCAGCTCTTAGTTCATTGGTTTGTAGACAGATTTACACTCCAAATTGCATTAATTTTGAAATAAGTGTTTACTTCGTCTGCTTACGAAACGCTAATTAGCGTAGTTGGTTTGTAAGTGACAAAGCCTTTATCATTGGATGAGTGTGGAGTTTTTGCGAGGTTAGTTATAGTTATAGGGTTCTTAAAAATACGCTGGTGTGTTGATGTTTCTTTTAAGTATTGTCTTTAGTATCTTTTTTTTTTTTTTTTTTATACCACGACGGTGGCAAACAAGCATACGGCCCGCCTGGTGGTAAGCAGTTACCGTAGCCTATGGACGCCTGCAACCCCAGAGGATTTACATGCGCGTTGCCTACCCTTTAGGAACCTATACACTCCTTTTTTGAAGAACCTCATACTGTAGCCCACTGGGAAAACCTCGGCAGGGAGTTCATTCCACAGCCGCAGCGTTCGTGGGAGGAAATTCCTCTTAAATCGTACTGTGCGCGACCCATTGGGCTCCAGGGTGTGGGGATGAACACCCTGCCGGCGGCGAGCGGTGCGGTGATAAAAAGCTGCCGTGGGCATCATATCAAACAGTTCTTCAGAGCACAACCCATTGTACAAGCGATAGAACACGCATAAGGAGGCAAAGTCCCTCCTAAGACTCAAAGGTTCAATATCGCTCGTGAGTTTGGGATCGTCGACGATCCGCACAGCGCGCCTTTGCACCGAGTCAAAGGGCCCAAGCTGGTATCCAGGTGCTCCCGCCAAAAGGTGACAACAGTACTCCATGTGGGGTCTGACTTGCGACTTGTATAGGAGCAGTCTCTGCCCCGGAGTGAAGTATCGCCTCGCTCTATTAAACACACCGAGCTTTTTGGATGCCAGCTTGGCCTTCGCTTCAAGGTGACTACGGAATTGGACGTCACTGGAAATGTCCACACCGAGGATCCCAATACTCCCTGACATTGTAAGGGTTGTGCCCTGGAACTGAGGGGCCACAGTAAATGGGGTTGTCTTAGCGGTGAACGCGCAAACTTGTGTCTTTGTGGGGTTGAATCTGACTAAGTTGTCCTGACCCCACACCGAGACTCCAGAAAGAGTATTCTCGATATCGGACACAAGTTTTTCACGACTCTCTACCACAACGGATCGAGGGATATTGGCACGGCCCGTGTAACAAGCATCCCCAGTACTGTCGTCCGCATAACAATGAATGTCGCCGATAGACAACATATCATTGATATGCAGCAAAAACAGCGGATGGGGATAGCACGGAGCCTTGCGGGACACCAGCGTTAATGCCCATGCTTTCGGAGCAACTTCCGTCGACTACGGCTCGTATGCTCCTGCCGGACAAAAAGCTGGCAACCCATCTGCACAATCCCTCGGGCAGGCCGTAAGCTGGCAACTTCGACAGAAGACCTCGATGCCAGACCCGATCGAACGCCTTAGCTATATCAAGGCTGACTGCCAAGGCCTCTCCCTGACTCTCTATGGCTGAAGCCCAGCGGTGAGTGAGATACACTAGAAGGTCACCAGACGAGCGACCGTGGCGAAAGCCATACTGGCGATCACTGACCAGGTCGTGCTCTTCTAGGTATCCCAGGGGCTTTGTATTGATTATGCGCTCCATAACCTTAGAGAGAAGGGAGGTATCTGGTAGAGAAGTATCTGTACCAAACTGCCAAATCATCATCATCATCAGTCGTTCCCTTAGTGCTGAGGATCGTGACATCATGTCCTCTTGTTAAAGACCAGGTCCCTCCATAGGCTTCTATCCCTCGTTAAACGCTGCCTTCGTGCAGTTTTAATTGCATGGGAGCAGTAATTTGGAAACACCATCTAACCGGGAGAGGGATTCTAAATCTCGTGCCTTCAACTTTTCCCGTCATAAGAATTATCTCCATGCTATCCGTGGAGCGTCGTGAGAGGTATCCATGAAAGGTGTCCATGAGAGAGTATGTGTGTCTGTGGCCCTGGCACGTCGTCGACAACCAGTGTTTTATGCGTAGCTCCTAAATGATTATTTATGAAATGTTGTTTGTCAAATGATTGGCTACCAGCTCCTCTATTATGGACTGATTAGGGCGCATCGCAATCCAAGGTAGGTATATCCGTAAAAGCCGGCGCTAACACCACATCTCTTACGCGTCGATACGACTTTTACTATGTGCCTATGCGCCATTGGATACTGTTTTTTATCCGTTATTTGATAATGTATACTCTGCAAAGTTCAAATTGACACTGCCGGTTAAGCACACCCACAACACAACACGGGTGGAAGGATTTCACTGAGTAAGATGTTATAAAAGGTTCCATGAGACGTAGCTTCCTTAATAAAACGCATTCTTACATTTTAAAAGTTTTATTCTTTTACAAGACTGTATAGGTGTCATATTTAACAGAAATAGTGCTACAATTCTCAACAGAAAGTGCTTTTGCCATGAAGTAAAGTGCAGTGTAATAAGAATGTAAGAAAATGCTTTTTAATGAGGAACTTGTGAGTTTCTGCAGTAGCATTCGAACTTAAAAAACTGTAATAATATGACATTATTCGCAGTACATTGCGCATTGTTCACTGTACGTTTTTGGTATATTAATTACGAATTTACCAATATTTTCCTAATGAAGAATACTTAACTGCAAAAAAACTGTTATTTTTTTGTCAATTTAACCAAATATTTGAATGATGAAAATTGTTGGCAATCGATCCTACTTTCCTCGAAGATCAACCATATTTAAGGTACAGAGGAACAACAAATAAAAAATAATCAATTTTTT
This sequence comes from Pammene aurita, assembly GCA_947086415.1. Lineage (NCBI taxonomy): Eukaryota > Metazoa > Arthropoda > Insecta > Lepidoptera > Tortricidae > Pammene > Pammene aurita. Next base: position 11,831,998 of record OX352315.1, read on the forward strand.
ATATAGCAATTTTAGTAGCGAAAAAATGAAAAAAATATAAATCTGTAACAGGAGCCGTATTCTAACTTTAAAACACATTTAGACATGATCCAACTTCAATACAACTCCAATACATTAACTACACAACTACAGCTAACGCCTACACGTTTGTATGAGTAATATCAGAATTTGCTTGAAAATTATTGCGATGCAACTCCAATACAACTTCAAAATTGGTTGATACGAAAAATAAAATAATTCTTTCTAGCAAATTAATCTCAACGCTTGAAGGTACTTCAACAAAATTCTTTCATCTACTGGATACACTTAAATAGGTGACACCTGTATCATAAACAGGAGTGTGCCAATAAATAACCGTAGAATAACTAGTTATTAACTATCTCACCTAAACTGTGGAAAGTTTCCGCAGATAAACTGTGGAAACAGTTTTGCAGGGCACTGTATAAATTAATGTATACTTTCGAATAATAAATCAATCAATCAATCAATAGGAGCGGGCACGGTCTGATAAATTACAATAACGAGAGCATCTAAACTCCTCTAGTTTGTTAGTTATATCCCTATTACTAGATCCAGGCACCTTGTAGCTATTCATCGGTGGAGGTCAGCAATTTTTTTTAGTTGAAAAGTAATACCAAAATAGGCAAAACCTGCCGAAACCTGCCGATGTTTTCTCATATCTTTATAAATAAGACCTTTATTTTATACAATAGAACAAAAAAACATTGCGTATTATTGCGGAAACCAAAAGAGTTAGGCGACAAACTATGAATAACATTACGTCATTTGGCACTACGTTCCCCCAACATAAACTTCTGTAAATCTAATTAATTAGGTGACTAATTACTCATTACATAAAACCTAGAACTCTAGGATTTGAAGTCTTCAAGTGGTTTGTATTCTTTTAACTCCACCGATAAACAGCTTCCAGATGTCCGGATCTAGAAATTAGGATAGTATGAATAACAAACTAACTAGAGGGATTTCGTTGCTCTGATTATTAAATCATATCTATCTCACGGGGCTAACTCTCCGTATATAAATAGACGTTATAACCTACTTCTTATTTACTACTATCAAACTCAACAACTAGCACAAAACTTCCCTTTACAATAACGGTCCAACTCCAAACTCGAAAACAATATTGTTCGGAGATGAACACTCTGCACCATACCACAAAGTCGTAAGAACCGAAGAAAGTCGATTCAAGTTTGGAATTTATCGCTCGAGAATAAGGTAAATATTTGATTGAGATTTTAATGGCTGGTACGTTGCATGGGAGCTCTCGTGTTAACCTATTTCACTAGTTCTGCAGTTGGGTATGGCTATAGTAATGAGCGGAGCGGATATTATGCCTTGATTACACCTGACGCGTACAGTGGCACTGACTCACCCGAGTGAAAATAACCGAGAAAGTTACTCGGGTCACTCTTTTTACTTGATCGAGGACGTAGCCCGTACGGGCTATATGACTGAATCGCCAGGTATGAACCTGCGATTCTGCGGTACGTTCCTTGAAATAGTGTAAAAAGTCACCAGAATCTTTTAATTGTAATTGACATTTTGTTGTCTTACCACTGTTACTAGTCATTAAACTGTATCATTAATATCATTATCAAAAAGTATCAATCAAGGCAACTGTACCTAAATACAGTAAGGCTTGAAAACAATACCTACATTGTTCGGAGATTAACACTTGAATGGTGTAGCTCCGCTCCGTGTTAACCTATTTTACTAGTTCTGTAGTTGGGTGTGACTACAGTGCTGAGTGGAGCGGATCTTAAACTAAATCATCCCGACTTCAATACAATATTTTCCGAAGATAAAAACTCCGATAGTGTAGCTCTCATGTTAACCTATTTACTAGTTCAGCAGTTGGGTGTGACTGCAGTGCTGATTGGAGCGGATCTTAAACTAAATCATCCCGACTTAAATACAATATTTTCCGAAGATGAATACTCCGATAGTGTAGCTCTCATGTTAACTTATTTGACTAGTTCTGTAGTGGGGTGTGACACAGTGCAGAATGGAGCGGCTTTGAAGCTAAATCAACCCGACTTACTAGACTTGAAAACAACATTGTTCGGAGATGAACACTCAAATAGTGCAGCACCATGTTATGTTAACCTATTTTACGAATTAGGTATGAGTATAGTACAGTAGTAAATCAACATTGCTAGGCGATATACTCTCGAAGAGTGGAAATCTCGTGTTAACCTATTTCACTACTTCTGTGTAGTTGGGTGTGACTGCATTATAGAGACCTAAAAACAATATTGTTCGGAGATGAAGACTATGACAAATTTGTTACCTCTTCGTATTTCTGCTATTACTTACTTACTTGAGAATCAGTCCAACAGTAACTAAAAAGTTCAGCAAACAACAATCAGCCAAAAAAATGGCCCCGCAATAGTGCTGTAAGAACGACTCGTACAGCACTTTCTCTGACAGTCTTATTACGGTATAATACTGGCCGGTTACAAATTTTCACGAGTCGTATTTTCGGTAAATCTTGTTTTAGTCTGTACCTCCAGTATATAGTTTACTCTATGGAAAAAAAACTAAACTCTTAGCTTGATATTACAGATAATATACTAAAACTATTTATTTTGCTATCCGTAACCGCTTCCGCTTTTTCCAAATCCTCTTCTTTATCCAGTTCCTGAAGACGCAATACTTAATTAGAAATCGCACAAGTTACTACAAAACGTGCGGGACGATTACACGAGATGACGCCATATTTACGTGTTAGGGTTGGAAAACACTTGTCCTTTTATTCGAAGGAGCTGTTTTTCGAATGGCCTTAATTTTTTTATTAAAATAACGAGTGAAAATCGTGTAAGTTTAAATGAGAACGTACAGGTGGTAAAAAAATAGTGGTGATCCGTTTAAGGGCATATTATTGGTATCGTAGTGAGATTAAGAAAATGTAGGAGATTTTTTTTACACGTCATCCCAGCCGGCCAACCCTCTATACAAAGCATTTTTTTTTCTCGTGAAAAATTATTTTTCTTAGTTTTTTCATAAATAATTAGAATACGATATCAATTATACCCTTAAACGGATGACCACTGTTTTTGTTACACCTTGAATATGAATGTACATATCATCATCATCATCATCATATCAGCCGAAAGACGTCCACTGCTGAACATAGGCCTCCCCCAAAGAGTGCCACAATGACCGGTCCTGCGCCATCCGCATCCAACTTCGAGAAGGTTAATCGACGAATCCGACTCGGTTGGGCAGCGTTCGGGAAGCTACGGCACATCTTTTCGTCCAATATTCCGCAGTGTCTAAAGACGAAAGTCTTTGACCAGTGTGTGTTGCCAGTGGTGACATATGGCACTGAAACGTGGTCGCTTACTATGGGCCTCAAAGAAGGCTCAAAGTCACCCAAAGGGCAATGGAGAGGGCTATGCTTGGAGTCTCTCTGCGTGATCGCATCAGAAATGAGGTCATCCGCAGCAGAACCAGAGTAACCGATGTAGCCCTCCGAATTGCTAAACTGAAGTGGCAGTGGGCGGGGCACATTGCACGTAGAATCGATGGCCGTTGGGGCGGAAAGGTTCTTGAGTGGCGACCACGAACCGGGCCGCGATTCGAAAAATAAACACACACACTGGACAGACACAGCTCCAACCCAACTCAACCCAACTCAACTCAACGCTATAACGACATTGACATTTGCTATTCGAACAGATTTTCATTCAACATTGGTCTCACATTGCTCTCACATTGGTCACACATTAGTCACCAATGTGAGACCAATGTTGAATGAAAATCTGTTCGAATAGCAAATGTCAATGTCGTTATAGCGTTGAGTTGAGTTGGGTTGAGTTGGGTTGGAGCTGTGTCTGTCCAGTGTGACTGTTTATTTTTCGAACCGCGGCCCCGGAAGGCGCAGCGTCGGTAGACCCCCCACAAGGTGGACTGATGACCTGGTAAAGGTCGCGGGAATGTACATATGTATTTAACGAATTACTGTGTGGGACTAGGTCGATTTGTATAAAATTGTCCTATAATATTTATTTAACTACGACGTAATTTTTGTATTAGTCATGTAACAATTCTCAATTAAGTATTAATTTTACGTTGTAATTTCTGCAAAAAGTGTCTGCGACGTCTTTTACTGTGCCATGCTGCGTGCTGATTATGATTCTGGGTATTATTAATATGAGTTCAGTTATTAAGCAACTACTTTATATCGCATAACTTATACTCACTCAATAACGTATTATTCTTATGCATTAATAGTATGTATACTGTATATGTACAGAGTCGCGTCAAGTTCGCTTACTTCACTTGTCGAACTATCTCGAAGTTCGATTGACTTGGCCAACTATTCTGATATGCTCTTACGCTAATGGCATATGAATTAGCACGTAACAAGAAGACATGTAGGTACATAACATTAACATTTTGAGTAAACTAAGTTTGTATCATGTATTTTATTTTCTCAAACATACAATTGACGTTACTTTCTTTGAATAGATTCCTCAGTGTCCTGTTTGGGGCGCACAACTCGAGGAGGAGTTTCATACAACTTTTCAGGCCTAGGCCTTTAAGTAACCTTGGTATCAAAGATGGCGACAGGTTTTACGAATAGCTGACTGTAATTTATTTAATGTTTCTAACAAATATTATATAATCTATATCACAAACAGTCGGTAATTTATTACAAGATAGTCATCGTATCTAAAGTAAGAAAGAGTAGACTAACGCCTTATAAACTAAACTTTTTTTATAAGTTAAGAATTAAACTTATAAAAAAAGTTTTATTGCATATTTGAGGAAAGTGCTATACATATTTGGGCGTGAAAACAAATTCCCGGCCTCGTATTCCTATCTGGCCTTGCTACGTTCGTCTGTCTATATCTAATTGGCCGGCAATCCCTATTTCCCGGCCTCTACTGCAATATAGGTAACTATTGCTACATAATATAAAACACGCTTAAAGCGTTTTCACACTGCCAGTGTTGAGCGTTTTTAACGTCGGTTTAAGAGCGTCGAAACACGACCACGAAGATGAGTGTCATGTTGGCAGCGTTTATGTGTTAGAGTCTTTGAAGGCGCGCATCAAGCGTTTTATTTCATGTGTGATGTTACAAACTTTTAAAGAAGCTTATTAAAAAAATACGAAGCGGCAGATAGCGTGTTCCAATTATATACTTGCTCAAAAAAATCAAATAATTAGTTTACTCATTTACCTACTATTTTATTTTTAGATAAGATAAGTTATTTGCTATTTTTGTTCCAGTCAAATGCTTTTAAGTTTCATTAATGTACATCATTATCTTTTTCAAGTCATGCAACCCTTAAATATACCAGACGGCTACTAATAGCTTTCTCTGGGGTCTAGACACATCACAAAGGACAAAAAGATAATGCCATATTTCGCTCGCTATACAAACATTTTAAATTCAAAGCCTAGGGCACAGACCTCAACTACTAGATGCCGTATATTTTATTATTCTATGTAGTACATAGTTCATCCTTAGTTATCTTATCATGTAAACAAACACTTCTCAAAGTCACTATCACACTTTCCTCAAATATTATCACTTAAAATTTTTTTGATAACTTAAAGAAACTCACAAAGTATTTCAAATGTATTTTATTTATTGAATTCGACCAAGTAACCACTGAAAAATATCATATCTAATAACATTTTCTTTAATTATCGAAGTAACGAACAAATAACTGACATTACGACGTCTAGACTGCCACAATATGTTTATTTAGATGTTAAGAAAGGATGAATTCTGTATACACAGCATAACTGTATTATAACCAAGGCAATGCTTAATTATTTAAAAAATATAAGAATGTGATGGTATGGCTCGATATTTTTTAATTTACATGAGAACAAGCCGCGCTCAAATTCTAAATTAGTACGAGAGCAACCAATGTATTAGTGACAGCACATTCTTTGTAAATTCGTCATAAACGTTTGATAGATGTTAATCTAACTTACTCTTCATGATCGTTAGTCCTTATCCATCATCTTGACATTTGTGTTTATTAGAGAGAGATTTTTTTTTTATACCACGACGGTGGCAAACAAGCATACGGCCCGCCTGATGGTAAGCAGCTACCGTAACCTATGGATGCCTGCAACTCCAAAGGAGTCACATGCGCGTTGCCGACCCTTTACAAAAAGGAGGATTCACTGTGTTGACGACTAAAGGAACAAGAAGGTCCCTCATCGTCAACACACTGGGTCCTCTAGATAAAAAACAGAGGTTTGCTAAGTTTTGAAGTTATGAAAAATGGGTTTATTAATGCGGTGTCTATATACATAATCTGTGCTAAAAAAACATGGCGGCTCAAGATAGATTGAAGGAAAATAATCTAACCCAGGCGAGAGAGCCCTCTAATTTCAAAACTTAAAGAAGACAGATACCCTTTTATAAAATAGGTACTATTTATTTTCACCCAGCGGCCTTAGAAAATTGCACTATCAGAAATTATTTTGTCTCAGACATTCTTCAATATAAGTACGTATCGTATAACTAGGGGAGAGTATAATTGTCCCACGGGTTTTTTTTATACTATGACGCAAACAAGCATACGGCCCGCCTGATGGTAAGCAGTTACAGTAGCCTATGGACGCCTATTTGTCGGTTATTACACAGATGCCGTATTCTAATTTGAAAATACAAAAACAATACATTAAAAACACAATTTATCTTCAACACAACTCCAACACACAACAAATATCAACCAATAAGTATTGAAGTTGTATTGGAGTTGCGTCGAAATAATTTTCAAACAAATTCTGATATTTCGGATTCAGACGTTTAGGCGCTAGATGTATTGCGTAGTTGCTTGGAGTTGTATTGAAGTAGGATCATGTCTAAACGTGCTTTAAAGTTTGAATACGGCCTCTGGTCAACGACCTCTTTCGTTCGTTCAATTATCTGGTTTGGCCGCTGTGACAACCACGTCTCTCTATAATACACTACTCAAAAATAGTCAAATACAATTAACGCTATGAATACTTACATATTTTATGTATTTGTAAAAACGTGTAATTTTGCACATTGAATTATTAATTCAAATTATAAGGTATAACATTTCAAGGACGACGCTATTATAACATTTCAACGGTTGAACTCAGGTTCAACACAAATGGGTTTTTGAAATTAGAACTATAAGATGATGTCGACATGATCTTTGTGAAAACTGAAAGAAAATCAAATTATTTCTAATAAATATTTTGATTTGTTGCCAAGTGATAAAGGCGTCTGCCGCGAATGCAGAAGACGCTGGTTCGATCCCAGCCCTGGGCACCGGAGGCCTAGGTCACTTTTTCCTTTGTATATGACATCCATATAAGTTTATGATCTTTGTGATTATGAAGATTGATAAATCGTCATAATATTCCAATAATATAGGAACCTAATCAGGTCCCGTATTCTAATTTTAAAATACATAAACAATACATTAAAACACAATCATTCTCAAACATAACTCCAACACTCAACAAATAATCAACCAATATCGAAGTTATATTGGATTTACATCGGAATAATTTTCAACCAAATTCTGATGTTTCTGGTTCAGATGTTTAGTTTAGTTTAGTTAGGCGCCAGCTGTATTGCGTAGTTAATGCGTTGGAGATGTTTTGAAGTTGGATCGTGTTTAAACGTCTTTTAAAGTTAGATTACGGCCCCTGGGGCACACATTTAGTCAAGTAATATCTTTACAAACGCTGTCACAATTACATACAAAACTGATTTGCCTGACTGGTTACATTGAGCCCCCATGTGGCCTGTCCACGGGCAATGTTATCATTTAAACCTAAATTGATGGTATAAACATTGTACCACAGTATATTTACACTTTACTTTACTTTAACCTTATACTTTAAGGGCCTGTTTCACAATGTCCAAGTAAAGTATTGAATAGCTAATTAACAAATAAATTAGCTGCCAGATAAAACTACCTGCAAAACTTAGCACTTTATCTACCAGTTAAGCTTATTTGAAGATTGTGAAACGCCAACGATAACTTTATTCGTCACATAAGTGGCAAGTAGCTTATTCAGGACTTTACTTGGACATTGTGAAACTGGCCCTTAAACTGAAAATTCTGGGGTAGAATTTATTTTCAACCGACTTCAAGATTTCGAAAGAGGAGGTTATCAATTCGTCGGGATCTCTGATCTTTTTTCTTCTTTTTTTATGTATGTTCGAAGACGACTTCGAAATTTCTTTTTTTGTTTAAAAGAGTTTACTTCACGCTTGGTCCCATTGTCACCAGGTCAAGATCTGATGATGGGATCCTGGAGATTTCGAGGGAACTCTTCAAATATCAGAGGCACACCTATATTGATTTAAGTATTTTATACAGTAGCTCGGGCATTTGACTTTGGAAAGGTGTGGGCTAACTGAAGTCGGTTCTTTTTTGTTTAAAATTATATAAAACATATTTCAATCGAACGGGACTTATACTTAATTAATTAATGTCTTTCAATAAAATATCGATATTCAAATAAACGTTGAAAATCAGAGACGAAATGAAAAATACCTAATCGAGCTAATAGAAAAACACTTAATAGAACTAGGTGCCGCCGTCGACTGGACAGAAACGGTGTTGAACCGAGAAGCCTGACTTCAACATACTGGATCAGCAGATTGTATTGTGATCTCACAATTGAATCACAATTTCATGATAATTTGCTAACGATTCTCCAACAAGAGAGTTGTTATCGTTGTTATGAGTGGCATTATCATTTCAAATTGAGTGCGCAGCTCCAAAATAAACGAATTTGAAAATATCAAATATCTTAGTGGCATCTTCTAAAATTATGACATGACCATTACTTGATTAGATTAATAATAATAATAATAATAATAAATACTCTTTATTGCACACCTCATACAGTTACAAGCACAAATTTTACAATTAGATAAATTTAGGTAGAGGTAACAACAGGCGGTCTTATCGCTAATGAGCGATTTCTTCCAGACAATCTTTGGGTAGTGGAGACTAGAGAAAAACAATAAGCAGTAGGTGGTGCATAGAAACAAAAGAGACGAAATAGATAACACAGCACATTCATATGAATATACATACTGAAATAAATACAAAATAAACATACATATACGTACATATATACATATATAATACACACAATAAGAAACAACAGTGTCAACTTAAAAACCTAAGGAAGAGATAAATAGTATTCCTTAAGTTGCGATTTAAAGCTACCAATAGATTAATATATATTTTATGCAGTTCTTATTTTATTTTCTAGGTTTGGGAATGTCTAGTTTGACTATAAATGATTAGACAACTCAGTTCAAGCACTTTATTGATATACTACTTATGATACGCCATCGAGATACAAGTACCTACTAGTTATGACAAAAAATATGGGTTGGAAGAAAACTTGGGGCCGTATTCGAACTGCATTAACTACGCAATATAGTGAGCGTCTAAACGTATAAATCAGAAATACATATCTGAATTTGCTTGAAAATTATTGCGATGCAACTCCAATATAACTTCAATATTGGTTGATTATTTATTGTGTGTTGGAGTTATGTTTGAAATAGATTATGTTTTTAATGTAGTGTTTATGTATTTTAAAATTAGAATTCGGCACCAGGCATTGCACTTATTATATATTTTTATGTTATCCTAGCAATACCTACTTGACCTTAGGTATGTAGTCATACCTATTTATACCTATACAAGCGTACTTAAACACGCCGCTAGGTATTAATATGAACGAGTTTATTTTGATAACACGTTGAACAAAAATTTTATATGACTATGTAGGTAGTAGCTATAAGGCGGTTAAAAAAATGTTTTTTTTTCGGTTAGGTTAAGTTATGTCATCGTTATCGACACCCTTATCGACAAATATCAAAGGAACACTTTGCAGGAACATTTACTTCCTACGTACAAAAACATTTTTTTTGTGAAATTGGCTTAACGTTTTTCCTTCTTTTGGTTTCCTCGTAACCAAGTTGTATGTTGAGCTGATCGAAGTAGCTATAGGGAAGATATAAGTTACATATAATACATATAGCGAGATGTACGAACGGAATGAGTGGTGACTCAATTGGCTTCCAATTCCGCGCGCATGCATATGTAAACAGAACGTGTTAAGGGCAGGAGCCATATTCTAGCTTTAAAACACGTATAGACACGATCCAACTTCAATACAACTCCAATGCATTAACTACGCAATACACCTAGCGCCTAAACGTCTGAATCAGAAATATCAGAATTTGCTTGAAAATCATTCCGATGCAACTCCAATACAACTTCAATATTGGTTGACTATTTGTTGTGTTGGAGTTATGTTTGAGATAGATTGCATTTTAATGTATTGTTTATGTATTTTAAAATTATGCATTGCAGTTGCATCGGAATGATTTTCAAGCAAATGCTGATATTTCTGATTCAGACGTTTAGGCGTTAGCTGTATTGCTTAATGGATTGGAGTTGTGTTGAAGTTGGATTGTCTCTAAACGTGTATTAAAGTTATAGGTAGAATACGGCACCAGGTAGTGCAGTCTGCACTGTGCTTATATCTAAAACCGGAACGTAGCCAGAGTTGCAGCTAGGGTAGGGCACTGCAAATTTAAAGTAGGGTATAGCCAATTTTAAGGTAGAGTATTGCGCACCTATCAAATAATACTAAGGATGCGCAATCAGCCCAAAAAATAGCCCCACAATAGTATCGCAATAACGACTCGTGCGGTACTTTCTTTGAGTCTTATTACGGTATAAGACTGGTCGGGTACAAATTTTCACGAGCCATATTTTCAGTAAAGCTTGTTTAAGTCTATACCTCCTTTACATTAGATTGTTATTAAATCAAATACAAACATTGAAAAAATAATCAACCCAGCAGGACTAGAATCTGTAATCGATACGCCTTGTCGGGGCTCGATCGCTTAACCATAGTTAAGCTATGGGTCAAGGTATCAAGTTGACGAAATTTTTCAATGCCTTCAATCATCTTTTTTTGCATTTATTTTGATCTACTTCGGCTTTACAGCAGCCTTTACATTGTTGCTCGAAGGCATTGCCCCATAATGACCCCCCCCCCCCACCCCCTAAATAGAATAAAATGTGTTACGTTGGCTCAATAGTTTAATTTATTTTAAAAGCAAGTATCAATACTCTGGCTTTGAATACAGTTATCTCTTCAAAAAGAACTTAATTTCTACATAGTTGCCACGTGCGTGCGCCTTACTGCTAATAGTAGGTACTAATGTTAAAACGTTTGAAAACGGAGGGTAACATTAATACAATAATAATAATAATAGCCACAGTTCGACGATACTGAATTACTAATTTTATATTTATTTTGTATTGTTTTTCGGTGCAAAGGAATATTGAATTGTTTTAATTGGGAATATCGCAAACACTAAATATTAAATATCAATCGTTTAAATACACATTATCAATACAAATTAATACAAAGTGTATTTCAAGTTTGCTGGATACCTACTCTTCATTAGTGAAGGTATCCCCTTAACTTCAGATGTCGAAACGAATAACGAATTCGCACGTCGGATATTCAATTAATAGCTTTATTTGTAACTCTTTAAATACTATTTTCACTGGCGCCTCTTTCACTATTTTCATTTCGATAACGGTGTTTAATTTCACAATATTTTAATGACGTTGAAAGCTGTTTTTCACGAATGATTTGGCTAGCAGAAGATAAAAGTAAAAAGCAAGTTGAATTAAAGGGCAAATTGCGAATCGACGAGAGGGTCTAGCCAAGTGGCAATCGTTAATCGACCCCATCAATCGAAACTAAAATAATGTAAGTATGAATAGGAACACCCGTCTTTTTGTTAGCATCTGTGGTTTAAATGAATATTATGGCATAATCTTATACAAATCGACCTAATACCAGAATAAAGTTTGTGTTGTGGGGGTACTAGGCGATGATATGTATAATATTGTTATATATATTCAAGAATAATTTTTACATCGTGTTTCAAATTATATACTTAATCGATATATTTACAATTAATATTAACCTAGTAATTATACCTATAGATATATAGGTATAATAGATAGATAGGTATAGATAAATAATAAACGTGATAAACATACACATAAATGCCTTGACCAGGATTTGAAACTGGGCCGGAAAGATTCGGGCAAGGCGACCGATGTGATGAAATAAAAATAAAGTAAACGTAAAATTTTAATTTTCTTATGACACCTGTAAAGTGTGCTAGCCAGAGGATGCTTTCAAGTAGATAAGTTCTTTATTAGAGACGCAATTTTTACGACTAAGTACTATTTTCCATCTCTTAGTCTGTTCTCATATCCTACTCTGGTCATAAAACGTCAATTGTTGTTTATCAAACAATTAAAATCATAAGTATAATCATCAGACATAGAAGTTTTTATGGCAAAATGTCAATTAAGTCTAGGGACTTCCTTCCAGTATCTTTATCGATAACGTTCGAAGTGACATTTCATAAAGAAATATTATGTTTAACAAATCAAATTATTTTAATAAATATTTTGATTTGTTTATTTTTCCTTTTCCTTACTTTACCTCCCCTTTCTTTTTCCTTTTTTTTATACTTTTTCCTTTGTATATGACATCTATAGAAGTTTATAAATTTTTACATGTATGCTGATAGCTACCTACCGACGTTATGTAATTGGTAATACGATATATTTTTAACATCTAAAACAAAACGAACTAAAATCATTTTCGTATATAATCTTTAAATAATTATTGTATAATAATATATGCACCTTGCAAATTCATATTATAGGTAACTTCTAACTGTCATATCATAAGGATTTATCAATAAATATATATAGTTGGGAAGTCCCTATGATATTTTCATCCCTGCCACTAAAAGTTCAACGTATGCTAATCATAATAGTTGAAATTGATAATATAAAATGCTACATTATTTATTACAGTGATACAAATAACGTCATAGGTCATATGTATACACGGGTTTAAATTTAGCCCCAGCGTGTTTTGCATGAACATTGCCCACCGATATGGATAATTCCTTTACTTTTTATTTATGGAATTCATTTCTTAATTATATTGCAATAGGTTCAAATACAGGAATACTAAGCGAGAGGAAATCGCCGAAGGAAGTTAGTAATTTTATAATGTTAATTTCTAATAATCCATTCTCCTGTGTCATTATAGTAAATTATGAAATAAAAAAGTACCCGATTCGATTATATTACCGAACCAAAACCCGGCCAGATGGTTATAAATTGATTTGGATCATATTTCCCCGCAACGTCCTCATAAAATTCTAAACTAGAAGAGACCTAATAATAAATAATTTCCGACCCTGAAGGTTAACTAGCCCTGGTTGGGAGTAGCTCCGGTTTACTTACGATCCATTCCAGGGAATGGATCGTAAGTATTTTATTAATCCATTCCCTGGAATGGATCGTAAGTATATTACCAGTTGTTGTAAACATCAAATGTATAAATTCCAAGAAACTAAGTGGTATGTGGTTGGAACTTGAGACCTCTGAATGATGATGATTACCACCAGGCTACCAACGCTTTAAAATAGAAATAGAAATATATTTATTCGTGACATTACAGAAAAAAAACAAATAAATTACAGATTTAGATTCTTCTAATGAAAAAACCAAAAAACTAGCAATCTATGTCAGCTGCACAGCGACATTTCACAACCCCTCAATAATTTGGGTCGACGGGATTAAGGTTTGAACCCAAGACCTCCGGAATGAAAGTCGGATGTCTAACCGCAAGACTGCCAACGCTTCAAATTCTGCTAGTGAAAAAGCCAAATCCTTCCAGCAGTCTATGTCCTGGCCTGCCTGATGGTAAGCAGCTATCGCCGCCTGCAACTGCAAAGGTGTCACATGCGCGTTACCGACCCTTTAGGATCCTGTACACTGCTTTTTAGGGTTCCGTAGCCAAATGGCAAAAAACGGAACCCTTATGGATTCGTCATTGTATAATCTATGTTTTGTATTGTTTTGTGTTTGTATTTTAAGTGTCACTGGGTACACTGAAAACCAGCGTTGTAACACTTTTGTGCTGCGACACATGCTAAGTGTTATCCTCTTCAGGAACCAGCCACAGCATTGTAATTTTTATTTCTCTAGTTTAAGCATAAGTTTACCTTATATTGTTGTGTCTCTGTTTTGAATAAATACTTCATTCATTCATTCATTCATGTCTGTCTGTCTGTCTGTCTTTATGTAGTTAAATTTGAAAAAAAAAAAAATTTTAGGGGGAGCGCTCCATACATACATGTCTTAAAAAAAAAATTAATTAAATATCAGCATGTGACACATCAATCGATAGGTCTTAATAATTTCTTTAATCATTTTGTGATTAAGTAAATATTTTCTGAAATAATCACTTCGAAAGTAACTTTTGAACCGTAAGTCCAAAAAATATGAAAAATTTGAGGAGATGCACCTTATCTACCTACTCGGTTACTAAGTTCTGTTACGAGGTTGCTACTTATATATCCGGAAACAAAAAAACAAACAAACGTACACGGCTGAAAATGGTTTTATTGTTTTTCAAAGTATTCCCCTTGATGATCTATGCACTTTTGCATTCGCGTGAACCAATTTTTAAAGCACTTCTGCCACTCCGCCTGAGGTACCTCCATAACGAGTTGTTTGAATGCGTCGACAGCATCTTCAGCGGTCGAAAATCGTTGACCGCGTAATTTATTCTTTATATTTGGAAAGAAATAAAAATCGTTGGGTGCCAAGTCAGGGCTGTACGGCGGATGACCCGTTAATTCCACATTTTGACCCTCCAAAAATAGAGTTGTTTCGCGTGACGTATGACAGCTGGCATTGTCATGATGAAGAATGATTCTTCGTCGCTGGTTAGTTTTACGAATTTGTTCAAATACTTTTGGTAAGCAAATGGTCGTGTACCACTCTGAATTAACCGTTCTACGGTTTTCTAGTGGCACTGTAGCTACATGGCCATTAATACCGAAGAAGCAGGCCACCATTTGTTTCAATGTACTTTTTGCACGAGTAACTTTCGTAGGGTTCGGCTCATTTTGAAACACCCATACCGTTGATTGTTGCTTCGTTTCGGGATCGTATGCATAGATCCAGGATTCGTCACCTGTATAGATGTTATAAACGGCTTTTGAGTCACCACGGTTATATTTTTTAAACATTTTATTGCACCATTCGACGCGAGCATCTTTTTGCTCTTTTGTTAAGTTGTGGGGTATCCAACGCGAACAAATTTTTTTTACAGCCAAATAATTATGTAATATGCTATTAATGCTGGTCATAGAAATACCCAGAGTCGCCTCTATCTCGCAGTACGTAACATGTCGGTCGTCCATTATAAGTTTTCGCACAGCCTCGATATTTTGTTGTACAACGACCGATTTCGGGCGACCTGCCTTAACTTCGTCCGTAAGCATACTACGTCCACGATTGAACTCACTAAACCAGTGATACACAGTAGTTTTAGATGGGGCTTCATCACCAAAAGTTGAAGTTAGTTGATCTATGCACTGTTGTTGCGTTAAACCACGCCGAAAATCATAATAAATCATAGCACGAATATTTTCACGAGTGAGTTCCATTCTTGCTGCGAGATGACATTTAAAACCCGTCAAAAACAAAACACGAGCGTTAATAAGAAAGAAAAAATATACCGGCCAGTACTTAAAAAAGTTCAAATTTTACCATGGAGGTCAAATATGCTATTTAAGAAGATTGTAATCCCGGTTTCCGGATATATAAATAGCAGCCTATGTACTAGAGTTTTCACTAAATAAATAGTAATAGGTAGTAACATTTTAATTATTCATGAACATAATTTAAAAGCTTATTTAATAGTCAATAGATTATAATATATTGAATTGAAAATGATTGTCGCAGTTTTCCAGAATTCTTTATAACACTCGGAAAAAGGCGTGAAACATATACGTCAAAATTACACTCCTTGTTCATGTTGATTTTAAATCCTATTTATGTTAAATCACGTTTAAGACGCATCAGTCTTGCACAATTCGGTAGCTATATTCTTTAGCTTCAATTTGGTATATGTATAGTTCACGTGGGTCTATCTGATAAAATACTAGACTATACGTTGCAAGTCTGCTTGTTCTATAGCAGTCTAAATCTATGTATTTTGTGCAAAACTTAAAAATAAGCAATATTTCAAATAGTAATATCTGTGTGATAAAATCGTAAGAAAATTAAATGGTGGTCACACAATTACCTCTAATATACAGGTTTCTTACAAACAAGCAATGGAACCTTCAAACAAAGGTGCAATATTTATTTGATGCACTTTTGTAAAGTGTAATTTTCTTAAATTTACCGCGTGTTTGCGTCTTCAGGCAATCCTGTGCTTTACAAAGAATTTCAATAAATTTCCCATCTGATTTGTATATTATTATTATACCATGTTCATTAGAAATTAGGCTATTAAATAATTACTTTAATTTTTTATTTAAAATTTTATTTTAAATTTTATCAGTCAGAAATCTGGTAACAGAACTTAGTAACCAACTAGGTACTATACACACATATATACTTTCTACGAAAATTGTTTTGAACATTATCGGTTCAGCCATTTTTGAGTTATCTCCAAAATACTTCTTCCATAGGCATCAGATACGACCTTTTGGTATTAGTTTGGTTCTTATTCCATTGAAGATACGGAACCCCCCTATACGTGGTCCGACACGCACTTGGCCGGTTTTTTGAAGAGATTCATACTGTAGTCATTTGGGAAAACCTCGGTATGGTATGGAGTTCATTCCACAGCCGAAGCGTTCGCGTATTCGTCTTACCGCGAGAAATCTAATAAATTAATAATAGGCTACTTTCCTATGAAGTTAAATCAGCTACTCGTTAGGAAACGTCGAAACGATTTGTTAGTATGGAGTTTATATGGGAGACTAATATTGTAACGTCACAATACTATATGAAAAAATACATCTCCTTTATAAAAGTTTAAACTATTATAAAATAATTTAAAGCGCATGTTACACCTGGATTTTCCCGTGTATTTTTGAAATTTTGATTTTATGAATGCAATGAAACAATTAAGTTTATCTATTGGAGAGTACCCAATTCGAATTATGCATCTAAAACAGCCAAGCCCTTCCAGCAATCTTTAGCAGCTGCAGGGCTACATTTTACAGACCCTCAATAATTAGGGCCCACCGTCGCCAGCGGGCTTAATCGCCAATCCCGGCGCCGAGGTGCTAATGAACAATTCTAATTAATTTTTGATCCCCCCTTTAAACGGAACGGAGTTTTTCAATGCGGGTTGTTTTGGACTTTTTTGTACCGCGTTGGTGGGAAAGTTGTCAACGCAGTCCCTGGATCCTGATTTTCTCTTATGGGTAATTTCATGTTTAAACTTTTACCCGAACAATGGTTTTAGATTTTGGAACTTTCATATTATTATTGTTTTATTTTTTTATTTACTAAGCAGGCAGGCAGCTATGACAACTGAAATTGCCTGTATCCAGTAATCATTACGACAGTTCTGTTATCGTTAACGAGTAGATGTATGCTTGTCTAATTTATTATTAAACTGGTTCACATTTTGTGCCGAAACGACGTCTTTTGGGAGTTTGTTCCAAACCCTCACATCATCATCATTCTTTTCTGGTTATAGGTGAGGAAATAGTGTCACCCAATTTTTGGTCCATTTAATTATGTCTTCAATACAACGATCTACGAGTGTAACAAGGTGACGTCTTCATTAGCACTGACAATTTTACGCAGGTTGGTTTCATTGGCTTGGCAATAAATAACTTTTACATTATTTAACCTACTCTTTCACCGATTTACACAATCAAATTCAATTAGTCAACCTTATCCGTGTACAAAACCGATTAACACACCCGCATAACCGAAAATTATAACTCCAGACCCATTTTTGCCTACATGAACTAACCGATTTCCCTTAATTTTACTTGGCCATTAAAGACTCTGTCATACCACTGTACCGCATTGCGGTTAGCCTAGCGCAGGCAATTATGGCCCTTAAGACGGGGGGCGACGGGTCAAGTGCATGTGCTGAAAAGCCTTTTTTTCTGTGAGCTCTCGAAACAAAGAGGCCGCGACACGCACCTTGTCGTGACGGTGATCGAGATTTGAGCTGTTGTGACGTTGGCCGGTATTACTGTGGTTGTGCGGGCTTGAACAACTCAAGTTTGAAGGCAAGTAGTTTACATTATCATCATTATTGGCCAGTGGATTGATACAGCGTAAATGAAATGAGATAAAAGTAGAACCCAGAATTTATGGAACCCGAGTGCAGCTTTTACAATTTACAAAAGTTCAATGTTATCAGATGGTTAGGTTCATTTACAAACATTCTATTATCGCTGGCCCAATATTAGAGGGTTCCATGTTTCACTTTTATCGAATTGAAATTTGAACATTGTCATAGTGACACTAAGTCTAAATTTAACTACCCTGAAAATTAAACTTAGAGCCCTGTAATAATAGGCCAGCGTTATGTTATTAGCATGAAGTTAAATACAATCTGGAGGTCATAATTCGACCACAAAGTGAGGCCGAAAGAGAGGGTAATGTAGGGGGCTGCATCTCATTCTAAGTAGAGTGACCATATGTACTATGATGTATGTGGGATTGGGATAGTATGAAGATAAATATAAAATTAAATATGCTTGTCGTCTAGTAGTAAGTATTGTCCAGAAAGAGAAGTCTCATAGTTCATATGGGAACTTATACATTCTACTGACTTAAGGAGCTGGCCACTTCAGATACGTTGACGCAATAATGAGAGCAGAGAACCCCTCTAATTAGTTTACTATTTTAAACTTATTGCTAGATCCAGGCATCTGGCAGCTATTTATCGGAGGACGCCATAGTGACAGACCAGCAAAATATTTCAGTTAATAGGTAAAAACTGTCGAAGCCTATCGCTAATATAATAACAAAAAAGTAAAAACATTGCGTATCGCTACGGAAAACAGTAGGTAGGCAACAAACAATACATTAACGTAACGTCATTTTGTACTATTTTCCCCCAACAGAAACTCCTGAAAATGATATAATCTTATTAATTACATGATACTGCACTGCAACAAACCTAGAACTGTAAGATATTTATTTCTTACAACTCGTTTGCATAACACCGATGAACAATTTCCAGATGTCCGTGTCTTAAAATAGGGGATAGTTAGTGTAGCAAACTAAAACTAAGTAAGTACAGGGGTTCGTGGCTCTCACTATTGCGTCATATCTGATGTGGACAGTTCTCCGACTTTAATATACTTAAAGGTAAATAAAGAAAACATCAATAACATCAAACTGCTCAATGGTTGACTGGAAGAGATCTCTTCCATGTACCAACAGGTTCAAAATTGCATGGTCAATTTATCAATGAATTCATTCATAAATTGGCCATGCAATTCTGAACCCGATACAGTACAAATATTGTATATTCTTCCTGTTGTATTTTTCTTTGTTGTACAAATGTTGTACAATAAAATATATTTTAACGGCCTCCTAGCCTAGTCGGTAGTGACCCTGCCTATGAAGCAGGAGGTCCCAGGTTCGAATCCTGGTCAGGGCATTTATTTGTGTGTTTATCACGGATGTTCCTGATTTGTGGATGTTTTCTATGTATTTAAGTATTTATATGTATATATCTATTACATATATCGTCGTCTAGTACCCACAACACAAGCCTTATTCAGCTTACTGTGGGACTAGGTTGATTTGTGTAAGATTGTCCCATAATATTTATTTAATATTTATATATTATACTACCACTACTACAATTTTTTGTATGGCCTTGTGCCATTATAGGATCCTTTCGAAAGGGCCTAAAAAGACCCGCGGCCACTCCTGTCCTGTGTAAGTAATACTTAGGAACAGACCATGTACTTATGTACATTTCTGTAAAAACAACAAAACTGACCCGCAGCTTGCCGACATCATAGTCACCCTATTGTTTGACAATCTTAACTTGTTGTTAAATCGTAAAATTGAATGATTGTGGATTACCGGTGAAAGGAAAGTCTACTTTATTGTAAAGTCTCACCCCTGCAGCCTTTTACGCAACATATCTTGACCATTTTTACTTAAAAATGTTGTTACGAAATGTTGTTGAGCTGAGCGGCGTCATTTGAAATAATATCAGTGACATATTATGTCAGTTATGGGACTGATGGGATGGGGATACCAGACCGTATTTTAAATATTACAAAACTTATTACTGTCTGCAATATTAATTGCAATTCTTTAATTTAATGAATGAATGAAATATTTACGACGTAAAAAAAATCAAAGCAGCTAAAAGGGAACAAAGTATTCATTCAAATCTTGCAATAAATTATTATATGTAGGAAGTAACTTCTAGTGTGTTACTAAAATAAATGTAGATAAATAAAACCACAATTGGTAAGTTTCATAAGTTGGCAGCATTGTGCGAGTGAGACACCGCCCCCTACATTATGATCTCTATCGGACCGTTTTTATTACTTTTTACTAGTGACCTATGAACGACTGTTTTGCTCGGTAATAAGGTTCAACTGTGGTTACGGAGATATAGTAAAAGTACTATCCGGATTGTCTTCTGATCCGTGGTTATTAGATGGTTAGCTTCTATTGTAAATAAAACTACCGCTACATAACCGTCGTAGACAGTAATGTGTGCCACGGTTATGCAGCCATCAGTTATTAGGTACGGTCTTCTATTATGGGGAAGCTCAAATGAAACAAAGTTTTTAAGAATTGCATCACAGAAGTATGGAATATACCACCACTAACCCCATGGCGAAAAAAGCGTTTCTATAGCCTGGCGGTGGGATGTCCGACGTTCTATCCGGAGATAGCGGATTTAAGCCGAGCCAGGGCATGGCTTTGTACCAATGAGCTTTTCGGAACATAAGTTCCGAAAAACTCAATATTAAATACAATGAAATCATCGCGAGGAGGCCTGCATACATCTGCGAAGAAATTCAAACGGTGTATGTGAAGTCCCCAACCCACTTTTGACCAGCGTGGGGACCAGCGTGGGGACTACAGCCCGCTCCCTCCCGTGTATGAAAGGAGACCTGTGCCCAGCAGTGGGACGTATATAGACTAACCTATGATTATATTATTATACTAGCTGTGCCCGCGGCTCCGCCCGCGTGGAATTCGGTCTGTGTCAGTAAGCGGCTAATTCACCCCTAATTTCTTTCCTGCTACCCTGAAGGCGGAACTTGAAGTAAAGTTGGTTGAAGGCTAGAGGACAGTATTCCTAATAAAATTTTACAATTACCACTAAATAAAACTACACTCAAAAATGAATACTTTTTTTTATCATATTATTTTTTTGCCATGATTTAAACGACATAGAGTAGTAGGTGTATATCGGACGATACAGGACCACTTTTGTATTTATACGTTCATGTCCACGGCAAATATCATCCAAATCGATGCTCCCGTCAAATTAATCAGTCTAAGCATGAAAGGTAAGAACAGGCGCGGTTGAAATTGGGATGGGGGGGGGGGGGGGTTCACAAATTCAGAAATGTTTTTTTTTTCTATTTGAGGTGCACTTGGAAGGGGGGGGGTCCATGACCCATGCAAATTTAACTCAATCGAGTGTAGTGGCTACCCCCCCCCTTTTAGACGTTGAAGTTTCATAGGCTACGTATAACCTGGCTGGGGATTTTCTTGAATTGGAAGTTAGTAATCCTTAAGGGGTGATTTCCGGGATAACAATGCAAAAGAAACCGGTCAAGAGCATGTCGGGCGATGCTCAGTGTAGAGTTTCGTAGATGCCGCCCTGTTACAAAACATCCGTTCAAAAGGTCGTTTATTACGGGATATTTGGCGGCGCTTACGTCATTTTACTATTCGGCACTTCCTTTCACTACGCGTTTTTGACTGATATTTCAAAAACGGCTGAACCGATTTTATTCAATATAGTTTTTATTGAAAGTTCTTATCAGGCCTCACCAAATTTCAGCTTTCTAGTGCGAACGGTAACTGAGCTAGACCGCGGACAGACGGACATGGCGAAACTATAAGGGTTCCTAGTTGACTACGGAACCCTAAAAAGCGATAAATAGTAGTTTATGTAACTGTTACGTAATAAAGGCCTAATTATGTACATAATCATACACTGCTTTACCTACACACATATTAAAAATCCATGGAAACCATTAGAATGACCGCCATTACACCGCCATGGCCAACCATATTGCGCTGGCGGTGGGGGGGGGGGAGGGAGCGGATTTTCATTACGTTACCGTAGGTAATTAATTTTCATACGTTTTTACCACACTGTCACAGATAATACACTGATGTTACGTTACAGGTTGCAATAATGGTGGTAATTTAATTACATACGGTTCCGAACGCGGAATAGAGGATTTATGATATTGGTGTAGATCAAGATATTTATTCGTCAATGTAAGCACATTACAATGCACTAATGAACGTCAGAGAAAAAGAAAATACGTGAGTGTCGTGGAAAGTGTGTGAATCAAGTGCGATTGGAACGAAGTTGTTATTTAATTTTATTTCATTTTTGACTTTTTATTTTACATGTTTTTTTAAAAGTGGGGCAGCATTCCACTCATACAATAGTATGTTATTCAATCAAATACAAACACTGAAAACATTGAAAAAATAATCAACCCAGCAGGATTTGAACCTCGCATCGATACGCCTTACCGGGGCTCGATCGCTTTACCAATTAAGCTATGGGTTCAGTTACTGAGTTGACGAAATTCTCAATGCCTTCAATCATCTTTTTTGCATTTATTTTTACATCGACTTTATAGCAGCCGTAAGCGACCTCTAGGTGCTAACTACTAGAGTTAGATACCCTTCCCGCCAACCCTTTTACAAGTGTCACAACGGAAATAATGGATGGCGCTGCTATCAACTCATAATTATTTTACATGTTTTTTTTAAAGTGGTTTAAAGCGCCGTCTATTATTTCCGTTGTGACACTTGTAAAAGGGTTGGCGGGAAGGGTATCTAACTCTAGTAGTTAGTACCTAGATGTCGCTTACGGCTGCTATAAAGTCGATGTAAAAATAAATGCAAAAAAGATGATTGAAGGCATTGAGAATTTCGTCAACTCAGTAACTGAACCCATAGCTTAATTGGTAAAGCGATCGAGCCCCGGTAAGGCGTATCGATGCGAGGTTCAAATCCTGCTGGGTTGATTATTTTTTCAATGTTTTCAGTGTTTGTATTTGATTGAATAACATACTATTGTATGAGTGGAATACTGCCCCACTTTAAAAAAAACATGTAAAATAATTATGAGTTGATAGCAGCGCCATCTATTATTTCCGTTGTGACACTTGTAAAAGGGTTGGCGGGAAGGGTATCTAACTCTAGTAGTTAGCACCTAGATGTCGCTTACGGCTGCTATAAAGTCGATGTAAAAATAAATGCAAAAAAGATGATTGAAGGCATTGAGAATTTCGTCAACTCAGTAACTGAACCCATAGCTTAATTGGTAAAGCGATCGAGCCCCGGTAAGGCGTATCGATGCGAGGTTCAAATCCTGCTGGGTTGATTATTTTTTCAATGTTTTCAGTGTTTGTATTTGATTGAATAACATACTTTTGACTTTTTCTCAAATTGTTTTTTTTTTTTTTGTATTTTTTTAAATTTTGTATTTTTTTAATATTTTAAAAATTTTGGAAATTTTGAAAATTTTGGAAACCGGAAATTTTGGAAATCTTGGAAATTTTGGAAATTTTGGAAATTTTGGAAATTTTGGAAATTTTGGAAAGTTTGGAAATTTTGGAAATTTTGGAAAAGTTTGGAAATTTTGGAAATTTTGGAAATTTTGGAAATTTTGGAAATTTTGGAAATTTTGGAGTTTTGAAAATATTGAAATTTTTGAAATTTAGAAATTTAGCCATTTTTGACATTTTCGACATTTTTGAATTGTTTTACTTTTAGGTTCTCGACTTTTTTCACTTTTATCACTTTGTCACTTCTCACTTTCACTTCTCACTACACTTCACTTCACTTTATTCTATTTTATATATTTTTTATTTCATTCCATTTTACATGTTTCTCAATCGTATGGGTGTCGCGTTTTCGTGACGTGACGCTTTTTCGTGATGGTCACGTGACTTTTTTTCGCGTAGCCTCCCATCTGCGAACCGGCCGGTTCTAACCCTAACCTCTGGCCCAAGAAGTATTATGACCGAAGAGAAACTCGACGGGACTTATTTTTTTCAAAACAGTAATACATTATAAGATCTTAAAGATACAAAATAATGCGTAGTTCTTCAAGAAGACATATCAAAACAGCTTGAGAGACAGATAATGTACCCAATGTTTAATTATAAAGAAAAATAAATACTAATCTGACTGCTTCACAAAACGTTTGATATGTTTTCCTACCTAAACGGTGTCTTATAAATGTTAGATGATTTGTAGTAGTTTTTTGATTTGGGCCATGCATCTTTGTCCGTCATATATAGTCCTCGAACCTGCAATAACCCTTTGACATTCATGACATTTTCAAATATTTCTTAAGAGCGGGTAAAGGTAAATTTAAAGCATCGACGTGTTATAAATATGAACACCTTGACCAAAAAATTACAAATTATTTCAATACCAAATTTCATCTAAATACTTACAGCGGTTATAGGTTGTTTCTTCCCCATGTAAACTTCCACCCCTTTTGCATCCGCTTAAAGGATAATTTCCATACCAAATTTTATCTCAATCGATTCTGCGGTTAATAATTCCCTATACACATTTCCAACTCCCTTTTCACCCCTTTAGGGTTGATTTTCGGGGTGAAAACTATCCTTTGTCCTTTCTCGAGACTCATACTATCTCTATACCAAATATCATCTTTATCAGTTCAGCGGTAAAAAAATCCTCATACCAACTTCCAACCTCCTTTTCACCCCCACAAGGTTTTATTTTCGGGATGAAAACTATTCTGTCGTTTCTCGGAACTCAAATTATCTCCATACCTCTATTAAAAATTCTCCATACAAACCTTCAACCCCCTTTTCACCCCCTCCAGGGTTGATTTTCGCGATTAAAACTATTATTTGTCCTTTCCCGGGACTCAAACTATCTCTACACAAAATTTCATCAAAATCCGTTCAGCCGTTTTCACGTGATGCGCGGTCAAATAAAAAGACAAACAGATAAACAGACAAAAATTCTAAAAATTGTTGTAATGTGTTCTGTTATATCGATTCTAAGTATCCCCAGCCAACTTTTTTTCGAATATATTTCATTAACAGACTTTCGACCCTCTTCAGCTTTATTATATGTATAGATAGTTTTTATTGAAAAGTACCTTTCAGGCTTCACTTCCATTATTTTTTTCAATTTTTTGGACCTACGGCTCCAAAGTACGATGGGGGGGGGGAGTGCTTTTTTTGAAGATGAAACTATCCTTTGTCCTTTCTCGAGACCCATACTATCTCTATACAAATTTTCATCTAAATCAGTTCAACGGTAAAAAATTCCTCATACCAACTTCCAACCCCCTTTTCACCCCTACAAGGGTTTGAAAACTATCCTATAACGTTTCTCGAGACTCAAATTATCTCCATACTCATTTCTATCTAAATCGTTTCAGCGGTTAAAAATTCTCCATACAAACTTTCAGCCCCCCTTTTCACCCCCACCGGGGTTGATTTTCGGGATTAAAAGTATATATGTATTATCCTTTCCCGGGACTCAAACTATCTCTATACAAAATTTCACCAAAATCCGTTCAGCCGTTTTCACGTGATGCGCGGTCAAATAAACAGACAAACAGATAAACAGACAAAAATTCTAAAAATTGTTGGAACGTGTTCTGTTATCGATTCTAAGTATCCCCAGCCAACTTTTTTTCGATTATCTTCCATGTACAGACTTTCGACCCTCTTCAGCTTTATTATATGTATTGAAGATTAATAACCCCATGGGAAGAGCTCTTTAAAACATGTATATCTTTGTAGATACCTACCTCCAAGCATTAAGTACTCTAGGGTGGAAACAGGAAGTCAAACACTTTATATAAAAGTATATCGGAGGGACGTTCACTCACGCCTCATTGAGCTCGGAAGAGTTAGCCGTGAGCGTGAAGCGTACTGTGCACCATGTGTGTCTTACCCTTTAGATAAAACGCAACAAAAAGAACGAGGTTCGCACTATATTTAGTAAATATTTAAAAACAACCGGGTCGAATGGCGATAAAGGGGTGGGAGGAGGTAGATAATACCAACAACATACTCTACAGTTCTGTTTTACTCTTGATAGATGCGTAAAGGGGCGACATTTATTTAGGTACCTACTAGTCTATATAACAGATCGAAAGAATGACGATTTGAAGTCGAAGTGTCGAAGATTGCGGGAGATCGGGATTATAATTATAACATATTTGTCTCAAGCTGTTTTAGTTTTCACCACAATAAATAGCAAAGTTGTTTATTGTCAATGAAATAGGGCCCTGCCCTCTATAAATACGGCAAATCCGGCGAATTTCACGTAAGTAAGTAGGTACAGGTAGTTGGTGTTTGGCATTCCTTTACCGTGACCGATAAGTATTTTTGGCCTGTCACTCTGACCTCCACCAACGAACAGCTGTCAAACGCAAAAAATCTAAATCTAGTAATAAGAGAACTACGAGGTTTTGTTGCCCTTAAAATTTTATACTAATTTTCCGGACTAAGATGTTAGTCTATAGAAATCTACATATATTTAAATAAATCAATAACTAACCTCTATAGTCATATACATATATTTACTAACCTAACGGATGATTAGTAGTCCGAAAGGGCCCCTATTTACATACTCAAACATTGGGCCAATGTTTGCCAACACTAGGTCGACACCCGGTTCGTTAAGGACAAAGTTCTAGCTTATATCGAAAGGTTCTAACTGAGTAGGAAGGCTTTGTGAGTTAGAACCTTGTTGGCGTAAAACGTAAAGATGCAGTGCAAATGAAATTGTTTGATTGTTTACGCAAAAATAAAAGGTGCTAAGGCACTTGTAGAAATAAAGGTGGCATTCTCAGTCAAAAGGTAACTCTGGACTAGTGGTTTTTATTTGTATCTGTACCTCAGTAGTAAGGAATGCAAACCGGTAGGTATAAAACTGAATGAAAATTACCGGTAATTCTCAAACTAAAAATTTACCGGTTGCATTATCTAATCAGTGGTGTCTTATCGTGGCATATCCGCGACTGATGATATGGCATATCGGCATCGTTGGCATAATGGTGGCCCAAACTTTCAAAGAAATGCAGATTTTTTTCAGAGCCTTTTATTCTAAATTGTGTGACTGCCTACAAATAACGTTATTTAATTATTTACAGGTAAGTTCAACAATTCCTGAAGACGTAAAAATGTTGGTAAAGTAATAAAACTGTTATAAGACTCGTATAAAACTCGAAACAGTTTAGATGGCGTAAAAGAAAACTAGTAAGATGCCGTAATCTAATTTTAACATACATAAACAATATATTAAAACACAATATATCCTCAACATAACTCCAACACACAACAAAATAATCAACCAATATTGAAGTTGTATTGAAGTAGCGTCGGAATATTTCTCAAGCGAATTCTGATATTTCTGATTCAGACGTTGAGGCGTTAACTGTATTGGAGTTGTATTGAATTAGGATCGTGTCTAGACTCTAAAATATGTCTTTTAAAGTTAGAATACGGCCCAAGGTAAAGACAACGTGCTTCGTGATATTCTATTTGGAAAAATTTATGTGTTTTCTACTCAGAGTTACACAGGGCTTGTAACCGGTATTTTTCTCCATACTAAAAGACCGTTTTTTTTTTCGTTCTTCCGTTTACTATTTCATATTTAATCGAAAACTCTTATAAAAACCATAAAATATGTAAACATGTTGGGTTATTTCGGGCTTTTTGCGAAAACCGGTTACAAGCCCTGGAGTTACAACATACAAAATTTCCTTATATACCTTTCATTATTTCCGTTACCCTCATACAAAGTCAATAAAAAAATTGAGACAGAACTAATTTGAAATATTGAGATACCTTTATATCTTATAAGAATCAAACTTTCGTAAGAGCTCGTGGATTTGAGTAAAAATCGCAAAATATATTCCAAAAAAAATAATATGGAGGCCACTTTTTATAAAATATATACAGTCCATATATACCTATACCACATACAGAAATGTCACTGTCTAAAAAAAGCGATATTTGACAGTAGAGGAGAAGACTACAAAACACGGTGGTGTGCCATCAGCCACGCCGTTAACTGCCAATTTGTAAAACTTATTACAAATACATTTTATAAAAAATCGCCGAACTGGTTGTGGTATCACAACCGAGTGTCCATCAAACCCCGATTTCGAACGAATTGCCCAAACATCATTTTCCCGAAACTGTATGTTTTCGCGACCAGTACCGCTGGGGGCGGCGGACACGGTTCAGTGCATTTATGTAAATACTGTATTACATTTTATTTATTTTGTGTTGACTGGGACGATCTGGGTCATGTGTAATGACTGCAAAACAAATACATATTCCTTTGTTCTCGAATATTTGAATTATTACGCGATGTAAATAATTTTCATTGGTGCTTGAACTTGAAACGATGAAGAGAAGAGTTTGACGTCTTTCTTGCGGGCAGGCAAGGCAGAAGACTGCTTAAGACTAGAGCGGGATACGTGAAAGAAACAGCCTTTGCCCCACAGTAGGACTATAGTGAATTCAAACGGTTAATATGTTGTATGAAATTACCGGTATTTTACCGGTTTACCGGTATATATATTCTTTAGTCAGATTTCGATTTTATTTTCTGTTTTTTTCTTTTTAATTAAACCATAGGTACATTGTATGTCTCTCAAGCTGTTTTGATATGTCTTCTTAAAGAACTTACGCATGTGTATCGTATCCTTTTTTTACGAATTTGTACAGGTTTGCATTCCTTCAGTGAGACACTTAGTACTGTGGGTCGGGCAGTGTGCCTATTATTGCGTTACATTTACTTGTTAACCGATTTAAAAAAATATTTTTTCAGTCTGTTACTCAGAAGTTTCGATACATCAGAACAAATTAATAAATCTAAATTCGAAATGTAACGCAAAATCCAAATGCAACGAATCAGTTTTCAATTATTCCAAACCAATTAAATAATGATTATGCTGTTTGCAGTTTAATTTATTTGTAGTCTAAATCAATTTTCATTAATTAAATTCGTATGGTAACGAAATAATTGATTTGATACTACATTTAATATGTTTTTGATATAACGGTTTGATAATAGTGATGGCGCGTCCTTAAAACTCGATTTGCGCCAGATTGCCTATTTTTAAAGACAAATGAAGAGTTTTTCTATTGCTCATGAAGAAAATAAAAGCCAAATTTACTTCGGCTTGCCTAAGAATGTTTTATAAGCGCTATCACTATTTGTTTCCGATTCCATTATTTTTCTTTCTATGCTTAGTGCCCATAGTCATAGCTGGGCATTAACACGTTAATCCGTTAATCGTTAATTAACGAAGTTAACATTTTGATTAACGGATTAACTTTTAAAAAAGTTTACGGACACGTTAACTTCCGTTCATATGCAGAAGTCCGTTAATCGTTAATCCAATGCCTATACTATTTACCGCACAGCACCGCGGCGCGGCGCGGAAAACAGATTCAGACAAGTATGAAACGAACGACAAGTGCCGGGCGGCGCGTGGCAGCGAGTGAAACAAAAACAAAACTAGATATATTTTGCCGGCGCGTGCGAGTGAGAAAACTGCGAAGAGATTTGTTTCGTTTGATCATTTCATTACTTAGCGCCGGTGCTTATAAAAATGCAATTTTACACATATTAACGGATTAACGATTAACGTTAACTTGCGTTAATTCTTCCGAAATGTAACGCTTTAACGTTTAACGAAGCTAACTTTTTTTGTAGCGGATTAACGATTAACGAAGTTAACTATTTGATTAACGGTGCCCAGCTATGCCCATAGTACAGTCAAGTCATATATCGGAACGGCCAATGTTGTCACAATTATCTGTACAACACCTCTATTGTCAATGCGATAAAGTGCATGTTCAAATATTTTTGAGTACCGATATATTTGATGGCGACTGTACAAGCTTTGTATATTAAATATTTTGATGAAAACGGAGCTTAATCGCGTACACTTACTTTTATTATTTTCCTGACGTTTCGAGCGTGCCGTATTGCACGTGGTCGCAGCCAGTCAGCCGTAAGTGTACGCGATTATGTCCCGTTTTTTAACCAAGATTTCAAAAGGAGGAGTTTCTCAATTCGGCTGTATGTTTTATCAAAATAATGAGTGAAAATCTTGTGATTTGAAATAAGCTTTCTTTAGTTTAGGCCTGAGTAAATTAATCTAAGATTATGCGCAATTAAAAAAAAATATTAACTTTGGTAAACCTACAGACTACCTATGACTTACAGTTTTATCAGCACTTGCCCTGAAGCTGAGGGCTCTTAAGTTCGAACCCGGTAAGGTTACATATTTTTGCCGGATTTAATATACATAAATAACTGATTGCTTAAGAAAACTTTGTCGACTTAGTAACTATCCATATAAAAGCCTATCGTGTGTCCGTCAATATAGTTCCCGGTATTGACACTAAACAACTGTCATTAATATTTAAATAAGTTCCATAAATGGAACCTACTATTGATCGTATTATTTAAAGTCTTCTATACTTGAAGTCGGCCCTGAACTGTGGAGCGATATTCCAACTTTAAAATCATCATATTATCATGATTTGATACGAATATCTTATAAATATAGAAAAAAATATATGGTGCATCGAGGGATAAAATATTGAAAAAGAGAGTAATGGATTGAATGAATTACTCGAAATATTGTCTTCGGTTGCCGCGATAGTTATTCATGAAATAAAACAATTAAAAACGGATTTTATCGCGTGTATTGAGTTTAAATTACATCCCGACGTTTCAAACACTTTACAGCGTTCGTGGTCAACGGGTCGACTGAGGAAAAATGTACAATTACCTCCGTTCAAAAACTATCTCAATATGCAAACCTACCCACATATTAAATATTAAACAAATTTAGTGTTTGCACATGCCGGAGGGGCCTTTATAAAAACAAATTATTTTTTATTACAAAACAAATTATTAAATAAATTATTTTATTATTATTAATTATTATTTTCATTTTTATTTTTAATTTTTTTTAAATTAGTATTAAATTATTATTAGTGTCCACACTGTCCACCATTATGGTCTCACAGTCCTATGTCTAGCTTGCTCCTTAACCAAATGAATAACTGGATCCCAAGCTGGTGGTACTGAAAAACCATCCTCTCTGTTGAAATTTGGATATTTTTTAATCTCTATTGCCTCTCGCAACATCCGGGGAATGTATCGTTTCTCCTTGACGAGGACTTGCGGTTTGTCAAATTTAACTGAGTGGTTGGGTCTATCCATGACATGCATGAGTGCAGGGGTCTACAGGCTGGAATGTGAATGTGGTCTATCATATGTAGGCCAGACTAAGCGGAGCATCTCTACTCGGGTAAAGGAACATATAGCCGATGTAAAGCACCGTCGACCAAGGTCAGCAGTCTGTGAGCATGTCATGGATAGACCCAACCACTCAGTTAAATTTGACAAACCGCAAGTCCTCGTCAAGGAGAAACGATACATTCCCCGGATGTTGCGAGAGGCAATAGAGATTAAAAAATATCCAAATTTCAACAGAGAGGATGGTTTTTCAGTACCACCAGCTTGGGATCCAGTTATTCATTTGGTTAAGGAGCAAGCTAGACATAGGACTGTGAGACCATAATGGTGGACAGTGTGGACACTAATAATAATTTAATACTAATTTAAAAAAAATTAAAAATAAAAATGAAAATAATAATTAATAATAATAAAATAATTTATTTAATAATTTGTTTTGTAATAAAAAATAATTTGTTTTTATAAAGGCCCCTCCGGCATGTGCAAACACTAAATTTGTTTAATATTTAATATGTGGGTAGGTTTGCATATTGAGATAGTTTTTGAACGGAGGTAATTGTAATTGTACATTTTTCCTCAGTCGACCCGTTGACCACGAACGCTGTAAAGTGTTTGAAACGTCGGGATGTAATTTAAACTCAATACACGCGATAAAATCCGTTTTTAATTGTTTTATTTCATGAATTACTCGAGTTTGCAATATCCTTACCCCCCCGAGTTACACACTTAAGTAGAAGACTAATAAAAAGTTCCAAGTGAAATAAGTCTTACAAATACGGCGGAATTATAGATTCATCCGCCATTTTGTCATACAGCCACAATTGAAAATTGTGTAAAAAATATTTTAAGCGGATTTTAAATAAATCTTGTAGCAAATCAAATTATTTTGTTCAATATTTTTTGATTTGCAATTTTTAAGTAGTTACACTACTATATATAAATTGAAAATAGATGTCATATACTTTAGAAAAAGTGACCAAACCGTGTTTTGTCACTTTTTCTGAAGTATATGACATCTATTTTCAATTCGGATTTTAAATAGTTCAAATTATTATTTTTATCATAAACAAAAAACTGAAATGATTTACGTTTACGTCAGTATTTTAAAAGTAAAACTCGTTCATCGCGTCTATATAATCTGTAAGTTTTTATCCTCATTGTACGAGCGTCGAGCGTGTAGTGAGCGTGTTGAAATGAAATAGCGTGTACGCTCGGAGTGTGTGTCTCGTGGCCGAGCGTGCAAAATGGCGCCCATTGTGCTCCGTTTTAATTAACCACGTGATTTATTTCATATCGGGCGCCGTAATAATTTAATATTGGCCGAGTTACTTGTGTGGACGACTTACACACCGCAATGTAATAGTAGTTTCTGTGACTGCTACATAATGAAAGGCATTAAAACACGAGATCATAATATCACACGAGTGTTTGAATGCCTAATTATGTACAGTTACATACATTACTTTATCTACACACATATTATAACTCAATAACGCGTTGAGATTCATTAGAATTACCGCCATTGCATCTTCATAGCCAACTGGATTCCAAATCATGACCAACTAGATTGTCATAAGTACCAATACTTTAATTTACATTCAAATTTCGAACATCTTCTGGAATCGCCAATTCCGAAAGGAACCGGTAGTAATACGTCTTCTGGTACGAGTATCGTACCAGAAGACGTATTACTATCGGCTTGTTTGCCACCGTCGTGGTATAAAAAAAAGGAAATGTTAAAATAATGTGGCGGTGAAAGACAGACTTTAGAATTTTCGTACAACGTTCACCCAAAAGTTCTCTTTAATCTTATAAATAAATATAGGATACAAATCCAGAGGGAAACTAGGAAAAGTTATTTATGAACTCATTACCTGAAAATCAGTGACCTGAATCTAGTCCCCGGGCTTTTTCGGTCATGTAAAGATATATATTTGGGTTTAAGATATTATTATACTCTGATGTTTGATATTTTTCTTGATAGTATAATATGTTTTATCGACACCCATGGCATAACTTCTCTATAATATGTTCAGGAACGATAAGCTAACGGCCAATATTAAGTAAAAGTGAGATGGTGGTTTTAAAGCCCGAAAATACAATCCACAAAATATACCTTCGGTCATGCTGGGTGGGGTGGCTCTCAAGATTGTAAATAGGTTTAAATATCTAGGTCATATAGTAACAGAGCAGCTGGAGGATGACCTAGATATAGAAAGAGAGAGAAGGGCCCTAGCAGTTCGGGGCAACATGCTCATTCGTAGATTTGCACGATGTACAAGGGAAGTCAAGCTCACACTTTTTAAAGCTTATTGTACATCCTTCTACGCGTGCAGTCTATGGGTGAAGCATACAAAACGCGTTTATAACGCGTTGCGTGTCCAGTTCGACAATATCTTCAGGATGATGTTTAAGCTGCCTCGCCACTGCAGTGCGTCTGGCATGTTTGCTGAGGCGCACACAGATGGTTTCTATGCCATTCGACGCAAGAGGGTAGCCTCTTTGCTGAGACGAGTGAGAGGTAGCGAAAACAGCATCCTGAGGATGGTGACTCGACTGCCCCATGCTGGGGCATTGGGTAGGTATTGTGACGGGGAGGGTAAAATAATATGATTATATTGTATTTTGTATTTGTATTTTCCGTATTTTACTAACATAGGTTTAAGCGTCTTGTTTAGGTTAAGTTTTGTAGGTATAAGTTTAACACATTATGGATTTTTAAAATCTGAAATAAATAATTTTTATTTTTTTATTTTTTTTTATTATTTAAGAAACCTGTACCGACGGGTGTGGTGGATCGTAAAATTTACTTTACAATATCGATGACCGATACTTTGATTTACATTCAAATTTCGAACATCTTCGAAATTTTAATGTAAATTAAAGTATTGGTACATATGATATGACAATCTAGTTGGTCATGATTTGAAATCTAGTTGGCCATGGAGTTGCAATAGCTTTCATTCTAATAAATCTCAACACAACAACATTTTTTTAAGTGCGATATTATAGGTGACTGTACAATTTTGGAAAAAAATAATAACTGCTTTGATTTCATCACAAAACTTGCACAAACACACCTCAATTTGACATGTTTGCATGGATACGCAGTAGGAATGCCTCGCAACTTGGGCTTGCAATCCGAATATTTCGAATAGTAATTTGTATGGAAATTATTCGTATTATTCGAATAATTGCAAGCCCTACTCGCAACTCGCAACGCATTCTCGCTCATCTCTCGCGGAAACGCAGCTAATACCTTATTCCCCTAAGCCTAATTTCACTCCGAACTTACAATTGCACTCCAAATTTAGATTATCGCTACACCAAAATCACCAAACCCTTTTTAGGGTTCCGTACGCAAAGGGGAAAAACGGGACCATATTACTAAGACTCCGCTGTCCGTCTGTACCAGGCTGTACCTCATGAACCGTGATAGACAGTTGAAATTTTCACAGATGATGTATTTCTGTTGCTGCTATAACAGCAAATACTAAAAAACTAAATAAAATAAATATTTAAGGGTGCTCCCATACAACAGACATGATTTTTTTGCCGTTTTTATCTGCCACCAGGCTGTATCTCATGAAGCGTAATTGTTAGACAGTTGAAATTTTCACAGATGTTGTATTTCTATTGCTGATATATGTAACAACAAATACTAACAAACAAAATAAAATAAATATTAAAGGGGGTTTGCATATAACAGACATGTTCTTTTAACTGAAGAACAAATCAAATTATTTTTAATAAATATTTTGATTTGTTTATTTTTAAGTAGACACACTACTATATAAATCATAAACTTATTTAGATGT
Source organism: Pammene aurita (assembly GCA_947086415.1). NCBI lineage: Eukaryota > Metazoa > Arthropoda > Insecta > Lepidoptera > Tortricidae > Pammene > Pammene aurita. Next base: position 11,867,253 of record OX352315.1, read on the forward strand.
ATATACAAAGGAAAAAGTGACCTTGGCCTCCGGTGCCCAGGGCTGGGCACCGGAGGCCAAGGTCACTTTTCCTTTGTATATGACATCTATATAAGTTTATGTTTTTTTTTAAATAATGGTACGGAACCCTTCATGTCAGAGTCCGACTCACCCTTGACCCGTTTTTTATAATACCTACGTAAACATCGTTGTCACAGCACGCTAAGGCCACATTAAACCCTTATCGAGCGGATCGCCCGACAACAATCATTAAGATAATCAATCAAAACCTGCAACGGTAATATTTTGATTTATTATCTTTATCTGATCACGTTTATGAGCATGCTTGACGTAACGGTGTTCGTATTAATTGACAGCACTTACAACTGATACAGTCAAGTATAGTACTGTAGTACAAGTATAGTGCGGCGGCCGAGGTTGCTGCTAAATTTAAACACGGCAAATACGCCAACCTTTGACCAGCGTATGACTTTGTTCCGATTGCAGTCGAATCCGCTGGGCCATGGTGTGCCGACGCCAAGAGGCTGGTTAAGGATGTCGGGCGCCGGTTAAGGGAAAGGGGCTGCAACCCCCGGGCCGGCTCTTGTCTGGTCCAATATTTTAGCCATTCAGCGTGGCAATGCAGCTGTCGTATTTGGAACGGTTGGGCCAGGCAGAAATCAGTTCGGGGCTTAATGTGGATTTGTTTTTGTTTATTTTTAACGAAGCATGTTGTGGATACTAATTTTGGCTGTAGCAACTAGGACGAAACCTGCGCTGTGTATATGATATGAGGTGTGTGACAATTTTTACTTTGATTTAATAATAGTAGTTTATGTAACTGTTACGTAATAAGGGTCCTTAAAACATGAGTGTGGTTTTATGAAATGAGCCGCAGGCGAATTTCATAATAAAATCACACGAGTGTTTTAAGGCCTAATTACGTACAGTTGCATACACTGCTTTATCTACACTCATATTATTTATTATAAATGCCGTATTCGGAAATCATAGAATGGCCGCCATTGCACCGCCGCGGCCATCTCGATTGTGTCGGCGTGGCCAACTCGATTGTGTCGGGGCTCGCGCGGGACCAATCGAGTTGGCCATGGCGGTAACATTATGTTATCAAATTCGATGTTCCAAATTTGAAACTCATTGCTTAACAATATTTGAGCATGCAAAGTTAAAATTACGTTACTGCCGCAGATAAGAAACTTATCATAGTTAAATCGTTTGTTGTAATGCTTGTCATTGTCTACGGTTTTTGAACGCATTTTAGAGTACTTACAGTATGAGTGTAGATAAAGTTTTAGTACAGTAGTTATTTTGTTATGGTATCTTATTCTAATTAACTAGTAGTCCGCCTCGACTGAGAATCCGCGATTTACTTGCAAACGAGTTGACCAATGTAACAAGACCCTTATGGAGATCCCTTGCGCCTTCTAGCTCCATAACCCCTTGATCGATCCAGCTCATATAATATAACTCTCAAATTATATATCTCTACTACAACCCCCACTATCTTCAAGCACAGAAAACCCTTTAAATAGTACCTAAAGTTATCGCGGAACAATTATTCAAAATCATAAAGCGATCGAAATGCAGGGACGTTCAGGCAGCCAGCTGACAATTCCGTTGTCTGTAAAAACTTCACTTCGCTACGCTCCGCTCGTTCGACTATGTTTCGCCAGCGACTTGATCACCATAAAAATCGAGAAACGACCTAACGTGTATTTACCTACTCACCTTTAGCTTAGCAGAATTCAGTCTAAATCTCACAGGAATTCAGACTAGCATAGTAAAAATTCAGTCACCATAGACAACTTCCGCCCTCCTGCTGAATTTTGTGTCGACTGAATTCCGCTGAGATTAGGTCTGAATTCTGCTAAGTGTATGTCGCAGCGCCTTAATGTGCCGTGAAAAAAACCCATTTTTCATATATCGACGTGACCTTTACACTCGCCGTTTTTAATCTACCCTCCATTTATATTCGTTTTTGAATACAGATGGAACTAAAGGATTCCCTCTGTTGCTTAATCCATTATAAAACACGGTTGCAAAGGTCATGTGGGTGTGAGTGAGACGGTTATATACAATATACCTGTGTTAGACGGAGATGGTGGCACATCATTTACACATCAGGTGACCGGCTTTGAGGCTCGCTGACTTTCAGCTGCTAAATTGCGAGAAGGGAATTATATAGAGTAGGTAATCTTCCAAACCATGTTTCTAACATTTGTCCCGGTTTTTGCCACGCCCACGGCTCAATTGAGCCTGGGGTTGGCTTGGCAATCAAATACCATAAACTGGCGTTTTGGATATTTTTTTAATATTAAGTTTTAGTCATAATAATTATCTGCTACCAAATCAAAAGTTCATCATACAAAAATTTGCTAATAGTTAGTTGTCAAAGTCAATCATCGGCAAGTTAAATTCGGCGGAAAGGCAGAACATCCTTACTGGGCTTAGGTCCGGTTTCCTCGCGATGTTTTCCTTCACCGAAAAGCGATTGGTAAATTTCAAATGATATTTAGTAAGTACATACGAAGACCTAAGTTCCGAAAATCTCAGTCACGGTAGAGATAAACTACGATAACAAGAACCGCCCCTCCAAAATTCAAAACGCTTCAATATATTTGCGAAAGTATTTATAAGCACCAGGAAGACTCCCAACGCATGTACGTGTGCGTGCTGAGACAGCCTTTAAACAAAAACAAAACACTCTTTCGTAAGGGTGTGCCTAAACCATTGATTTATACAATAATTTTAAACAAAAAAGAACCGACTTCACTTAGCATCCACCTCTCCAAAAGCAAATGCTCGAGCTGCTGTAAAAAATACTCAAATCACTATAGGTGTGCCTATAATAGTTGAAGAGTTCCCTCGATTTCTTCAGGATCCCATCATCAGATCCTGACCTGGTTACAATGGGACTAACTGTGAAGTATACTCTTTCAAACAAAAAAAGAATTTTCCAAATCGGTCCAGCCGTCTTCGAATAATCTGTGAACAAATAAAAAAAAAATAATAAAAAAAATAGCAAAAACAAAGATCCCGACGAATTGATAACCTCCTCCTTCGAAATCTTGAAGTCGGTAGAAAAGGGAGATAGGGTACCAGGCGCTCGATTGTGTGCCATCAAATATAGGTTCCGGCGCCTATATTGAATTAGTCATGTGGCAGAGTCTCTCAGTCACACTTTGTGCAATGCGCAAAATATGGAGGTCTCCCTTGCATACCCGTGTTAACTATATAGGTTTATCTCTTTTGCCCATGATGCACATACATTATAGCGGTGTGTAGCATTTTACAAGTAAGTAGGTGCAGGACAGGACCACATTTCAGTTTTGTTTACTATGAACGTCACTAATCTTGCTTTTTGTTTATGTCTATGGTCTAAACACATTGAAATAGCACTTTGGAGGGGGGCGGGACATGTTATCGTAGTTTATCTCTAACACAGTTACTCGGGTACGAGCCGGGGTTTGAACCCGTGACCCTGCGTGCTACGAGCGCTTCAGATAATCTTCTATGATATTAATATTTAGTAATCAATTTTTAATACACATAACATCCGTGGTACCTAAGTAGATAAAGATGTAATAGCGATTGGTAGACCTTTCGGTATTAAGCTCAAATGATTCTTCGAAGGAATAAAGGTGCATTTTAAACTGGACTTTCTATCATACAATAGAAACTTAAATCTCATTTGTACCTGTTTTTTTATCGTGGCGGCGGAGCTTTAAATTAAAGCGGTATTAGGAGCTCCATACAATCCCCAGAATGTACCGTCGCGCTCAAAAGGCATCTCTGAGCCTACGGACACTCATACTCTATTCACAGCCTCCCTGTACTCGCTTCTAATTCCCGGCAAAATATCACTTTGCTGACTAAATCAGAATTAAGTACATAATAATGACTGCTAATTTCCGTAGCGAACAACACACCCGTCAACAGCTGCCATCAAAAACCTTAAAAATTATAAATTGTTAATTTAAATTTAGCCACTTCTCGATCCAAATCCGTAGGAAAAGGTAATTTCCTCATTGCTAAGGATGGCCGCGTGGCTATGCCAATTAATTGAGCACGATTTCAGTCCTATTTACTGGGCCCAAATACATTAATAAAAAAACAAATTGTTTATTTTCAAAAAGATACAGAGGGGTGCAGTTTTACTGACCTCCACACTAAGCAAAGCCTGTCCCGTGGAGGAGAAATAACTTTATAATCTAGACAGCATTGATTACATACATTTCCCTATTTGGGTTACAATGTTACATTCATTATAGGAATGACTACTATTTTATTAGCTAAAAACTAGATTTTTTTTTGTATTTTGCTCCATACTAAAATACCGGTTTTTTTTCGTTCTTTCGTTTACTATTTCATATTTAATCGAACAATCTTACAATATAAAGTCATAACCTAACAACAATATTGAGTTCTACGTAAAAACCATAAAATATGTAAACATATTGGGTTATTTCAGGGTTTTTTACAAAAACCGAATAATTAGAATACGATACTAATTATGCCCTTAAACGAATCACCTATATTTTTGTTACACCCTGTATATATAGCGTTTATGGTGGAAAAATTCGCAGGCAACCGGTATGTCTCGGTAGCTCAGTTGGTAGAGTAGCGGACTTGTATCCCGGGATCAAGAACGACCTCGAAATTTTTATTCATATTTTTTGCAAACCATATTATTATTTAAAAACGTCCTAAGATTTTTCATATACTGTTAGCTGAACGCACTTCATCCTAATAAGTACCAAAATTAACTCTGTATAATCATCATGGAGATTAACAGTCTTTTCTCTTACATGTCTCTGTTACTATATCACTTTACTAACTGTAAACTAACTAGGGACACAAAAGTTCTTCCAGTAAATATTTACAGCGGACCCGACTTGTTAAGAGTTTCCTTTTTGCACTTTGACTTCTGGACGAATTTTTCTTTTGTGAGTTCAGCGTGAGTTTACATAGGCGACGTGTTTTTAGTTAGCAGGAAAATTATAACCTTGTAATTCTTAGGTTCATACACTTGGAAGCAATACTTAAGTTTTAAGCTTTTCATCGTCATGTAAGTATGCTATTTGTGCGGGGTATCTAATTTAGAAAACTTATATTAGTTGTAACTGTTGTACTTATGTAACTGTTACGTAATAAGGGTCCTTAAAAAACGAGTCTGGTTTCATAATAGGATCACACGAGTGTTTTAAGGCCTAATTACGTACAGTTGCATACACTGCTTTATCTACACACATATTACAAATCCTAAATGAAGTGTTCGGAAACCATTAGAATGACCGCCATTGCACCGCCATATGTCTGTAGGTTGACAAGAAGGTTAGACGGATTTTAATGTTCATCGAAAATACTTTTTAGATTGTATGAAAAAGAGACAATCTAATGAATACATATTTTTTTGTTGTTGAACAATAGTTTTTTTATTTGAGGAGTAAAACCTATGTCATTATTTATTGTTCGTATTAGAGGAAACAGTATATTTAAAAGAATTAAGATTTTCTTAAATACCCTGTCATAAATACTCGTATATTACAATATATATTTTTAAATCTACTTTATCTTTCAAAACAATACTAGGACTGTATACTCAATCCCGTTTCATCCATTTAAGTTAAAGTTAAATCCACTAGGATATTTCTATCGGCTATTTCATATCAAATCCAATAGCAGGAGCGGAGTCCATTAATATTATTGGATCGGAAACCCTAGGATCTAGCGACAGATTACTTACCATTAGATAGTGCAAGTCAATCGGCACCAATAGGTAGTTCGGAAGGCTGCGGGTCACTTCTGGATGTTAGTGGATGGAACAGCGTTATGTCTTTTTTATTTCGACATAACTACCTATACGGTATATGAAAATAATACCATATGTACCCTCAGACTCAATGCGTGCTAAATCTCTTGCTGTGTTTAAGAAATACCTTAAAGAAAATTATCTGTCTCTCCCATGATACGTTATCCTGTAACTCCATTAAACGGATTTTGTAACTACCTGTGGCAAATATTGTGTATCTTGCTCCTAGATTGCATGTTCTGAATTTATAAATTTTTATTTACCGTCGTGTTGCGTATCTTCGCCTGTGCTACCTATGTTCGCCTATTTTTACATAAATTGACTTTAACAAAATGTTTCTAGTGCAAGCCTTACACAAAACTACTAAATACAAAGTACTTTTTACGGGTGTCAACATTCTTCGAACGATCTGTGGCTAACTTCATATAGTTGACATTCAGTGAGGTTTTTGCGCGACACCGACCACATGTTTTTTAAGCCAGTGTTTTAACTTCAGGTTTAAACAGTGATACAGGCCAGGTAATGTTAAACTTTTTACATGATTATTTCCTGTAACTATTTCTTTTTAATATGTAACTATTATTTAATGGCTAGCTTACGTTTAGAAGTCACAATTGGATAAAACATTGGTGAGGGTATTTGGCGGCCATCTTGTTACCGAACTTCGCCTACCCCTAGGGTTGTCAAATTTGTTTCCAAATGTACATATTTTCTTATGTTTGGTTTTTCGGAAATGGGATTAGCGATTTGAAGGAAAGTTAGTAAGCTGTGCCCTAAAGATATATGTAGATGTACCCAGTAGTAATAGTAGGTACGTGGTATGAACAAGGAACCCTTAGAAGGCAATCATTGTACGGTTGTACGGTCTCACTTTGAAAAGGTAATTATGTGTAGAAGCCAAAGGTTGATTTGATCTCGATTACGAAAATACTGATAAGCGAAAAGAGATACGTTTTTTGTTTACATAATAAACATTTTTTTTAATCTTTTTTTTTTACTTATAAACCATTACTCTCCTTTATTTGACATGTTGGTTAGTTTTTGGCAGCCCTAGCATCATTTTAGAAAATGTATGTAAACAACTTCAGACTGTTGCCAATCTTCGCCTACTACACATTTTTTTTTAAATGTGCCTAGTCTGGTGTAGTTAAGGTTCATATTATATTAACACGTTCCAGGGAGATAAGACTTGATAGGTGTAAGTCCCAGAAAAGTTTATAATTAGCGGTATGGCATGCCATAGGCGAAGATTGGAGAAAACACCCAAACTTCGCCTATTGCCTTCGGGGCCATTTATTGCCAAGTTACCCAATGAAATTCAAAGCTTTAATGGTATATACTGATAGTCAGGAGTACTAAAATACGTTTTTTGGCCATAACGGACTAAAATGCTTTCAGATTTGAAAGATTTTTTGGGAAATGTGTCAAAATCCAGGCGAAGATACGGAACTCGACGGTATATATGTATGGTTTATGTAAGTTTATTTTTATTTTATATGCGTAAGTTTATTATTGTTTAGCTTGTTGATTTGAATTTGCAACCTACTTATTTCTGATTATTTTCAATGCTTTCCGCTTCCCAAAGGTTGTCTGGAAGAGATCGCTTTTTAGAGATTAGACCGCCGATTGTTTTACCTCTGATTATTCTGTTTGTAACTTGTATTTTATGTGTTTCTTTATTTTGAGGTGTGCAATAAAGAGTATTTATGTTATGTTATGTTATGTATGTACTCATACTAAAGTCGTTATTGTTTCATTTAAACTGATTAGCCAAACCAAAATTGCCATTTGTATTAACAGCTAAATTAAGCCCCTATCTTTTTGAACCGAAGTGAAAGTGAGGGGTGAGTGGTAATTAGTAGTCGACCGGGTAGCAACATTAGGATTTTTTTTAATTAAAAAAACTGTACATTAACTTCACAATAATGCAGCTGGCAGGTTTGGTCTGATAAACCAGTTTTGTCAATAAAAGTACAGTAAAAAACTAGACTCAATCCTTTATTTGGGCTATACTAGCGTAAAAACAGTATGAATTTATGTTTCACTACATTGCAACTATTAACAATCTATATTTTACAACATTTAAACAGCGACTATATACGTGTAGAAACTAGGGAATGCTCCCGGGAATTCCCGGTACCGAAAGTACCGGGAACTTTACTAGACACCGTCATCTTCGTATGCGCTTCAAAATGCGACGTCCGTGAGAAGTAGTCTGTGGATCTAGGTTATTGGCTAACGGACGGTATCGTGATTGGTTCTAACATTATTAGTATTATTCAAGCGACTTAAGGCCAGACCGATTCATAGCATTCTCAATTTATAGACCGTAAGCCAGGAACAAATTTCGGTGGTCATCGAGTCCCAGGCGATAAATTGTAAAGTGGTTAAGGGCGATGTATAATGAAGACTCGTGGAGGTCAGCTGCCCCTCCGTTGGTGGGTTGCCATTTAATCACTTTAAAAAAAATCGTCTCGTCGAAATACTATTGAAACTTTGTCAGATGATAATTTATATAAAATACATTAGTCGTCTGTATCGCAGTGAAAAGACCGTCAGCTGGTCACGTGAACATACGGTCTTCAGCTGACGGTCTTTCTACCACGATACAGCCGGCTGATGATTGTACTCGTAAGAGCATATAACCTATAATCTGACAAATGTTCAATATTGACGCAATGACCGTTTTTTATAAAGTGGTTAAGCTACCGTTCCTCAACCCACCAACGGAGCGGCAATTGACCTTCACGAGCCATTATACATCGCCCTTAACCACTTCACAATTTATCGCATGAGACGCAATTGGTCATGAATTTAGTTTCTGAGTTACGGTTCTTTAGAGTTTAGTTATCTTTGTGGATTTTAATATTCACCCGAAATTGAGTTCAATTCAAAGGTTTACGAAAAACACATAGCACAATAGCTAAGCGGGTTTTATTATCAAAATGATCATAGGACGATTTTATTGTTATAAGAATAAGAGCTAGTGAAGGAAAAATTTAGTAATTTACAAATAAGCTACAAATAGCGGTACCAATAATATTTACTTTTTATGTACAAAAACATTCCAGTCAGATATTTAAAAAAAAATTTTGATGTTTTTTTATGAAATGGACTTAAGTTTTTGTGGTTTAAACTTATGTCACTCAAAAATGCGGGCTTCAAATTTTTTGGGTTCCTCGACAGCACGTTGTATATCCACCAAGACAGACAAAGTAAACACAGGAAATTATTTTAAGCAAATGTCAGTTGAGGTCCAACGGATGGGAAATGCCTCTGGCCTTTACATCCCTCCTTGAGATCAATGCAGAGCAAAATATGTCAACTACTTTTATCACTGACCTTTATATGTCGTCCCCACAAAAATATATCTGTGGTCCTAAATGTCAAGGGGGAGGGCTATACGTTAATGCAGTGCTGCAAGCCCAAGTGCTTGGTCTTATCTTGTATATGTACCCCAAAACCTAGCGCCTATTTTTTCATAATAGCAACATGACGAAATAGGCATGGTGAATTTTTTTCATGTATGGAATCAATCGATTCGTTTTGTTGTGAGGATCAAATGTCTATATGGGGCCAATTGTGTTAAAGCAACACAAAAGTCAGAAATGAGACTTAAAGTCCGAGATTTGCATTTGTTTCTCAAAACGCTCCTAACAAAATGACATGCACAACTGACGTCACGATCACATAGTCGCCCTGTTTAAAGTATGGAAAAAATATGAAATTTCAATTTTTACAGTGAAATGTTGCGTTTATGTATATGGTTGCTATACAATTTATTTTACAGTAAAATGTTAAAAATGTAATGGTATCATTGCTTTTTTTAAATTTCGCACTTTAAAAAATCGTAAAATTTTGAAATTTTGCAGCTTGATATCTTTGCGCCATTTCAATAGAATTCATAAATTTTCACTTTAGTTGGATATATTGATCATTTTGCATCCTATCAACTAAATTTTATTGCATAATTCAACATGTGTCATCATGCCTATTATAGGGCGAGAGTATAAAGTCACGTCTTCGACACGTTGCTATTATGAAAAAATAGGCGCTAGATTTTGCCGTACATGTACAAGTTTATAATGCTGCTGCCACTGATAGCACTGCATTATCGTATCGTATACCCCTCCCCCCTCCTGATTCGAGAAACAAAGGAAACATGGGAGTCTTATCATACTAGAAACCGGATTTCATATATTTTTATATATTTTTTTTTAAATACCCTGCCTGGTTTTTTGCATTGCAGCATCGCCATTTCGTGTTCCCCCATTAAAGACGCAATTAATTATATACCTATATATCATCTAGGAGTCTTATCGAACTAGGTTTAGTGTCATGGCCTCTCAGATATGTATTTATATAGTATATCCGGATAGCCATTTTAAATGTTTTGCAAAGAGTAAAATAATAATAATAATAAACAATCTTTATTGCAACTTTAGGTGTACATTGTTACGATGGGCACCTGGCTCTCAAACTAGGTTTCCCTGTGTCTCAAGTGCCAGTTCCTTCCCGATTACAGGCATTACATAAGGTTACAATGTTAGACATTTATAATATAACTAAAACAGTGAGAGATTATTATTTCTAATAAACTAAATATAAAATAAGATTTACTTGAATAAATAAAGAAATGCGCGCGTGAGTGTGTAGTGTGTATGTCTGATTATGTGATGCGTGTGTGTGTGTTTTGCGCGCTTGTATGTTAATTGAGTGTTTTTTTTTATGATATTTTTTTATTTTATTTATTTAAGGTTTGCCAACAGGTGGTATACAATATACTTTTTAAAACTAGGCAAAACATGAGCTTGCTTGAGTATCCACCCAATTACAGGCAAACACGGCATGCACATAAAAAAAAAGCTATTGCTTACATAATAGTTCTTAATCTAAGTAGGATTGAAACAAATTTTGAGAATAAGGTCTATAACACTAAAGTACTTAATCTAACAATATTTCTGTAAAGTTGTTTAGGAAGTGAAACATAACTTATAGCAAAGTGAAATATAACATAAAATATGAATTATAGAATTAGAGATTACTCTTGAGTTTACGTAAATATTTTTTGTATTGATAATGTGACATTTTTAACATATCTAGTCTATTCTGTTTGTAAACTAAATTGTGCTCTTTACAAATTCGTGGTATTATGCTGTGGGATCCAACATTGGTTCTATAAATTTTATATGAGAAAGGCCGAAAGTTGACTAAAAAAAAGTTGAATAAAATCTGTAAGAGCTCTTCTGTTTCGGAATAGTTTAAGGTTTAACCAAACTTTAATTTTACTTTTTAGTTGGTAATTACTTAACTTGTGTATATTCAGGGTTTTGTTGGCTTTGTTGTATAAGAAAGGAGCTATAAAAGAAAAGTGTCTCCTAGCCCATGCACTGCTACAACGTGGAACTGGGTAGTAAACTATCCGTTTATTACTAGTAATTATAGTAGGAGCTATATATCTATGATATCTTCGTAATATTTGGTATATAAAAAGTTTACGTACGCTTAAAACTTCAGTTATGCCGTGGAGCAGCTCAGTAGGGTATCGATATGGAAGATAAAACATAACCTTCAAAACTGCTCGCTGTGCGCGCTCGAGCTGAAGAAGATGCGTTTTGCAAGCACCTCCCCAAGAGCATCACGCGGCAGCGTGTCAAGCCAAGTTCATGCAAAGGAACTGGCTAGCCAGCGCCAAGTGTATATTACACGAACCACTTGGTGCCACTTTTGACCCTTCTATAACTCAAAACCTCTTTAACGTAAACACATAAAACTACGTGTGTTTAATTATATCCATAAGGACATCTAGAATCCCAAATTTCATGAAGCTAGCTCAAACGGTTATAAAGATATGAAGGTCAAAAAGTCGTAAATTTTAGCATTGACTGACTGACTGACATACAGTACCTAAACCTAACCTACTTCCAGATGACCTAGAACGATGAAATTTGGAATCCAGCTCGGTAATTGTGTGTAAGCGTAGGAAAAAATCTAAAAATAAAAAAAAGTTAAAAAATAGGGGCGCTCCCCATACGATTTTTTTTTACTGTATCGTTGGAACCGTTACAAGCAGATATTTGAAACTATCCCGATATATGTATTATTATATTTGCTATAAATATAAAAATAAAGTTAAGTCAAATAATAAGTGGTGTCCTCATACAAAAAACTTGTAATACGCGCTAAACGACCGGCCAACGGTGTGTCGTCGGCGGCGCGCGGGAGAATGTAGACAATAGCATAAAAAAGAAAACCTATAGCAATTGCTGTTATTTAAAAATATGAGATTTTAAAGTAGGTTAGATTTGACTTGGCCAGTTTTTATCAGAATTAAAAAAAATATATATATATGTTGAATAACTTTATAAAATGACTGATGTAATGAAAACTGGCCAAGTCAAATCTAACCTACTTTAAGATTTCACATTTTTAAATAACAGCAATTGTTATAGGTATCCAATAAAGCAAAGAAATAGAGTTTAATACTTGTTCATAATGTTATTTTGTTCCTATAAATACATATTTGGATTTTGCATAGAACTTGGCACTCATTTAGATCTCCATTCTTTTTGCGGCGAAGCCCACAGCCAAGCATAATTTTTGTATTGAACTTGGCTCTCCTTTTTTACATTTATGTTTTTGGTGGGATATATAATGCGATTGGTAGCAGATCGTAAATTTTTAATACAGAACATACGAAGCTCTATGTCAAGGTGTTTTGACCTACACCTTGACATAGAGCTTCGTATGTCTGTATTAAAAGTTTACGATCTGCTACCAATCGCAGGTTTTTAAAAATGCATATTAGTTTTCGGATTCTATTGGCAGTGTTAGAAATATGGGGACCCCATTGCAACTTGTCATCTATGACAACACCAAGATATTTGACTGTAGTTACTCTAGATAGTACACCACAATTACAATTGGTAATTACTCTACCGTCGTTTGTCTGTCTGTTGCAGGGATAGGTATGAATTTTGATAGTGTCAAACGCCGAATTAGGTTCTGCTGCAGATGTTTCACTAAAATATAAGTATTTGGTTTTATTAATATTTAGGTTGAGAAGGCTGTCCTCGAGCCAGCTTGTGACTTTTCTTAAACCTGATACTATTGAAAATAAGTATGTAGATGTTTTCCCTTCGAAATAGGTATAGAGCATATAAGAACTGGGTATATAAATTATGCCGTTAGTGTTTGTACAGTCGGCATCAAATATATCGGAGCGGCCAAGGTACTCAAAAATATCTGAACATGCACTTTATCCCCTTGAAAATAGAGGCGTTCTTCAGATATTTGTGACCACCTTGGCCACTCCGATATATCTAATGGAGACTGTACCCTAGTTAACCTTGAAACGTTATCAAGAATAGATTACAAAGAAATAACTTGATACCTAATTTTTGACAAATTCAATTGAGATTGGCTGAATAGTAAGTATCAAACTTTTTCAATCTAACAAAATCGCTTTCAGATTTATAATAAAAGTTTGTATTGAAAAAAGTTGTAGTTATGGTTCTTTAAGTATTAAGTCACTAGATATTTTACTTGTAGATGATTTTCTGATCATTATGAATACATACCTAAACCTACCTACAAATATGGATTTGCTTGACCATTGAAAAAATATGATTAGACTCTAATGGTTCTTTTTAGTTTAGGTTAAGTAAGGACTGATTCGTACCAAATCTGCTAAATTGAAAACCCTGATAATAGTACTAAAACCGGTTTAAATAAAGTTAGTTTTTCTATAATTTCTTTAAAATCTTATTAAATTGTATTATTTGTCAGTGAATTTATCATTCTCCATTTTCTCCCGCTCCAGTCGTAAGTGTTAACTCCAATACACATTAGACAGTGTCTTTTGAACATTCTTGGTGTGAGTTCTATCGAGCAATATGATTTTTAGAAATATTTTTATCGCATGTCGTTCTTGTCGGTCATACAAAAGATTCCCTTGGCCACACGACCCAATACCGTTCAATAGGTCAATACTGTGGGATTTTGTTGAATCAAGTCTTTACGGTCGATTTAGAGGGCATTGGTTTAAGGAAACTAATAGCCTCTTTACCGTGGATGATCTTCAACTACGCTCAAAATAATGTTTGAAGATCGTATTATTAAAAAAATCTTTTAAGCGCTTCTTTTAGTGATTGTTGATGTAGATTTCTATATCGAGAGGTAACCACAATGCTTGATTACGAACACAACATCGACAAATTTTCTACACGTCTACATTTTCGTTCTTTCATAGGAATTGCGAAGAAATTGTCTTTCAGTAATCGTATAATATTAGTTAAAAGGTTGTGTTAGAAATTAGTTTTACTAAGGTTTCGTCACCAAGTATCAAGTTTTTGATAGTAGTTTGGCGGCTATTCATTTTAGGCGTTGACTTTAGATATTTTTTGAGATTATTTAATAGTTCGTAGTGAAAATTTATTTTTGTTATAATACTTTCGTGATTCAGGCAATTTATGTGGCGGAGTGTTTAAATAAAGTGTTCTAGAAAATATTCAAGAAAAAACACTTTGAATTTGGCAGATTTGAAACGAATCAGTCCTTAATATAAGTTCAGTCCGTACAAGTCCGTCTGTATATGCCGTATTCTAACTTTAATATACATAAACAACATATTGAAAATACATACTATCCCCAACACAACTCCAACACGGAGTAGCAGATGGAGTAACATCGGAATAATTATTAAGAAAATTCTGATTTAGATGTTTAGGCTGCGTTTCCACCAGATGAGCGAGGATGCGTTGCGAGGAATGTGTTTGTTAAGCACTAATAGAATCCCTTCATTTGTTTGTCCTCGCACAGCGCAGCTCTATGATTGGTCGTTAACAAACATTCCTCACAACGCATCCTGGCTCATCTCTGATGGAAATGTAGCCTCAGGCGTTAGCTGTAGGTATTCTGTATTGCATACCTAGTTAATGAATTGGAGTTGGATCGTGTCGTAACGTGTTTTAAAGTTAGAATAGGGCTGATGGTAACTGAATTTAACGCTTAAACTTATATAGATGTTTGTACAAAGAAAAAAATGACCTAGGCCTCCGGTACCCAGGCCGCCTGCCGCAGACAGGCAGGGCGTCTACTGCGAATGCAAAAGACGCTGGTTCGATCCCAGCACTGGGCTCCGGAGGCCTAGGTTACTTTTTCCTTTGTATATGACATCTATATAAGTTTATAATTTATATAGTATTTAGTGTGTATACTTAAAAAAATAAACAAATCAAAAGATTTAAGTATTAAAATAATTTTATTTGTTCTTCACGCTTCCTCTTTTATCAATCTTTCCTTTTCTTTGCTAAGTCTTCAAGCTTGATTTTGCCGAAGTCTCATGATAGACCCGTACCGCTAAATTATGAAGTTTCGATAATATTAAAGATGCTTATTTTTCACATACAGAATTCAGGGCATCCAACTTAGCTAATAATAATAATTTGTGTCATCCTAGGTTGTTGCTTAGGTAGAAACTTAGACATTTCTGTTTTTAAACATTATTCGGTGAATATAAAATTAGAAATCAAAATTGTTTTTTCACTGTAACAGCAAAGTTGTTACTGACGCACGCACGCGTTTTGTGTCACTTTCGTCAATGGGAATACTGACATTCAATCAGCACTAACATGTGGACTTTTATAAGCCTATATAAAATTAGAGTCGATTGATTAGGTACTGTGCTTTCTAAAATATCGGTATCTAGTATTTGAATAAATTTGTGCCATATTAATCAATGATATTTATTTATTTAATTTTTTTTTCTTGTAGAACCCTGTTAACAGTACAATAAAATATTAAAGTTATTAATGTTTGCGTTAGTATGTTTATAAAAGCGTATCGAAACAATGTTTGAAATTTGTGTCGTTATAATCAATGGATTATTTTTATTTTTCACAACAAAAACTTTTTTTGCGTAAAGGGCATGCGCAGGGAAGGGTAAGGCGCGGGCGGGGTGCATGCACCGGCCAGGCTGCCTAGCAGCTCGTTTGTTTTCTATACATTATTACTCTATACATACATATAGTAATAAGTGCGACAAACAAACAGCGAGTTTTTAGTCGCTCTTCTTTATTTTTCATAGTAAAGAAAGCAGTAATAATACAAACAATAAAACTTAAGTAATTAATGTTGATATAACGTATGACTACACCGTAGTCCGTAACGGACTGCAACGGCGGATCTGTGTGCCACGGTTAACCTAGTTTACCATATAAACAGTATTTTGACAAATTGTCACAGACCATTTGTATCGAATAAATATGTAATTTATGCATCAAGGCGGTTTGTTTACAGAGTGCCAATCGTGAAACGCGAAAATCGAAATTTCGTTATCTGCCTCTCGGTTGGACTAGCAAAGAGCCGGGCTGGGCTTAATAAATTTTTCATCAGATGTCATAATAACGCTATGTTTTTATTAACTTATTGTATAAAATACATACAAATAAGCAACTTTTCTTTAACATTTTTTTAACTCAATAGTTTTGAAAGTTATGGCGCCCTGAAGGTTGAGTACAATTTGGACTATTTTGGTTGAAATGGTGTAAGACAAAAAAAAGTATGTGTCATAATGTGACACATACTTTTTTTTGTCTTATTGTGTAGAATGTACTATTTAATTAGAAACATTTTATTAACTCAAAAACTTTGAAGTTACCTTACTTTGAAGATTGACTACATGGAGTAAAATTTGGACTTAAATAATAAAATGGCGACGGGGTATCATTTTAACGAGTACTTTTTATGATTTTTCCGTACAGAATACGCTAAAATAAGCATGTTTTATTTGTGAAACTTTTCTCTAAAATCAGAAATGGCTGAGATAATGGACTCTGAATTTGTATATAATTTGGACTTCGAAAAAAACCATCGACGGGACTACATTATAACGTGTACTTTTTATGATTATTCCGTGCTAAACTAAGCGTGTTTTATTTAAAAAACTTTCACCTAAAATCAAAAATGGCCGAGATAATAGACTTTGAACTTGTATATCATTTGGATTTCAAAGAAAAAACCATCGACGGGACGTCATTATAACATGTACTTTTTATGATTTTTCCATATAGAATACGCTAAACTAAGCTTGTTTTATTCGAATTTTTTTTCTCTAAAATCAAAAATGGCCGAGATAATGGACTCTGAACTTGTATACAGGGTGACTGGTAATTCGACCTATTCCTTGAAAGGGGTTAATTCTAGAGGTTATTTACAATGTTTTTAGCCCAGTCAACCAGGGGTCTAAATTCAGTGGTTTTCGAGTTATTCGAGTTTTTAGCGTTTTTCAAAAAAACGCCATCTTTCGGCCTTAAAATGGCAATTTAAAAAAACTTCATGAATTAGGATGGTTAATTATTTGTTTACTGGTAGCCAGTGAACAGAAGGTTATTTAAACAAAAAAATCATGTCAAACAATTTAGACTTTAGAAATAACAGGTAATAAATCAATAGCTATCGTACTTTAAAAAAAATTATAAATCAAAGACGAATACCCTAAAAAATGTGTATGACACTTCGCGTAAAAATAACTGAAATTGATTCCTCAATTCATATCCTTTCCGAAAAAGTACAAATGTTAACATGATTCACTAAATTATTGAAAATAATAATAACCGCGCTGCTGGAGGATGTGCCGCTTGGTACAAGGATGGCCATGATTTACCAACACGATGGCTGCCCAGCTCACTAGTACCGGTGTGTGACAGTGGATGGATTGGTCGAGGCGGTCCGATCCCTTGGCCAGCAAGGAGTCCAGATTTGACTCCATGTGACTTTTACATTTTGGGTCACATGAAGGCATTAGTTTACGACAGGCCAATACGATGAGTTGAGAGGAAGAATTTTAGCCGCTGCTGAAAACATGAAAGAAGGCATGTCGCCGCGAGTAACAATCACCGATGTACGCAAAAGGCTTCGTGCTTGCATTCGAAATGAGGGCAGGCAATTCGAACAAGATTTGTAAATTATTATGTTTATTTTTAAGATTTTAGTGTGGTGTTCATTGTTATTATTAAGATTAATTTTTAGTAAAATTTTATTAAGATTTTATTATGATTTATTTTAAAATGTAATTTTACTCAGAAAATGGTTGTTTTACTTTCTTTATCTACACTCATATTGTAAGTCCTCTAAAATGCGTTCAAAAACCGTAGGCAATGACCAGCATTACAACAAACGATTTCACTATGATAAGTTTCTTATCCGCGGCAGTAATGTAATTTTAACTTTACATGCTCAAATATTGTTAAGTTATGAGTTTCGAATTTGGAACAGCTATCAAAACCAACACAATTTCAATGGGTTTTGTATTCTAGTATCCATAGATTTTAAAATGTTGTCGATACGAAACGTCAGTACGATATATTTTTTGACATAAACCGCACGACATGACATGAGAATAAGGACTTCGTTCGTTGGCTAATATTAAAAAAAAACTCGCGGCAGAAGTTTCTAAATATATATATATTTCTCTATGGTTTGTACGGCCGCCATTTCTGTTATCAACTTGTCAGTTATTGTTTGTCGAAACATTTTTAATTGCGAAAATGTAAATGTTTACTATTAACTATATTATAATAAATAAATATACTTTCCTTATCGGTTCTAATTTATTTATTTTTATTAAGCTTACACCTGTGGGTATGTTTCAGCACTTGTATCTATCTACCTAGTAATGCAGGTCAATTGCCTTCGGCTTCTGAACCCATCTTTGAGTACTTGCAATATGTGTGTAGATAAAGTAATGTATGCACCTGTACATAATTAGGCCTTAAAACACTCGTGTGATCCTATAATGAAACTCGCTGCGCTCGTTTCATTAAATCCCACTCGTGTTTTAAGGCCCCTCATTATGTATCAGTTGCATAAACTACTATTAATCTCTCTACCATAAATCCATAATTTAAGTCATGAAACACACACAAAAACCGGTTTTTGGTTAGGAATTCTTTATTATGACTACTTTCATAAATTAATAATACCATAACATACGAACACGTCCAAATACTCACCGAAGGCAACCTGTCCTGACCTTGACCTTCAAAAGATAAGATAGGTTACTGGAGGTAAACAAAGGACTCAGGGAAACAAAAGTGACAAAAACAAACTGGTTTCTGGTTAACTTTATTTGTGTTGCTTTCGTCATCATTCATCATCTTTCACAACACACGAACATGTCAGAATACTTCCCAAGGGCAACCTGGACCCTCAAAAGATAAAAGTCAAGATAAGATGAAAGATAAGGTAAACCAAGCACACAAAGAGAAACAAAAGTGACACAAAAAACTGCTTTCGGGTCTGGTTCGCTTCCAGTACACCCGCTACCTGCTCTGTTATTATTATTATTATTTTCAAAAATTTAGTAAATCATGTCAACATTTGTACCTTTTCGGAAAGGCTATGAATTGAGGAATCCATTTCTGTTATTTTTACGCGAAGTGTCATACACTTTTTTTAGGGTAATCGTCTTTGATTTTGAAAAAAAATAAAAAACGTAAGATGGCTTGTGATTTATTACCTTTTATTTCTAAGTCTTAATTTTTATGACATGTTTTTTTTTTGTTCGGAGTAACCTTTTGTTCATTGGCTACTAGAAAATAAATAATTAACCATCCTAATTCATGTAGTTTTTATACAAATGCCATTTTAAGGCCGGAAGATTGCGTTTTTTTGAAAAACACTAAAAACTCGAATAACTAGAAAACCACTGAATTTAGACCCCTGGTTGACTGGGCTAAAAACATTGTAAATAACCTCTAGAGTAACCCCTGTCAAGGAATAGGTCGAATTACCAGTCACCCTGTATAATTTGGTTTTCGAAAAAAAAAACCATCGACGGGACGTCATTAGGGCATGCAATACCGGTATTGCTTGTATGGGCAATCCCAGAATTCCGGTATTAGCCCATACAAGCAATACCGGTATTGCATGCGCTAGACGTCATTATAACATGTACTTTTTATGATTTTCCCTTATAGAAAACGCTAAAATAAGCGTGTTTTATTTGAAAAACTTTTAAAATCAAAAATGGCCGAGATATTCTCCTCCTTTTTGTAAAGGGTCGGCAAAGCGCATGTGACACCTCTGGAGTTGTCGTAGCCTATGGATGCCTATCCATAGGCTACGGCTTACTATCTGGCAGGCCGTATGCTTGTTTGCCACCATCATGGTATAAAAAAAAGAATAAAATAAAACAAAATAAAAACAACATGAAAACAAATTATTAACAAAAATAAAACAAAAGTAAGACAAAAATAAAACGAAACTAAAACAAAAAATATACGTTGCGTTTTCTACCCATACTTCACGATGCTTGAAATCTTCGAAAATGTACTCAACAGTCTAGTCAAAACACAAACAAACAGTAAGCTACCGCTTAAAAGGTACGTCGGGGCGAGACAAGCATGAGTTCATTGCCCCACTCCGCGGCTACCCGCGCCCCGCTCCACCGCTCAGTTCCTTTGTCGAGTATGTCAGCTAGATCACCCCGCGCGCGCCTCCGTGAGCAAGTACCTACATCGTAACTGCTAAGATTCCAGCGCCTGGTTGACCCATGGTTTAACTTGTTAAGAAGCGAGCCGGGGGTCTTCTTCTAGTGGTCACTACAGACGCACGCCGAACAGGCTTGCCATGAAGGTCACGCGCTATAGTTAGGACTTAGTCTGAACGCAAATATTGTTTCTGTTTAATTTTTGTCGAAATATCATTGATGAAAGTGACACAAATTGAAATATCTACTTTAAAATCCCTTTGTGATTATTATAATGTGAACTCTGGTGACTTTAATAATTTATTGAAACGATCACAGCCTAAAAAAACGAATTTACCAAGAAACTTAAATTTTCATTGCTTAATTTGACACATATTGATTTTATTGACGTATTTTAAGGTGATGATATAGTTAATCCTTATTTTATTAACTCTAATTTTTTATACGAAGTTTTTTAGCGTTGTCATACTATATCAAATTGCACTCGACGTAAATGACACAAACTGGTTTTGTGCAACAATACAACTGTTCTAAATACAAAACAGTTATATTTTGTAACTCTAATATTCTTTTACTCAAGTTATGGCGAGCTAAAAAAGTTAACCTCAAATTATTGAATTACAAAAAAAGCACCAATTGAATATGACACAAAACGCACTGAAATATTCTCATGTACACACTGTATTTCCAACTTCAATAATAAGTGACTTTAGAATTTTCGAAACTTAACCCTCAAAATATTGCCAGTGGGACGGGACTATGACTTGGCAATGTACGGTGATGACGCCGTAATGTAATAGGCAAGGGAGTGTGTAAATCTTAGCATCGTAACGAGAATCAGGGTTGTCACTTTCTTATTAAGTATAAATAAATATTTAAAGGGGGCTCCCATACAACAGACATGATTTTTTTTGCCGTTTTTATAGATAATGGTACGTTTTTGTCATGTACACTCGGGTTCATAATTGCATACCCAATTCATCAATGATTCATTCATAAATTGAGTATGCAATTATGAACCCGATGGTATATACATGTTTTTTTTATGTCTCTACAAATAAACAATTTCTATCCATCTTAGTATCTAAACGGTTATCGGACCACTCGGACCACACAAACACGAGTGATGTAAATAATAAAACTGCTATCAGAGACAGGCTACAGAGATTAACGAGTCAACGGCCGGGCCACTCGTAGGTTAAAACGGCTGATCCTTTATTTTTCACTGTTCAAATACAATCCTGTAATCCGATTTACACCCATTTACAGTGGTTGGATCCACTTAAAGTTTTCTGTGGTTGATGGATTTTCTACAACGACTTTACGATTTAAGATGTTCTAAGAATATTACTTATCTACCTCCAAGAAACATTACTTAATCGCTTTCGTAAAAATGTCTGCGCCAATTCTTGAGGTAATGGATGAAAGCGCATAAACGAGGATTTTTGTCAAACAAGCATATCTACGGCCCACCTGATGGTAAGCAACTGCCGTAGCCTATGGACTCCTGAAACTCCGTTAGTGTCACATGCGTGCTACCGTCCCCTTCATATAAAAGAGGGTTCACTGTGCTGACGGCTAAAGGGACAAAATGTTCCGACGTCCTCAACTCATTGCAATCTTAGCTAAATTTATTAGCGCTCGGTATAAACACAACCCTAACACTTGTTGCTGGCAACCCTAAAGGTTTAAAATAATACCCGTACCAAGCGCCTTAAAATTAATAGGGGTATTAAAATTAAGGGGGTTTCAGACAAACTGCTTTTTACAGGAGATTGGGGAGCGTTAACACAGCTATCTGTTTATTATACAGTTATCTGTTATAATATCTGCACAATAAAGCATGCAAAAACATCTTAGAGTATCTTATTTTTAAAGACAGGTGTATCATTTATTTTTAGCTTTTCAAAATATGATTTGCGGTTATAATTTGAGGTACAATGAGTTTAGGTATAATAAAACAAAACGATAATATAAAAAAATATACCACGACGGTGCAAACAAGCTTACAGCCCGCCTGATGGTAAGCAGTTACCGTAGCCTATGGACGCCTGCAACCCCAGAGGATTCACATGCGCGTTGCCTACCCTTTAGGAACCTATACACTCCTTGTTTGAAAAACCTCATACTGTAGCCCGCTGGGAAAACCTCAGCAGGGAGTTCATTCCACAGCGGCAGCGTTCGTTTGAGGAAATTCCTCTTAAATCCTTACTATGCGCGACCCTTTGGGCTCCAAACTGTGCGTCTTCTCTCAGTTTCCAGAAAAAAGCGGCTGCTTTATTTACTGGAATATCTACATAAAATGTCCGTGGTTACGCTTGAACCCAGGACATCTCAAGGAATTCATATACTTACATGCACATATTCTGCCAATACTTAATTTCCTTTATTATTTTTTAGGGTTCCGTACCTCGAAAGGAAAAAACGAAACCCTTATAGGATCACTTTGTTGTCCGTCCGTCCGTCTCTCAAGACCCTTTTCTCAGGAGCGCGTGGAGGTATCAAGCTAAAATTTATATCAAATACTGAGGTCTACTGTCCCTTGGAGCTGTGAAAAAATCAAACTTCTAAGCCAACGCAATCAAAAGGTACAGCTGTTTATGCCGGGTTTCTATCGGTTCCCATAAATTTTTACCTCCGTTTTTTTCAGTCCATAACGTTTTCCATCATAATTTTTATTAGTCATATTGTCAATAGTCACAAAATTTAACAATCTAAATTGCTGATCCGATTTTTGCATTATTGTTAGTCATAAAATCTGTTACTCGTAGTATTCAAAGTCCAGATGGTATCTATTACATAATGTTGAAGGCAATAAACTTGCTTATAATAATTGTTTAAAGTTCTTTTATCGCAGATTATAATGATAACTAGGGGTGTATAATGGTTTCCACAAATTTTAAGTTCCAATTTTTTATAGTCCATAACGTTAGCCATAATAAGATAATAAGATCGTCAAATAAGATAATCAGAATCGTTTTCTTGGGGGTCGCAGTTCTAATCTAACCTAACCCGCTTCTGGCAACAGTTCGGTTTCTTGGGGGTCGCAGTTCTAACCTAATCTAACCCACTTCTGACAACAGTTCGTTTTCTTGGGGGTCGCAGTTCTAACCTAACCTAACCCACTTTGGCAACAGTTCGTTTTCTTGGGGG
Organism: Pammene aurita; assembly: GCA_947086415.1. Taxonomy (NCBI): domain Eukaryota; kingdom Metazoa; phylum Arthropoda; class Insecta; order Lepidoptera; family Tortricidae; genus Pammene; species Pammene aurita. The sequence continues at coordinate 11,890,709 of OX352315.1, forward strand.
TCGCAGTTCTAACCTAACCTAACCCACTTCTGACAAAAGTTCGTTTTCTTGGGGGTCGCACCTAACCTAACCCAGTTCTGGCAAATTATGACTAATGATGTTTATGTCCATAAATCATAATGGATATCATTTTATGACTATCGAAATTCGAAACAATAAGTTTATGGGAAACAAAGGGATGACATTAAAACGATATGATTAACGACTATTAGTCCGATAAAATATATGCCTTAAAATATTTCTGAATAATTATTGATAGACCTTCGAATGTTATACTTATCAATTGTATGCCTTTTGCGATAATAGTGTTTAATATTATAGATTTTTATTATTAGAACTATGAAACGTTATGCTTTACAAAAATTATGACTATTGATGTATCAATTTCTGACTATCGAAATTCGAAATAATAAGTTTATGGGAAACAAAGGGACCCCGTTTATGCCGCAAATTTCCGCAAATTTTCGAAACTCGCAAGGGAATCAAAACCTACAGGGTGCTTCCCGTGAACTCAGAATCTTGAAATTTGGTACGTAGCAACGTCTTATAGCACAGATAAAGGAAAAATTGCGAAACCCGTAAATTTTTAGTTACATCATATAATAGAAATATATTTAATAATTTTAAAGTTACTACCCCTATATACCTACAAGGTTGTACGGAACCCTCGGTGCGCGAGTCCGACTCGCACTTAGCCGGTTTTTTTAATTATTAGGAACAGTCGTTATAAATATATGTTACCTATGTATGCTCCACAAAACTATGAATTAAGTTTGACTCCAGTCAGGTTTCAGTCTCACAATTACGAAAATATAGAAACTTAGATAGGTATTACCTAAGTAAATACTAGAATATAAATAATGAAATAAATTAAGCAAACTAAGTAGAATCAAAATCTGCTGCAAGCTTTGAACCAGCTTCCTTAATCATTTAATAAGTCCGGATGCAAAGTTCAACGCATGAATAATAAAAATTCACGCATTTGTACCTACTTTTTGGTAAATTATGTCTTATTTTCGGTAAATAATACCGAGAGTACGTGGAACTGAGTACAAGATCAGTCACATAATATATTTAACATGAATATGTTAAATATATATCGTCTGATCTTGTTTGCAAACGTTCCAGTAGTATTGCAGATTGCAGCATGTAGATTTAATGTTGTTTCGCTTCGTTGTTTGAGACATCATTGCAGGTGACTGTTGCTACCGATCATTGCCTTCCCGTTGATATCCCTAAATTTTCCCCGTTTTTAGGGTTCCATGGCCAAAATGGCAAAAACAGAACCCTTATAGTTTTGTCATGGTCGTCTGTCCGTCCGTCCATATGTCACAGCTATTTTTCTCGGATACTATAAGACGTATCTTAATAAAACTTAGACGTAAGGTGTATTTAGGTTTTTAGTAGAATTTTAGAAAAAAAAATTTAGGGGGGGTTTTCATGCATGTAACTAAATTTTTTTTTTTTTTTATATACCGAAAAATTACCAGATAGGTACCTTTTGGTTTTAGTTTGGTTCTTATTCCATTGAAGACACGGAACCCTCCATTATGCGTGGTCCGATACGCACTTGGCCGGTTTTTTTCATTTAGTTTCCGTTTTATACTCATTACCAATAAAATTTATAAACAACACTTGCCATTTGCTGAACTGCTGGCTCGGTTGTCTTCAAAAAAACCGTTATCGACATGGACAACGTGCCACAAATCGCTTACGAGAGGACGTACACTGTGTATGTTCATTTCCACAATAGGTCAATCACAATATTCTCCCATATTACGCTACATTTGCCTGCGTAAGAAGTTTTCTTCGTAAAACCACTTGTTAACAAATGTTAAAAATAAATCGTTATACATTACATACTTATTTCTTATGTTTACGTACGAAAGAAATGTATTAAATACTTTTAAAACTAAAGTCCGTCTTTTCCTAGTCAAGATCCGGTTATTCATAGTTTTATCCAAAATATATTCAATAAATTCAACGAGAGAATAAATATTATCACGATAAAAATAAACACATGCCAAAAAACGTCACGTCAAGTCATTCATGTCACGATTCTTTGACGTTTCTACGTTCATAATAGTTTTTTGAAATGTTTTAGTAAGATTAGACAGACAGACAATGTCATAGTAAATTAGCTGTACATAATTTATTTAATAACCATTTGCTTTTCCTAAATATCATATCTTTTACGCATGTATTAAATTTTAAACAAGTAACCGCTAGAGTTCTTAAACAATCATAAAAAGCGACAGGCCGCAAAACTTGTCAAAATTTCAAATAGCTATCGTCGCCGTTCGAATTTCATTTCATGTGCTCCTCGATTGTTTTTAGTCAGTCTAGTTGGTAGTTGGTGACTGTAAGGCAATTTAGGTCGGCTTCAAGAGAAGCTAATTTTAAGTGTTCTAATTAGTTAAAGTTAGTAAATCAATAATGAGGGAAATCGTTCATATACAGGCGGGGCAGTGTGGAAACCAGATTGGTGCAAAGGTAAGATTAATTTCATGGTATATTTTAAGAAATTATGCTTGGTTACCTATTTTAAGGAAAGTAAAATTCATTTTGTACGAAATCTTGGTATTAAAAGGTTATATTGACCACTTTACTGCATTTTTAATAATGCTTATAAAATATTTTTGATACAGCAAGAATAAAACTTTTGTTGAGCACATTTTGTTAGTTCTGAGCCTTTATTTAATTATGAAATTAGGTACCTTCAATCTTAATAAAACGTCTAGAATTTTAGGCCTTGTCCGCCTTGACAAGTCCCTTAGGGCATACAGTTTAACTAACCTCTAGGTTTAATAGGAGCTCGCTTTACTATCTGTGTGAAACGGTCGGTTAACGGGATTAAATGTTTATCACGGAATATTTCATGCCATAGTTAACGTCAAGAGATCCATTTGAGCGGTTCTCTAATCGAGAATATACACCAGGTATAAATAGTTGTACCAAAAGCTAAAAAGCAATTTCCTTTCAGTTCTGGGAGGTGATATCAGACGAACACGGCATCGACCCGACGGGCACGTACCACGGTGACTCTGACCTTCAGCTAGAGCGCATCAATGTCTACTACAACGAAGCTACGGGCGGCAAGTACGTTCCTCGCGCCATCCTGGTCGACCTGGAGCCCGGAACCATGGACTCTGTGCGCTCCGGACCCTTCGGCCAGATCTTCCGCCCGGACAACTTCGTCTTCGGTCAGTCAGGCGCCGGTAACAACTGGGCGAAAGGACACTACACCGAAGGCGCAGAGCTCGTAGACTCAGTTTTAGATGTCGTCAGGAAAGAAGCAGAGGGCTGTGATTGTCTACAAGGATTCCAATTGACGCATTCACTTGGCGGCGGCACTGGAGCAGGCTTAGGGACGCTTTTGATTTCAAAGATTCGAGAGGAGTACCCCGATCGTATTATGAACACATTTAGCGTAGTACCATCGCCAAAAGTATCTGACACTGTAGTTGAACCATACAACGCTACCCTATCCGTCCATCAGCTGGTTGAAAACACTGATGAATCGTACTGCATCGATAATGAGGCCCTATATGATATTTGTTTCCGAACTCTGAAGCTAACCACGCCGACCTACGGTGATCTGAACCATCTAGTGTCCGCGACGATGTCTGGAGTGACGACCTGCCTGAGATTCCCTGGCCAACTGAATGCGGACCTGAGGAAACTGGCTGTGAACATGGTGCCGTTCCCTCGTCTGCATTTCTTCATTCCCGGCTTTGCGCCGTTGACATCGAGAGGCAGCCAGCAATACCGAGCGTTGACTGTACCTGAGCTAACCCAGCAGATGTTCGACGCTAAGAACATGATGGCAGCTTGCGATCCTCGTCACGGAAGGTACCTGACCGTCGCGGCAGTGTTCAGAGGCCGCATGTCAATGAAAGAAGTGGACGAACAGATGATGAATATACAGAACAAGAACTCCTCCTACTTCGTGGAATGGATTCCAAATAACGTGAAGACAGCCGTGTGCGACATCCCGCCGCGAGGTCTCAAGATGTCTGCTACATTTATTGGTAACTCTACAGCTATCCAAGAGTTGTTCAAGCGTATTTCTGAGCAGTTCACGGCTATGTTCAGACGCAAGGCGTTCTTGCACTGGTACACTGGAGAAGGCATGGACGAGATGGAGTTTACTGAGGCCGAGAGCAACATGAACGACTTGGTGTCGGAGTACCAGCAGTACCAGGATGCTACAGCTGAGGAAGAAGGAGAGTTCGACGAGGAGGAGGAGGGCGGAGATGAAGGAGACTAGGCTTTTATAAGTTTTCATTTTTATTTTACGTTTATTTTATGATTTACTTCTGATTATATTGTTTGAAAAAAGTCTACCTTTTATTCAATATTTAGCAAGATCTTAGTTAAACATGATATGATGTTTGACAATTTGTGATGGCTTTTTAGCAGTTAGCAATAAAAGCGTAAGCACCGACCGGCAAATGGTACCGTTTTTTAAAAGAGCGTCACATTTTATTTGTAACAAAACTGCTTAGCAATAAGTTGTCAAACGTCAACAGTGGCTGGAGCATAGCTGCTGGTTTCTTGTACGGTCAGTAGCAGAAGTATCTAAGTAGACGAGGTGATAGATAGATTATTAAGAACGAGTGCGTGTCTATACTTCGTTTTTTTGAGATTAGAAATTGAGTAAACATAGAAACAGTAGTTGCCAACCTATTCTAAATGTTCAGTTTAAAGACACTGCAAGCACACCAACAAACGATTTGTTAATCTGATTAAGAATTCAGCTTTGTGAATAAATAATAACAATTTGCAGATTCAATAATCCAACACAACAATAAATACACAATTTCGTTTTGATTATAACGTTAGAGTTAAGTGAAAATTTAAGAACTGACAGTGACGCACGCATGACGCACGAACTTACGTTCTAAAACGGAAACTTATCGTCTTATCAGTATCCACAAAAAAATAATAATTGGCAGTCATAATATGCACTTGTTAATAAATGTTCCTATATAAAAGTTTTTCTAAACGTTATTTAATAGTTTTATAATATAATACTAAATAATAAAGCAATTGTCTTGGTCTTAGGTAATGATAAAATAGACTTATTCCACTTACGTCAGCTTCCACTTAGGACAGAAAAAAAATTGTTCCATTTAGGTCATCTCTGACCTAATTGGATTCCAATAAAGACACAAAAAAACTGACCTACCTGGAAACCAGTATTGACAGCATGCTAACCTAACTGGACTCCAGTTATGACAGCATGCTGACTTGCCTGGACTCCAATAATGACAGCATGCTGACCTGACTGCAGTCTGACAGTTGGACTCCGTTATATCTACAAATACGGTTTCGATCTTGGATGAATGAAAATGCCCAAGTCACCATATACGACATTATAATGTTTACCGACTTAAGGTGTGACCACACCGCTGCTTAAAATACGGCGTTACGGAATCGCAGTGACGCATCGTATCCGTACCGTTTTTATCGCATGCCCTCCACACCGCTGCTCAAAATACGCAGACAATTGAGCTGCGTCAAAGGATTTCGTATGGGGCACGTCACTGCGTCACGTTGCGTCTGCGTATTTTGAGCAGCGGTGTGGAGAGCATGCGTTAAAGTCGTGACGTTTACGGCACGTCATTGCGATTCCGTACCGTCAGCGTATTTTAAGCAGCGGTGTTGGGAGCATGCGATTAAAACGGTGTGGATACGATGCGTCACTGCGATTCCGTAGCGTCACCGTTTTATAAGCAGCGGTGTGGTCGCACCTTAAGTCGGTAAACATTATAATGTCGTATATGGTGACTTGGGCATTTTCATTCATCGAGGATCGAAACCGTATTTGTAGATATAACGGAGTCCAACTGTCAGACTGCAGTCAGGTCAGCATGCTGTCATAACTGGAGTCCAGTTATGACTGCCATGAAGAAAATCATCAATATCTAAAGAGGTTCTTTATATATAAATTACAAGTCATGCGATAAACATAAATAATAATAAGTTTTACCTATAAACTGACGACTTTATATACAGTCAGCCACAAAATGTGGTCGACTACTATCGACTTTATATGTCAATTAATAGTCACTCGAAAGTGGTAGACCACTTTCATGGCTGACTTGCTAATTGGGGGATACGCAAATGTGATTCTCTAACTGTAATCAGACGTAACTGGAATAAAAAATATCTGTCCTAACTGGAGACTGTCGTATGTGGCATATAGAAAAACTGTCCTAACTGGAAACTGACATAAGTGGAATAAAAACTTCTGGCCTAACTGGACCTGACGAAATTGGGATTAAAACATTCCACTTACGTCAGCAGTTTTGATTTTCTGACCTATACGGAATTTCTCGAATATTGTTATATGAAAAAATAAAATCTGACCTAAGTGGTATCTGACATAAGTGGAATAAGTCATAAAATAATGGTGGACTACGAGGTGGCTTTTGTTGTTGTATGCCACTCGGAACTGCCTCTGCTCCATAACCCTCCAACCTAACGCACAATAATAGAGCAAGCAAATACCTTTTCTTAAAGCCTGGCCAGTAATATATGATCATGCGCCATGTTGCGGAATTTCATTGGAACTAATTTCTTACACTGGCAATAATCTTAATGACAGAATGTCATGCATGTGTGAGGGCATGTTATATGCTGTCACTGTTGTCAGTGTCATTGTGGCGGTTTATTTTAATAATAGTAAAGTGTTGAATTTTAAAACTTTAACTACAAAAAAATCCCATAATTATTCATAGTCAAGAGCGAAACATTGTAAAAAGTGTATATAATAAATTGCTGTTAATAATATGTTCGGTAAATGAAACTATTTCGCTGTGAAACATTTTCAAATTAACATCAGAGCTGACAAGTAAACAAATTAAGATGTCATCACACCATACCATAGAGTATATTACGCTCTATGACTATACTGAACTGTTGCCATATAAATGAGAATAATAGCGCCCTCTTGAAAATGATCATATATTTATGGTCAGGCTTTAATTAAGAATCACAATAATCTTTAAACATTAAAAACTATCCAGTAATGGCTGAGAGATACGAATGACAGCTGACGCGAGAAAATATTTAAAAATCGAACCATCCGTTTCGAACCACTTCTTCTCTAGGTTTTTTATTGTGCAACATTAAAATATTTCGTGCAAATAATTATTATCAAAATATTGTTAAATATAAAATTTACAAATACGTAGGTATGGAATATATTTAAGTGTTTAACGGCGGCGTAGGCACTTTTACAGTTGGGACATGTATCCCCAAGTAACACATCAAAGCAGTTTAACGGCCGTCTTACAGCATATCTGTATGCTTTTAGCATTTTGAGTTCGTTTTATAGTAGCATTATAAACGTTTATAGTGCTGATATAGCTCTTAAATGGGCACAAATTACCCGGCTTGAGAGGATTTTTGGCCTATATAGGTTATTTAATAGCATTACAGACGCATTATGTCTGCGCTATTAGCATTATCGTTGTCATGGAAAGTGCCAATCGCATTAAATAAGCATTAGTACGCTCTATTAAGTTGCCAACCGCATTAAAGAAGCATTAATACGGCCAAAAAACTTGCTAATCGCAGTAAAGAAGCATTAGTACTCTCGATTAAGTTGCCAATCGCAATACTAAAGCATTATACTAGCATAAGAGTGTAGTAAAATAAACCTTACGTCAATGCAAAAACGTCTCTAATACCGACGGAACAAATGTTATAATACAATGAACGTTGTGATTTAACTACTTTCTCTCGCAATATAAAATGGACGAAGACGGTACAAAAAACTGAATGAGTGACACGTCATATTTGTTTGCATCGTAACAAAATTTATAAAAGTTTTTGACTCTTTTACGTTATTATATCCTTCAAATAATACTGCGCAATGTGGTTTACTGTAAATGTGTAGGTATATAAGTTTCATTGAAAATTTTCACGCGCCTTTGATTTATTGTGGTTTTGCTATAAAATATTATAAAAATATATGCGTCAAATAAACAAAACAATTGTGTAATCCTCGTATAGAACGAGTTTTGCATTATTAACATAATAGTGTTGGTTGAGCAGTCTTAAATTAAGTTATTTCATTATTATATAGGTATTTTCCTTGTATAAATAGGTCCGCATGATTTTATTTTTAGGTTATAAATAATTTACAAAATGGCGTTGGTCTATATAGACGGAGAGCTAGCCACGTCAGATATGACACAATAATGAGAGCAACCAAACCCCTCTAGTCAGTTTGGTATACTATGCTTATTTCTAGATCTGGACGTCTGGCAGCTTTAAAGTGGTGGAGGTCAAAGAATGCAAATCATTTCAAGAAAACAAATCCTAGAGATCTGGGTTTGATGCAATATTATGTGAAACTATACAAATACTATACAATATTACATAGGAGAAATTATACAAAAGTTTATGTTGGGGGAAAGTGGTGCCAAACAATGTTATAGTTCAATTAGTGAACTATATTATAGTTCATAATTTGTCGCCTACTGTTTTTGTTTCCGTAATAATACACAATATTTTTTGGTCTAACGTTTTTTATCGATTTTTGACCAGTTTTGAGTCGATATTCCAATATATTCACTACAGATAGAATTATAAGGCAAACGACTATCGGTTCTTGAATCTTTTATCTCCATTCTGTAGAGCCGGATCTTGAAATAAATGAGCCGTTATTTTTTTATGATATTTTTAAAATATGGTCTAAAAAAACACTTTTATCGATATTCGAATGGTGTAAAGAATCTTACATATACGTAATCTACATATTAGGGTTCCTCTTTGATGTCTCTAAAAACTGTAGAACGATTTTAATTTTTACTAAATAACACAAAATTTATGACCATAAAACCACTTTTTTAGCCGAAACCGGTTCAACTTTGATGTCAAATATCTCGAAGACAATGAATATTGAAGTAAATATAGGATACTATATTTACTTGTTTAAAGCCGTTACTGATAATATGATAAGCTATATAAATCATTAGAAAACTAAGGGAATCAGATCTAAGGTCGTTGGCGCCTGGGAGCCCCTTAAAATATAGGCCCTGTCCTTTATAACTGAGACAACTTCGGCAGTTTTTACCTAGTTTGGTATTACTATTTTCCAATTAAAACATTTTGCTAGTCTGTCACTGTGACCTCCACCCATTAAAAGCTGCCAGATGCCAGGATCTAGCAATAAGAATAGTACAGCAATCTAACCAGACAGGTTTTGTTGCTCTCATTATTGTGTCATATCTGACGTGGCTAGCTCTTAGTCCAATAGCAGCTCAGTGACCCTTAAAAAAAGCTTATTAATGCCTACAGCATTACACGTGAATAATTATGCTATTAAACAACATTAAGCATTATATACTACTTAAAATTGCTATTGTAGACGCTAAGGCACTAAAACAGCTAAAAGCTGTATAGGCGCTGTTCATAAATTACGTCATCAATTTTGGATGATTTTTTACCCCCCTCCCCCCCCCCTAAAATAATCCAACCCTCCCCCTGCCAAATAAAGTGCCGTCATTTAAAAAAAATGCGATTGTAGCTTAATTGTAAAATAAAAACTATTTACTCGTAGTAGATAATATTTTATAGCATTAAAAGTTTATAGAAACACCAATTTCATTCCTTTTTTTACACATTGAAGCACTTTTTAAAGATGCGAGAGATGATGTGATCTTCGGAATGACCGGCCCCCCCTCTCCTACGTCATGCTACCATCATCCGATGTCCAGACCCCCCCCCCCCCATTTGAAATGACGTAATTTATGAACAGCCCCTTATAGTGAATTACTTGGCTTTATAATGGTTTATATTATTGCTATTATACAGCATTAGGAATGTATTACCTACTTATAAATGCTATTGTACACCCTAAGGCATTAAAAATAGCTGAAAGATGTATAGCGAATTTACGTGGCATTATAATGGCTAATATTCATGCTCTTAAACAGCATTAAGCATATATTTATGCTATTTTTTTTTAATGGTCTACAAGCTGAGTGTCACACTACATTACAGCAAATAGACACAAGCATTAAATTTGATAACTTATGTGTGCACCCCAAAATAGCAGACACAGCATGCTTAAAAATACAAACTGTAAACAATATATAGCTAAACTACAAAAATATAGCGAAACATGATCAAGACAAGAGAAGTAACAAATAGAAAATTAAATAAATCCAAAAACCAATCTAAATAGTTAATTCCAGTTAACATGTTTGAGTTTTGTCTTCACTGAGGCCAGAGAGCAGGAAAATATGTCAACACTGGTTCTAACGCCAGTATATGAGGCGATCATCCGATACAGAGGCGCGTGCTTGCCAATGTTAGTTCGACAATCGGGGAAGGAAAATGGCTTTCTGTTGCACAGGCGGCTGCCCGCGCGATGGACTACGAGCTTGATATTACTAAGCAATTCGGGGCTATCTACTAGGCCATTCAAGATTTTATGTAAAAACAAAATGTCGCTAGCTTTTCGCCTAGAAAACAGTGATTGCATTTTGTAGTGCTGCAGTCTAGCGTCATAAGATGTAAAAGTTTTACATTTGTTCTGGACATAGGTCAGATTGTATAAAAAACGTTTTTGAATGCGTTCAATGCGATCGGAATGTACTTTATAGCCTGGATTCCACACGAGAGAGCAATATTCTAGTATACTTCTAACAAGACAGTTATAAACAGGTATAATGACGTTCGGATCTCTAAAGGATTTAGTTTGTCTTGTTACGAACCCTGAAAGCTGTGATGACCTTTTAACTATTATATCTACATGTTCCCGGAAGTTGAGTGCACGGTCGAAAGTGACTCCTAGGTCGCGAATGCTGTCGACTTCGGCTAGCGCGATTCCGTTTAGATTGTACGTAGCAGACGAAGAAACTTTTTTCCGTGTAAACTTGATGTGTAAAATAAAAAACTATTTAGTAGATAATATTTTATAGCATTAAAAGAAGAAATTTCATCGTCGCTTTTATTTTGTACTGTTTAAAACCATCCTATTATTGCTACACCAATCCGACACCTTATCAATATTAGCTTGTAAATTGTGTATGTCAGAGCTCGTCACTATTGTCTGATACAATTTTAAGTCATCTGCGTACATTTTAAATTTACATGATATAGTTTCCGCGAGGTCGTTTATATACATGATGAAAAACAACGGCCCTAGGTGTGACCCCTGGGGGACGCCGGAGGGAACACGTAGTGCTTCGGATGTAAAACCGCGCAGAGCCACCAACTGGGACCTATTTTTTAGATGCTATTGTAGAACCTAAGGCACTAAACCACACCGAAGTATTAGTGTAGCAAACCAAAACGTAACTGTACAGCTGAATGCTGTACAGTTGCATTTTGGTTCGCTGCACTAAAACTAATGGCTAAACAAAAGCATTTACATATGCCATTATGCAACCGTTATACAGCGTAAAGCATCATATAATGCTATTGTAGAACCTAAAGCACTAAAAACAGCTAAAAGCTGTATACCGGATTTACGTGGCATTATAATGGCTAATATTCATACTCATAAACAGCATTAAGTATCTATTTATGCTATTGTAGAACCTAAGGCACTAAACCACACCGAAGCATTAGAGTAGCAAACCAAAACGCAACTGTACAGTTGCATTTTGGTTCGATGCACTAAAACTAAAGGCTTTAAAAAAGCATTTGCATATGCCATTATACAACCGTTATACAGCTTAAATCATTATATAATGCCACTAGCTTTTTCCCGCGGATTCGCCCGCGTACTAAAAGTGCTAAAAAAGGAGGTTCTCAGTTAGACTCGTATGTTTGTATGTAGGAATGTATGTTTGTCCGCGATCATCTTGCGTTTCGCTGAACTGATTTAGAAGCGGTTTTCGGAAAAGTATTCGTTACATTCTGGAGGTTTCGGTATACCACGTTTTGAAGACGGCGGTTCCCTCATTTTTTATTTTAAAGAAATTATTGCAATAATTGTTTAATTGTTACGCCATCAACGACTTACTACTGAGAGATTATGATTAATACAGATTTCTACTCTTGAAAAGAAGCTTTTCCCCGCGACTTCATTTGCGTGGAATTAGTAATTCACCCTGCTTTTTACCCGCTTAAGGAATGACTTCTGGGATAACAACTATTATATATCCTTCCCCAGAACGCAAAATATCTCCATACCAAATCATCTAAATAGGTTCAACGGTTATTAATTTCCCATACAAACTTTCAACCCCCGTTTCACCCCCTAGAGGGTTGATTTTCGAGATAAAAACTATCCTATATTATTTACCGCGACTCAATCTATATAATATGTACCAAGTTTCATTTAAATCGTCTGTTCAGCGGTTAATAATTCGCCATACAAACTACCAACATGTTTTCTACCCCTCTAAGATTGATTTTCGGCTTAAAAAATATTCTATATTGTTTCCTGGGACTCAAACTATATCCACAACAAAATTTTCTAAATCGGTTCGCGGTATAAAAATCTCCATACAAACCTCCAACCCCCATTTCACCCCCTTAAAGATTGATTTTCGAGATAAAAACTGTCCCATGTCGTTTCCTGGTACACAAACTATCTCTATACCAAGTTTCATCTAAATTGGTTCAACGTTTAAAAATTCCCCATACAAACTATCAACCCCCATTTCACCCCCTTAAGTGTTGATTTCGTAATCAGTGACCCGATAAACCATAGAAACAATACCCATGTTGATATTTAAATTTTGTCACCACATTTCCCCCTTATGGGTTGAATTCTCAAAAAAGCTGAAACACTTGTTTTCTCATTTATCGTTAAGAATACTCCTGTAAAGTTTCGAATAAAATAGTTGAACTAATCTCGTTTCCCATACAAACTTTGAACCCCATTTCCCCCCTTAGGAGGTAAATTTAAAAAAAAAAATTCTAAGTGCATCCCTATGCCTTATAAGGAGCCTACGTACCACATTTGGAATCTCTAGAACCAGCGGTTTGGGCTGAGCGTTGATATGTCAGTCAGTTTCTTCTTTTATATATTTAGAAGAAGATTGCAATTTGGCACAAATACTTTCAAGAATTTTCATGTCCACGATATTAAATTTCAAAATCGATGCCATTTTCTTAATTAACGTCCCAAAAAATCACAAAAACGACACCCATATGGATATTTAGACATTTCAACCCCATTGTACCCTAACAGGGGAGATTTCACGTCGTAACAGGGAGGTATTTCACGTCCGCCACGTCGGATTTTAAAATCGTTGTTGTTTTCGTAATCAACGACCCGATAAACCATAGAAACAATACCCATGTTGATTTTCAGACTTTTTGACCACATTTCCCCCTTTTAGGGTTTGAATTCTCAAAGAACCTGCAACACGTATTTACTCATTTATTGTTAGGAATACTTCTGTGAAGTTTCGAATAAAATAGACTTACTAATCTTGTTTCCCCGTACAAACTTTGGACCCCCATTTCACCCCTTTAGGGGATGAATTTTGAAAAATCCTTTCTTAGCGCACCCCTAGACCTTATAAGGAACCTACGTGCCAAATTTGGAATCTCTAGAACCAGCGGTTTGGACTGTGCGTTGATAGATCACTGTCAGTCAGTCACCTTTGAGTTATACATATATATATAGATTTGAAATTATTTTAGGAAATAATCTTGTTTATATAATATTTTTAATTCAATAACAAATAATTTTGTTAATTTACATTTTTCGAATACTAAAGAATATAATATAAGTCGAAAATGTGCGTGAAATTAACCGTCAAATTGGTAGTGGGGATGTCAACTGACGTCCCAGTTGACAATTTTTAGTCGCTTACGTCTATAAAGGCCTTTAGAACGTATCGATAAGAAAGTCAATTACCGATAGATAATTAACCTGTTGTATTTGGCATCACTATTTTTACGCTTACATACCTACACAATTTAGACACTTACATGGATTTCATTTTATTGCCACACTTTTGAACGTTGACAAGCATTCTTTGTCATCCCATTTCTCTGTTCTTTCCACTTTTTTTCTTTTCCACTATATATAATTTTGGTCACCTCGCCCGCCCACTGCTGACTACTACCACAACGGTGACCAACAAGCATACGGCCCAATCGATGGCAAGCAGCTACCGTAACATATGTACGCCTGCAACTTCAGAGGTAACATGTGCGTTGCCGACCTTAGAGAATTCAACCCGGATGGAATAGCCATGTCTGTCATTTCCGATACAAAAAAAGTCTGCCGATTTTTGCGGAGGAGCGGAACGTCAAATGTATGGCTATTCGTACGTAACGTACAAATAGCTACGTAAGATAAACGTCAGTCCATACATGTGTATGACCACTGGTCATATGTTTTCGGCAGAGGGGAACGCCTATCAATGGCGACTCCGGTTGGTTGAATCCTCAAAGTTGCCGACCCATTGTTATAAAAGAGGATTCACTGTGTTGACGGCTTTAAGGGACAAGAGGGCCCCCCGTCGTCAACATACTACATCCATACAAACTTATAACATTAGTAGAATAAACGAATATTCCATTTAGCGAAGTAATTAAACGGAACTCGGCAGCCATCGCGCGCAGTGACCGCTAAATATTAATTGCTGTTTTTTTTTACTGGGGAACTATTTGCAATGCAACACTGCAAAAACCTAGGGGCCCTCGCACTTGAGCAGAATTCAGCCCAGGTCTTAGCAGAATTCAGCCAACCATAGACAATATTCAGCAAGATCTCATCAGAATTCGGCCAACCATAGACAATATTCAACCCTGTCCGGAAAATTGTCTGTCTTTTCTAGTTTTTTGTATGGAGCTCGTACTAATGTTTTAAAGATTTTTGACTGCAGTTTCACGCAAACCCCAATATACAAGCTATACATTACAAGCTATAGGTATCGCCAGGAGAGTTCACGCACACAACAACATCCCTACAACATGCCACGTAATGACAGCGGGATTTTGAAATTACTGTTCTTTTTTCGTACCGATAGCATGGTCAACAGTGAACTGCAAGATTGACACAAAGTTGACAAAGATCCTTTTAGGTAATACTTTAAGATTTTTTTTGGATAATTATATATAAAACACATCACTCGTATTATATAATATTATGTTCGCAATGATACTCACAACTTTTTCTGTTTCAAGTCCCTATGTATGCTTAGATCTTTAAAACTACGCAACACCCAAGTAACACATCAAAGCAGTATAACGGCCGTCTTAGAGCATATCTGTATGCTTTGAGCATTTTGAGTTCGTTTTATAGTAGCATTATAAACGTTTGTAATGCTGATATAGCTCTTAAATGGGCACAAATTACCCAGCTTGAGATCCTATACAGGTTATTTAATAGCATTACAGGCGTATTATGTCTGCGTTATTAGCATTATCGTTGTCATGGAAAGTGCTTATCGCATTAAATAAGCATTAGTACGCTCTATTAAGTTGCCAACCGCATTAAAGAGGCATTAATACGGCCAAAAAACTTGCTAATCGCAGTAAAGAAGCATAAGTACTCTCGATTAACTTGCCAATCGCAATACAAAAGCATTATACTAGCATAAGAGTGTAGTAAAATAAACCTTACGTCAATGCAAAAACGTCTCTAACACCGACGGAACAAATGTTATAATACAATGAACGTTGTGATTTAACTACTTTGTCACGCAATATAAAATGGACGAAGACGGTACAAAAAACTGAATGAGTGACACGTCATATTTGTTTGCATCCTAACAAAATTTATAAAAGTTTTTGACTCTTTTACGTTATTATGTCCTTCAAATATTACTGCGCAATGTAGTTTACTGTAAATGTGTATATAAGTTTCATTGAATATTTTCACGCGCCTTTGATTTATTGTGGTTTTGCTATAAAATATTATAAAAAGATATGCGTCAAATAAACAAAACTATTGTGTAATCCTCGTATAGAACGAGTTTTGCATTATTAACATAATAGTGTTGGTTGAGCAGTCTTAAATTAAGTTATTTCATTATTATATACGTATTTTCCTTGTATAAATAGGTCCGCATGATTTTATTTTTAGGATATAAATAATTTAAAAAATGGCGTTGGTCTATATAGGCGGAGAGCTAGCCACGTCAGATATGACTCAATAATGAGAGTAACTAAACCTCTCTAGTCAGTTTGGTATACTATGCTTATTTCTAGATCTATCTTCTAGAACAATATTAAGAGAAATTATACAAAAGTTTATGTTGGGGGAAAGTAGTGCCAAACGATGTATAATATAGTTCATAGTTTGTCGCCTATTGTTTTTGTTTCCGTAATAATACACAATATTTTTTGGTCTAACGTTTTTTATCGATTTTTGACCAGTTTTGAGTCGATATTCCAACATATTCACTACAGATAAAATTATAAGGCAAACGATTATCGGTTCTTCAATCTTTTATCTCCATTCTCGAGGCCGGATCTTGAAATAAATGAGCCGTTATTTTTGTATGATATTTTTAAAATATGGTCTAAAAAACACTTTTATCGATATTCGAATGGTGTCTTATACGTAAAGAATCTTACTTATACGTAATCTACATATTACCTCTTTGGTGTCTCTAAAAACTGTAGAGAGATTTTAATTTTTAACTAGTTAACACAAAATGTATGACTACTAAGGCGATCAGATCTAAGGTCGTTGGTGCCAGGGAGCCCCTTAAAATATAGGCCCTGTCCTTTATAACTGAGACAACTTCGGCAGTTTTTACCTAGTTTGGTATTACTATTTTCCAATTAAAACATTTTGCTAGTCTGTCACTGTGACCTCCACCCATTAAAATCTGCCAGATGCCAGGATCTAGCAATAAGAATAGTATAGCAATCTAACCAGACGGGTTTTGTTGCTCTCATTATTGTGTCATATCTGACGTGGCTAGCTCTTAGTCCAATAGCAGCTCAGTGACCCTTAAAAAAAGCTTATTAATGCCTACAGCATTACACGTGAATAATTATGCTATTAAACAACATTAAGCATTATATACTACTTAAAATTGCTATTGTAGACCCCAAGGCACTAAAACAGCTAAAATCTGTATAGGGGCTGTTCATAAATTACGTCATCAATTTTTGATGATTTTTACCCCCCCACCCCTAAAATAATCCAATCCTGCCAAATAAAGTGACGTCATTTAAAAAAAATGCGTTTTTAGCTTAATTATAAAATAAAAAACTATTTAGTAGATAATATTTTATAGCATTAAAAGAAGAAATTTCATCGTCGCTTTTATAGAAACACGAATTTCATTCCTTTTTTTACACATTGAAGCACTTTTTAAAGATGCGAGAGATGATGTGATCTTCGGAATGACCGCCCCCCCCCCCCCCCCCCCCCCCCTCCTACGTCATGCTACCATCATCCGATGTCCAGACCACCCCCCCATTTGAAATTTACGTGGCATTATAATGGCTAATATTCATGCTCTTAAACAGCATTAGGCATTTATTAATGCTATTGTAGAACCTAAGGCACTAAACCACACCGAAGCATTAGTGTAGCAAAGCAAAACGCAACTGTACAGCTCAGTGCTGTACAGTTGCATTTTGGTTCACTGCACTAAAACTAATGGCTAAACAAAAGCATTTACATATGCCATTATACAACCGTTATACAGCGTAAAGCATCATATAATCCTATTGTAGAACCTAAAGCACTAAAAACAGCTAAAAGCTGTATACCGGATTTACGTGGCATTATAATGGCTAATATTCATGCTCATAAACAGCACTAAGCATTTATTTATGCTATTGTTGAACCTAAGGCACTAAACCACACCGAAGCATTAGTGTAGCAAACCAAAACGCAACTGAACTGCATTTAGCTGTACAGTTGCATTTTGGTTCGCTGCACTAAAACTAAAGGCTTTAAAAAAGCATTTACATATGCCATTATACAACCGTTATACAGCCTAAAGCATTATATAATGCTATTGTAGAATCTAAAGCACTTAATTGCTTTTAAACAGCTAAAAGCTGTACAGTTGCGTTGTGGTTTGCTGCACTAAAGCTAAAGGCTTTACAAAAGCATTTAGATATGCCATTATACAACCGTTATACAGCTCAAATCATCATATAATGCGACAAGTTGCTCGGTGAACGTATATAAGAAATTATACGGTCCTTAAGTTCGAAATAAGTTAACTATTCATATGTTATAATGCTTCCTGTGTTACTTGGGCAGATTTTTAATAGATAGAATGATTCAAGGGGAAGGTTTATATGTACTCGTATAATACATGCATAATATAGTAGAGAAACACTGATAATTTTAGAGGTTTCTAATGTGATGTCGTAAATAAACACTTTTTTTGCGCTTACATTGCAAACGCTGGCTGAACACTACGAGGTAAATCAAAATAATGTACTACAGTATTGTACACCTTAAAAAGGCCTACAAAAAAGTCTGCTATGGTATATATCTATCTCTTAGGGATAACCCACAATAACCATTTTTTATCCCGAGCGAAGCCGGGGCGGCTCGCTAGTAATAAATAAAGGTTTGATATTAGTAGGTATATTGTTGGTTCTGCCTTATTTTCGAAAATATATCGTGCTTTTAATTACATTTACATTCACTTCACTCATTCATTCCATTCATTCACTTTTTTTGCAATCAGTAGGTTATGTGAGCTGTGTGGCCTGTGTGCGTAATCATACTAATAATTCACCTCAACTTTCCTGGCGATACCTATAGTATTTAAAAGTATCATTATGTTTAACTATGTTTGCATCTTTCCTACCCGTGACGCATTTAAGAGTTCTTGACGTTAAAAAGGGTTAAGTAAAATTAATTAACAGTCATTTCACAAAAGTAATGTAATTCAAACATGGCTTCACTAACTGGCTGCTAAATATTAACGCTGTTTACTTCAAACTCGGTGCCATTTGCGTTGCAACTATTTAAACTAGCCCCTGTTGACATTGGCCGAGTGCTAAGTAAACCTTTAATTAACTAAAATCAAAAATATCAACATGCCTACCTATTATACATTTTTAGGCTGCGTTTGTACCAGAGCTGTGCGAGGATGCGTTGCGAGAAATGTGTTTTTCATGAACCAATAGAAACGCTTCATTTATCAATCCTCACTCAGCACAGTTTTAGTGGAAACAGCTCAGCGGAGCGAGGTTTTTGTACATACAAAACAAGGAAGAATAGTGGAAGGATGTGTGCGAGGAATGTCTTGCTAGATACTAAGCTATCAGTTACTAGACGGCATTTGTCAGAGGCTACACGCCCTCGCACCAGTAAGCAAACCTTGCAACGCATCTTCGCACCGCTCAGCTACCTCGCACATCTCCGGTGGAAACACTCACAACGTTCCACTTCCTCGCTACGCATCTTCGCACCGTTCAGCTATCTAGCACATCTCTGGTGGAAACGTGGCCTTAACATTTAAAAGATCTTTTCTTAATTATCTACCAATGACCACATGATATTTGGACTGACATTTCCATACAAATTTGCGTTCCCCCAAAACGCAATGTTACAAACGCTCTGTTTTTAATATCAGGTACCACAGCGCCATGTAGGATACGGAAGTGTAGTTATTTTGTCACCGTCAAATCGCCATACAAAAAGTTTGACATTGAGACCTGCTGCGTTAGTAACGCTAGTGTTTTTGCCTTAATCACGGGAACGCGATTTTGTATAGATAGACATTATTCTATGTTGTTTTTTTGGAAAAGGTACCATTTAGCGATAGGCGCTCACGTTATATGTTGTAAAGGTTCAATATTTTATGTGAGCAATAAACTCTTAAGCGCCGATCTTATATGTTCCTTGGAAAAGTGTAATGGCCTCCTATAGGGATAATTATAGGCTATGCTATAGGGTACATGCGTGAACTGAAGAGGGCAGCACATAATGCCCCTGTTAATTCGCTGTGTGCATGATTGTGGCGCCATCTCTTGGGCAGGGCTTAAATCTTTTTTTCTTATAAATGGCTTAGACTCCTTGCTTATATGAAATGTATCTGGCTGATTCACTATTTTGACAGTTGACGTGACGTTGACGAGTTGAGGTGACTTAGGTGATGTCAAATATTTTGAACCTTGATATTAACAAGAGCCCCTTGCATTTTAATTTCTTGTCACATCGTGCATTGCGATCGTTCTTGTTACCTCCACCATGCACTTCGCACATAGCTTGCACATAGCGAATAGGCGCAAAGTGCAAATTAAAGTTGCCAAATTAGTTCACTAGATGGGAGGCCCTTCAACGTGCAATGATAAACGAGTCAGTGCAACGAGAGCACTCTATTTTTTTAAAGATTTTTGACTGCACTATAAATTATCACGCAAACGCCAACATCATATACCAAGTCCGGCCGTAATCCGGACAAACTGTCAAAAATCCGGACATGTCCGCACAACTCCTGACGTATGGCAACCCTTAATGTGCACGGTCCCTAAATTCGCTGACCACAACCACACTACTATACATAAAGTGCAGATTGAAATTCTCCTTTTTTAAACCAGCCAATCACGTCGCAAAGCCAAATCGGCAGGTTATTTCGGCCGATATCGAATCGGAAGTCGCCAGACTTGTGCATCCGCTGTTCGTACGGTCGCTGAATATTTCAGGGTTGGTTCTCAAAGCTTGCAGAGATATTTTGTTACGAAAAATTCAAGAGCGATCTGAAAGAAAACCTCAATCATAGAACTTTAAGTATCTGACAGTATAATAAACCCCAAAATAAAAAAAACAACGGGTTGCATTTCGGGAGTGCCGGCAGAAGTGAAAACTTGAATATTAAAGTTGTGCATTTTTGATATTTTGGAATGGTTAGGGAATAATTTTGCACGAATTGTTTAATTATCAGTATAAAAGTACTATCATTTATGTGTTCAAATACAATATTCATTTATTGCGCTATCGTACACAAACATGAAAATTTATATTTCATTAAAAATTTAACACTTCAGAACTATTACAATTATTTATTCGATCAGGTCACGTGTCCGTCTTACGAATTTTCAATCTGACTAATCTGTCGGTCACGTGACCTGTCGCGAGTTAAAAAAAATTCGCCATCACAAAAAGTGCACAGCGCCGCTAAAGAAGTTTTCACTTCAATCATTCCTGCAATATAAAATAGGTAACGCTGTGTCCTATGTGAGCGAATTCAACGCGAACGCGACGCGGCGCGTAAGAATGACACAGTCGATAGCAACTGAAGTGTCCTACGTGCTCAAGTAAACAACTGCAACTATACACGTATAAAATAAGAAGACGCGGTGCCCTGAAGACCATAGTGAAGATCATAATAAGCTGATTTCCTCGTGTTTACACGCGACACGCACACATATACAACACGTGGACGGGCTGTGATTGGTTCAAACGTCGAAAGTCAGTGTGTGTGCACGAGACCGCGGCTTATTATGGAATCACAGTTCTATCTTCGTGGGACCACGTCTTCCTATTTTATATGTCTATGACTGCAACTACTCGCGGACGCGAAGCGGCGCGGAGCGAAGCGAATGCGATCAGTTGGTTTGATATTTTCGCGCGATCTCGGCGCGGCGGCGCGGTTGTCCGAGTTTCGTTTAGCGGGACAATTCTCGCGCTTGTAGGACATGGCCGCCGCTTCGCATTGAATTCGCGTGTCATCGCTTCGGATCGCTTCGCAAATGTGTTCTTTTCCATTCGCCCACCTAGCTAGGAGACGGCCTTAGATCGGTAGCTTTAAAAAAATTCTAGAAAAAATTAAATATGTTTAAGTTAGTCCAAAACAAGTAAAAAGCATCAAGATAAAAATCTAAAATTACTTACCTAAAAATATTTACATGTAAGTATAATATTGTCTTATATACATAACTAAAAATATATGTGGTGTATTCAGTAATATCGAAAGGAAGAAAGTGGTAAATACCTAGATAATTCCGCAAATGACTCTTAATACAAAGGAATGTCAGTACAATACGTTCAAAGTAAGTTTGAACTTGACAGATAACTTTATTTATTTGATATTCTACCTTAAGACGATTGTCGCCGGAGTGTCCTTGAGCGTTTGGGCGCTCTCTACCCGCGCCACCCGCGTACCCTTCTCATTGCGATCGTGCGTAAATCCGCCGCGATGCACCGCAATAACGTTCAAAGAATATGACTTTACTCAGAGGCGCGCGGGCAGATTTATAATAATCATACTTCCTTTTGTGGATGTTTTGTGATTTGAATACTGTGATTAAGTACTACGGTGTCATTTTTTAGGAATGCTACTAAATAAGATAAGTACCTAATAACGATCTCGATTAGTAGATTTTTATGTAAAAAAATGAAAACCTAGATTTTGAATTTGAAGTACAGTGAGCGGCAAAATATTTATGAATTTACGAAATATGGTTAAAAATATTCCGCATAGCAGAAAAAAATAAAAAAATACTGACTAGTACAGCAAAAAAAACTGAATGCGCATCAAAGCGGTGTTTTCATGTGAATTTGGATTTTTTTTGCTGTGCAAGTGAGCTTAATAGATGGTTATTTTTTTGTTGCGATTTTAAATATTAACCGTAAAAATTCACTTAATTACGATAAATTAACAAAACTAAGCCTGTTGCGAGTTGCGAATAGTAAAAATGCACATGTAAGGAGCGGTATTTGTGCACGAAATCGTCATACAAATGAGAGCTGTAAGCCCATTAAATTTAGATCTTTAAAATATAACACAGCGCAAACACTTCTTAGGGTTCAATAGCCAAAATGGTAAAAACGGAACCCTTAAAAGTTTTTTGAAACGTGTCCGTCTGTCCGTCCGTATGTCACAGCCATTTTTATTATAAAACATATATTACTGAAATTTTATCTAGAGGTGTGTTTCATGTGCCGCTACTTAGTTTTCTGGCTAAATTGCTAAAAAAATATTTTAGGTGAGGCACTCCATACATACATATGCCAAACTAAATGTCAAAAATATTTTTTTTGTAAATATGAACATGTTGTACGATACGGCTTTAAAAATATCTATATATATATAGAGTATTTTTAAAACTTTTTATGAAGTCAATATTTTCAGAAATAATTGCTTCGAAAGTCTAAATATAATAGCCCCCATCTAACTTTTAATCCGTAAGTCTAAAAAATATGAAAAAATACCAAGAAGGCTTAGTACTTAATTTTCTACGAAAATTATTTCACATATTATCGGTTCATCCGTTTTTGAGTTATCTCCACGAAACTACTTTCTACGGAACCCTACATTATACATGGTCCGATACAAACTTGGCCGGTCTTTTAAAGATATTTGATAGGTAGTAGTAGTATTAACCCTTAGTAGTAATTTATTTATTCACTTGTGTTGATAATTAATATAAAATTTGTATTTATTTGCATTTCACCGACATAGTAAAGTTTTTTTTAGGGTAGTCAACGCGCATGTGAATCTTCTGGGGTTGCAGGCGTCCATAGGCCTTATAACTGCTTTCAATCAGGCGGGTCGTATGCTTGTTTGCCAGCGTCGTGGTATAAAAAGAAGCTTTTTTTCCTTTATTCTTACATACATTGAACTCTTAAATATCAGCAATTTTTTATTAGATTCTCAATCAGGCTTTGCTCAGTGATAGTTAGTAGACTGAAATTTGGTATGAGTAATTATGTGTTTTAATTACGCCTACAAAGTGGTAAAACAATAAGTATCTGAAACCCATTGTTGGATAGGTCTTTCAAGAAGAATATGCCTTAAACAACTTTTGGATAAAACGAATACTTTCGTAAATAATAGCTTCGAAAGTTAAAATGCTATTTGATTTTTGAACCGTGGGTCCAAAAAAATTGGGAAAATTCCTGGAAGTGAGGCCATTGAAATACTTATCACGTATTTTCAATAAAAACTATATGGATAAAATCGGTTGAGCCGTTTTTGAGTTATGCCTATAGTAAAATAACGTAAGTGCCACAAAATATTTCTTTATAGACTACCTTTTGAATGGATGTATTGTAACAGGCCGGCAACTACGGATCCCTACACTGAGCATAGCCCGATATTCTCTTGGCCGGTTTATCTGCAATCCTTCGCAGTTTACTTCGCAATTTCTAGATTTGAGAAATTAGTATAAAGTATAACATTAAAGATTGTTTTTAATCTTAAAATAAAACGCATATTACATTCGTTTAGAACACGGTATTCTTAAATAAATATGTTTAAATAAATTCGGTTCTTTGGAGTTTTTTATTAAATGAATTATTAGTCTATTGTATTGCAGTACTAGCAGATTTCCGCAACTCGACGACTAATGCCTATTTTGCGTGATGCATGCGTCTACTAAAACATAATAATTTTAGTTTACTTACATGACCAAATTTGTTTTCAGAGCAATGTGAGATTCACGATTTTTGTTTTTTCTCCATTTTTATTTCATTTGTTTTTTAATTGTATTATAATCTAAATAAAATACACTTTTTATACGAACGTACATAAACATGCATACGAGTACATTATCTTAAAAGATAAAACGTCTATACATTATTGATTCCGGGAAGACACGTTATATCCGCACCGCATGAACCCTCTGCAGTTATTTAGTCTTTAGGCACAGTAAGTCCCATATTATTGCTCACGGGCCAAGCACAAGTATATGTAGTACAAGGGAAGCACGGAGCGACGAGCGACACAGCCTCCTCGTCTCAAAGCTAGATCACGACTGCCAGCAACGCCGTTTTCGAGCTAATAACGCACGAAATGTGGAATTATGATCAAGTTGTTTAAGAAAATTTAATCAATTTAAATATCCTACGCTGAGTTTGTAGTGTTCTGTAGTACATATTTTTTAGTTCAACAATATTTTAAATCGAATGAGCCGTTCAGTAGATATAAGCAAAATTAACCGTAAAACGACATTTCGTTACATTTACATAACGGAGAAACTATACGTTACACGAGTTATTCAAACGTTGACAATGTTGTACATGAAATGTTAAATAACATATATGTTTTTCAAAATTTTTGAATGACCCGTTATTGAGATATATCCCTTAGAAAGTAACAGTTTTCGGCCACAATCAGCGCCTAGCGCCTTAACACAAAGAAAATAAAGGCTATATTCAAAACACGGCACCAAATGGTGTGATGCTTGTAAGGTTAACTTTATGGTCATGATAACAAGGTAGATATTCAAATGTATAAAACTCATCTGTCAATCGCAAACTGACTTTAATTCATGTGTAAATGATTTTTAGTAGGATTCCAATTTCTGAATTCCTCGATAACCTACACATTCTACAAAAAATTGTACTTGCACTCCGTATAAGTACTGGCCATTTTTCATATTTCCCTTTAGCATATTTCCCTATCTTCGACCTAATAATTTCTGAGTATACGACCAACTGATAGGTACCAAGGTTATGGAAAACAAATGAGACTCGCTAGTAATATAATGCCAAATCTACTTTTGCATCTCTTCTTAATGCTTACATTGCAAAAACAACCTTGACTTCAACACATAAAGCTCAAGATTTAAAATGTTCTGAAGACGTAGCGAAGGTTATTCCAAATGAAGAGTAACTTCAGCAACGTTGTATTTGCTTTAAATATGACAATGCGAAGAGAACTCTAAAATAATTGTAATAAAGTTTATATTTCTAGGAAACGTGCAGGGTTCATACGGTTTTCAAAAGATGAAACGCACCGATAGCAATGCGAATGTGAAGGTGCATCTCTAGAATTGTACGCGGATCGATAGAGGTGGCGAGTGGGGAGGGGGGCCTATTCTGATATATTCTATATTTGTATTTTCTACTTGCATTGACGGCCTCTGTACTGTAATCTAGATTTAGTTGGTACGTAACACAAGATACTCCAACACACAACAAATAATCAACCAATATTGGAGTTGTACCTATCGCATTAAATTTCAAGCAAATTCTGATTCAGACGTTTGGCCACTTTAGGCGTAAGCTGTATTGCGTAGTTAATGCATTAGAGTAGTATTGAAGTTGGATTGTGACATAACGTGTTTTAAAATTATAATACGACCCCTAAACTTTAATTGAATGGTAACATTTAAAATCCTTATTAAAATGCAAATTTTCTTCCCTAAGCCACACTTTGTTACAGAATTGCCACCATAAAATAGTATACAGCTCCATTCATTACTTGAAATACCAACTTGGAATACTTTATTGTAACGTAAAACACGTTATTTATTATGTTTCGTGACCCTGCTACAAGTCAAGGCTGGTCGTAGTAATTAAATGGGCTTTACAAATGTAATAAAGTGGTGTTCTCATTTGAGCAAGAGTCGAATTTAAGTCGTAAGTAATCCAAAATAATCGTAGAATTAAAGGTAGGGCGAATATTTGTCGGAATCAGATCTTACCGAACCGAATTATTCAGTTCAGTTATAGGTAGGTAAGTTGTTTTAAAGCCATCAGAATATGCTGCAATTACTATAACATCAGGAAAATAGCATTCGACAAAAGTAAAGGCGGTCGTCGTAATAATTATCCCATCAAAAACATAAATGTGAAAGGCTGCCAAGTTCGATACTATGGGAATGCTTCGCCTATAAAAGAAGTGAGATCTGAATAAGTACCAAGTTCCATAAAAATACCTCAAATCATAAATAGTTATAGGAATGCACACTTGATTTCCAGCAGTTTTTAAGGTACATTTTGAATAAGTATCACGTTACATAGAAATACCTAAAATTATAATAGTCAGAGAAACGCACACCGGTTTTTTTAGCAGTTTCCTGATAACATTTATTATTTTCAGTACTTTTTAATGATGTTACTTGGCAAGTTTTCACACACCACACACCTTTTCAATGCAATGAATCGACACCTTTGGACTGCAATGTGTCAAGTATATAATTTTCTATTAAAACTTGCCAAGTTACATCATTAAAAAGTACTAAAAATAATAAATGTTATAAGGAAACTGCTAAAAAAACCGGTGTGCGTTTCTCTGACTATTATAATTTTAGGTATTTCTATGTAACGTGATACTTATTCAAAATGTACCTTAAAAACTGCTGGAAATCAAGTGTGCATTCCTATAACTATTTATGATTTGAGGTATTTTTATGGAACTTGGTACTTATTCAGATCTCACTTCTTTTATAGGCGAAGCATTCCCATAGTATCGAACTTGGCAGCCTTTCACATTTATGTTTTTGATGGGATTTCATTTATTTTTGTTAGGTGTAGGTTCTTTATTATTTTTTTATCACGGACGGCGCGAGCGCGGCGGACGAGTGTAGGCAGCGACGGAGGGTGCGCGAGGCGGGGAACGGAATTTTTATCTAGTATCACTATACATACATATATCGGGATTTCGGGATCGATCGGGCATCGCGAGTACCTATAATCTATGATAAATCCTATTTTAATATTTATTTATAGGTGATTTTTACAAATAAACTGGCTCCCTACACCTATAAAATGTACCTACTTACATATAATTACATACATCAATAACGTACTTTATACTGTTTGTAAGTACGCTACCTACATAGATAATTAATAACTTGGTAATACCTACCTACCAGTAGGTATTATAATTGGTGGCCTATTATGTAGCCCTAGAAGTGCACCATCCCATCTCATCCCGTGGCGTATCGGAGGGTGAGATGGGCAGTAGTATATATAATTCCATCTTAGAGTATATATGATTTCCATGTTCTTGAATCTGCGATTTTATTAGTTGTAAAAATAGAAATTATTTAGACTATGCGAGAAAAGATAGTCTTTTCATTTTTGTTTGACTGATTTAGCGCACCTAGTGTACCTAGCAGTGTTGGCCGAACGTTAGTGTGATTGAAAATTAAAAATTGAAGATTGAAACACGTTAGTTAAAATTGAACACTAATAGTTTAGTGCAAATTGATTTCAATTAGAATTGAAATTAATTGTAACTAACGTGTTAATCCTCTTGGGCAGGGCTTAAATCTTTTTTTCTTCTTATAAATGGCTTAGACTCCTTGCTTATATGAAATGTATCTGGCTGATTCACTATTTTGACAGTTGACGTGACGTTGACGAGTTGAGGTGACTTAGGTGATGTCAAATATTTTGAACCTTGATATTAACAAGAGCCCCTTGCATTTTAATTTCTTGTCACATCGTGCATTGCGATCGTTCTTGTTACCTCCACCATGCACTTCGCACATAGCTTGCACATAGCGAATAGGCGCAAAGTGCAAATTAAAGTTGCCAAATTAGTTCACTAGATGGGAGGCCCTTCAACGTGCAATGATAAACGAGTCAGTGCAACGAGAGCACTCTATTTTTTTAAAGATTTTTGACTGCACTATAAATTATCACGCAAACGCCAACATCATATACCAAGTCCGGCCGTAATCCGGACAAACTGTCAACAATCCGGACATGTCCGCACAACTCCTGACGTATGGCAACCCTTAATGTGCACGGTCCCTAAATTCGCTGACCACAACCACACTACTATACATAAAGTGCAGATTGAAATTCTCCTTTTTTAAACCAGCCAATCACGTCGCAAAGCCAAATCGGCAGGTTATTTCGGCCGATATCGAATCGGAAGTCGCCAGACTTGTGCATCCGCTGTTCGTACGGTCGCTGAATATTTCAGGGTTGGTTCTCAAAGCTTGCAGAGATATTTTGTTACGAAAAATTCAAGAGCGATCTGAAAGAAAACCTCAATCATAGAACTTTAAGTATCTGACAGTATAATAAACCCCAAAATAAAAAAAACAACGGGTTGCACTTCGGGAGTGCCGGCAGAAGTGAAAACTTGAATATTAAAGTTGTGCATTTTTGATATTTTGGAATGGTTAGGGAATAATTTTGCACGAATTGTTTAATTATCAGTATAAAAGTACTATCATTTATGTGTTCAAATACAATATTCATTTATTGCGCTATCGTACACAAACATGAAAATTTATATTTCATTAAAAATTTAACACTTCAGAACTATTACAATTATTTATTCGATCAGGTCACGTGTCCGTCTTACGAATTTTCAATCTGACTAATCTGTCGGTCACGTGACCTGTCGCGAGTTAAAAAAAATTCGCCATCACAAAAAGTGCACAGCGCCGCTAAAGAAGTTTTCACTTCAATCATTCCTGCAATATAAAATAGGTAACGCTGTGTCCTATGTGAGCGAATTCAACGCGAACGCGACGCGGCGCGTAAGAATGACACAGTCGATAGCAACTGAAGTGTCCTACGTGCTCAAGTAAACAACTGCAACTATACACGTATAAAATAAGAAGACGCGGTGCCCTGAAGACCATAGTGAAGATCATAATAAGCTGATTTCCTCGTGTTTACACGCGACACGCACACATATACAACACGTGGACGGGCTGTGATTGGTTCAAACGTCGAAAGTCAGTGTGTGTGCACGAGACCGCGGCTTATTATGGAATCACAGTTCTATCTTCGTGGGACCACGTCTTCCTATTTTATATGTCTATGACTGCAACTACTCGCGGACGCGAAGCGGCGCGGAGCGAAGCGAATGCGATCAGTTGGTTTGATATTTTCGCGCGATCTCGGCGCGGCGGCGCGGTTGTCCGAGTTTCGTTTAGCGGGACAATTCTCGCGCTTGTAGGACATGGCCGCCGCTTCGCATTGAATTCGCGTGTCATCGCTTCGGATCGCTTCGCAAATGTGTTCTTTTCCATTCGCCCACCTAGCTAGGAGACGGCCTTAGATCGGTAGCTTTAAAAAAATTCTAGAAAAAATTAAATATGTTTAAGTTAGTCCAAAACAAGTAAAAAGCATCAAGATAAAAATCTAAAATTACTTACCTAAAAATATTTACATGTAAGTATAATATTGTCTTATATACATAACTAAAAATATATGTGGTGTATTCAGTAATATCGAAAGGAAGAAAGTGGTAAATACCTAGATAATTCCGCAAATGACTCTTAATACAAAGGAATGTCAGTACAATACGTTCAAAGTAAGTTTGAACTTGACAGATAACTTTATTTATTTGATATTCTACCTTAAGACGATTGTCGCCGGAGTGTCCTTGAGCGTTTGGGCGCTCTCTACCCGCGCCACCCGCGTACCCTTCTCATTGCGATCGTGCGTAAATCCGCCGCGATGCACCGCAATAACGTTCAAAGAATATGACTTTACTCAGAGGCGCGCGGGCAGATTTATAATAATCATACTTCCTTTTGTGGATGTTTTGTGATTTGAATACTGTGATTAAGTACTACGGTGTCATTTTTTAGGAATGCTACTAAATAAGATAAGTACCTAATAACGATCTCGATTAGTAGATTTTTATGTAAAAAAATGAAAACCTAGATTTTGAATTTGAAGTACAGTGAGCGGCAAAATATTTATGAATTTACGAAATATGGTTAAAAATATTCCGCATAGCAGAAAAAAATAAAAAAATACTGACTAGTACAGCAAAAAAAACTGAATGCGCATCAAAGCGGTGTTTTCATGTGAATTTGGATTTTTTTTTGCTGTGCAAGTGAGCTTAATAGATGGTTATTTTTTTGTTGCGATTTTAAATATTAACCGTAAAAATTCACTTAATTACGATAAATTAACAAAACTAAGCCTGTTGCGAGTTGCGAATAGTAAAAATGCACATGTAAGGAGCGGTATTTGTGCACGAAATCGTCACACAAATGAGAGCTGTAAGCCCACTAAATTTATATCTTTAAAATATAACACAGCGCAAACACTTCTTAGGGTTCAATAGCCAAAATGGTAAAAACGGAACCCTTAAAAGTTTTTTGAAACATGTCCGTCTGTCCGTCCGTATGTCACAGCCATTTATATTATAAAACATATATTACTGAAATTTTATCTAGAGGTGTGTTTCATGTGCCGCTACTTAGTTTTCTAGCTAAATTGCTAAAAAAATCTTTTAGGTGAGGCACTCCATACATACATATGCCAAACTAAATGTCAAAAATATTTTTTTTGTAAATATGAACATGTTGTACGATACGGCTTTAAAAATATCTATATATATATATAGAGTATTTTTAAAACTTTTTATGAAGTCAATATTTTCAGAAATAATTGCTTCGAAAGTCTAAATATAATAGCCCCCATCTAACTTTTAATCCGTAAGTCTAAAAAATATGACAAAATACCAAGAAGGCTTAGTACTTAATTTTCTACGAAAATTATTTCACATATTATCGGTTCATCCGTTTTTGAGTTATCTCCACGAAACTACTTTCTACGGAACCCTACATTATACATGGTCCGATACAAACTTGGCCGGTCTTTTAAAGATATTTGATAGGTAGTAGTAGTATTAACCCTTAGTAGTAATTTATTTATTCACTTGTGTTGATAATTAATATAAAATTTGTATTTATTTGCATTTCACCGACATAGTAAAGTTTTTTTTAGGGTAGTCAACGCGCATGTGAATCTTCTGGGGTTGCAGGCGTCCATAGGCTTTATAACTGCTTTCAATCAGGCGGGTCGTATGCTTGTTTGCCAGCGTCGTGGTATAAAAAGAAGCTTTTTTTCCTTTATTCTTACATACATTGAACTCTTAAATATCAGCAATTTTTTATTAGATTCTCAATCAGGCTTTGCTCAGTGATAGTTAGTAGACTGAAATTTGGTATGAGTAATTATGTGTTTTAATTACGCCTACAAAGTGGTAAAACAATAAGTATCTGAAACCCATTGTTGGATAGGTCTTTCAAGAAGAATATGCCTTAAACAACTTTTGGATAAAACGAATACTTTCGTAAATAATAGCTGCGAAAGTTAAAATGCTATTTGATTTTTGAACCGTGGGTCCAAAAAAATTGGGAAAATTCCTGGAAGTGAGGCCATTGAAATACTTATCACGTATTTTCAATAAAAACTATATGGATAAAATCGGTTGAGCCGTTTTTGAGTTATGCCTATAGTAAAATAACGTAAGTGCCACAAAATATTTCTTTATAGACTACCTTTTGAATGGATGTATTGTAACAGGCCGGCAACTACGGATCCCTACACTGAGCATAGCCCGATATTCTCTTGGCCGGTTTATCTGCAATCCTTCGCAGTTTACTTCGCAATTTCTAGATTTGAGAAATTAGTATAAAGTATAACATTAAAGATTGTGTTTAATCTTAAAATAAAACGCATATTACACGGTATTCTTAAATAAATATGTTTAAATAAATTCGGTTCTTTGGAGTTTTTTATTAAATGAATTATTAGTCTATTGTATTGCAGTACTAGCAGATTTCCGCAACTCGACGACTAATGCCTATTTTGCGTGATGCATGCGTCTACTAAAACATAATAATTTTAGTTTACTTACATGACCAAATTTGTTTTCAGAGCAATGTGAGATTCACGATTTTTGTTTTTTCTCCATTTTTATTTCATTTGTTTTTTAATTGTATTATAATCTAAATAAAATACACTTTTTATATGAACGTACATAAACATGCATACGAGTACATTATCTTAAAAGATAAAACGTCTGTAAATTATTGATTCCGGGAAGACACGTTATATCCGCACCGCATGAACCCTCTGCAGTTATTTAGTCTTTAGGCACAGTAAGTCCCATATTATTGCTCACGGGCCAAGCACAAGTATATGTAGTACAAGGGAAGCACGGAGCGACGAGCGACACAGCCTCCTCGTCTCAAAGCTAGATCACGGCTGCCAGCAACGCCGTTTTCGAGCTAATAACGCACGAAATGTGGAATTATGATCAAGTTGTTTAAGAAAATTTAATCAATTTAAATATCCTACGTTGAGTTTGTAGTGTTCTGTAGTACATATTTTTTAGTTCAACAATATTTTAAATCGAATGAGCCGTTCAGTAGATATAAGCAAAATTAACCGTAAAACGACATTTCGTTACATTTACATAACGGAGAAACTATACGTTACACGAGTTATTCAAACGTTGACAATGTTGTACATGAAATGTTAAATAACATATATGTTTTTCAAAATTTTTGAATGACCCGTTATTGAGATATATCCCTTAGAAAGTAACAGTTTTCGGCCACAATCAGCGCCTAGCGCCTTAACACAAAGAAAATAAAGGCTATATTCGAAACACGGCACCAAATGGTGTGATGCTTGTAAAGTTAACTTTATGGTCATGATAACAAGGTAGATATTCAAATGTATAAAACTCATCTGTCAATCGCAAACTGACTTTAATTCATGTGTAAATGATTTTTAGTAGGATTCCAATTTCTGAATTCCTCGATAACCTACACATTCTACAAAAAATTGTACTTGCACTCCGTATAAGTACTGGCCATTTTTCATATTTCCCTTTAGCATATTTCCCTATCTTCGACCTAATAATTTCTGAGTATACGACCAACTGATAGGTACCAAGGTTATGGAAAACAAATGAGACTCGCTAGTAATATAATGCCAAATCTACTTTTGCATCTCTTCTTAATGCTTACATTGCAAAAACAACCTTGACTTCAACACATAAAGCTCAAGATTTAAAATGTTCTGAAGACGTAGCGAAGGTTATTCCAAATGAAGAGTAACTTCAGCAACGTTGTATTTGCTTTAAATATGACAATGCGAAGAGAACTCTAAAATAATTGTAATAAAGTTTATATTTCTAGGAAACGTGCAGGGTTCATACGGTTTTCAAAAGATGAAACGCACCGATAGCAATGCGAATGTGAAGGTGCATCTCTAGAATTGTACGCGGATCGATAGAGGTGGCGAGTGGGGAGGGGGGCCTATTCTGATATATTCTATATTTGTATTTTCTACTTGCATTGACGGCCTCTGTACTGTAATCTAGATTTAGTTGGTACGTAACACAAGATACTCCAACACACAACAAATAATCAACCAATATTGGAGTTGTACCTATCGCATTAAATTTCAAGCAAATTCTGATTCAGACGTTTGGCCACTTTAGGCGTAAGCTGTATTGCGTAGTTAATGCATTAGAGTAGTATTGAAGTTGGATTGTGACATAACGTGTTTTAAAATTATAATACGACCCCTAAACTTTAATTGAATGGTAACATTTAAAATCCTTATTAAAATGCAAATTTTCTTCCCTAAGCCACACTTTGTTACAGAATTGCCACCATAAAATAGTATACAGCTCCATTCATTACTTGAAATACTATTAACTTGGAATACTTTATTGTAACGTAAAACACGTTATTTATTATGTTTCGTGACCCTGCTACAAGTCAAGGCTGGTCGTAGTAATTAAATGGGCTTTACAAATGTAATAAAGTGGTGTTCTCATTTGAGCAAGAGTCGAATTTAAGTCGTAAGTAATCCAAAATAATCGTAGAATTAAAGGTAGGGCGAATATTTGTCGGAATCAGATCTTACCGAACCGAATTATTCAGTTAAGTTATAGGTAGGTAAGTTGTTTTAAAGCCATCAGAATATGCTGCAATTACTATAACATCAGGAAAATAGCATTCGACAAAAGTAAAGGCGGTCGTCGTAATAATTATTTTAATCTTGCCATCGGAGTCCGCCCTATCTCTAGTAGAGATCATAGTCTATTGTTTTACAACAAACAAGTAAAACAAGAAAAACACACAACACATCACAAGCAGAAACAAGTAAAATAAACATTTGAAGTAAACACTCTGGGTTTTAGGAGGCCGGGTGACCTAAAGCTTTTTAAACATAACACTTGGCATATAACTTAGGTTAGATCGTATACTACCTCCTAGACACAGAATTCAACTTAAAGCAATATCATATTACAAAGCCACAACCGGAGCCGTAAAATTAGCTCAGCGATTGTCAGACGTAAATTAGCGAATGCTATTCTATTTTACCTCGGGTCGTGACGTGTCGAGCGATTCAAAATAGCCACCTAGCTGTAGTTACATTTGCACGCGCATGGGCGTTGCATTGTTGTGTAACAGTATACTGTGATATTTGAAAGAAGTAGAAATCATTTACATAATCCTTAGATACCCTAAAAACCTCGAAAACGAGTATTGTGCCAAACTTTCACATCATAAATCATCATTTTCGTAATCTGTATCCCTGATTTCAAAAACGAGTACCGTGATCACACCTGCAACTCCAAAGGTGTCACATGCGCGTTGCCGACCCTTTATAAAAAGGAGGATTCACTGTGTTGACGGCTAAAGAATAAAAGGAATAAGAGGGTCCCTCATCGTCAACACACTGAGTTTTCTTTGAGCTCTTTGGAAACCTTAGTACCTTACCTTTTCGGACAAACTCTATTATAAAAGTGAACAGGTTTTATTTATAACTTTTAGTTTATGGTCAAATTAACTCATTATCTATGGCTAATGTCAGTTTCCACAATCTGTCATATCCACAGATATCTCAAAGAACAGATCAGCAGTAATAAGTCAGACGTTTTTTCATATAGTTGTCTCTTTGGTTATTTATGGTTAACCAAGATGAGTTAGAATGGGACAGATAGTACGATCTTTTTCGGCTGTTAACGAATTGTCTCGATTTAAAACTTAACCTAACTGTCAAATAAACCTAGACGTCAAACACAAAATGGTAGCAGAAGACGGTTTCTTGCAAGTTATCGTGCTATTTCTGAAAATTAAGCTGTATAAATTGAATATTCATTATTTATATGTAGGCAGAAATGTCGTGCATAGTTCCATACCGCCGGAGGTGGCTCAAATCAGCGAAAAAGTCCGGAGAAAATACCAGTTTTCATCGGTAATAAACTATTGTTTTTATTTCAAAGTTTTCAAGCACATTATGTAATATAATAGTCTCGGATAACTGCACATGCTGGATACTATAAAATATGAACCTTTTGCGTAGTTCCAAGTTGATTTTATTGAAATTTATTGGTTAATTTCAATTTTTGTAAACAACACTAGTGTTGTAACTAAATGAAAATAATTATGTCGATATTCTATCGATATGAAATATTTATATAGGCGAAGACAAAATATTATTATATTAAATTATTGTTAACATAATTCAGTGTCAATTGTTCAGATTTCCGGAATATAATATATTGCGTCAAAAATGGATTGACGCCGTAGGGCTCAATAATTAGACGCCAACCAAACATCAAAGGATTTGCTCGAAACATTTTAAAAATGACTGCTTTTTTACTACTTGCAATAGAAAAATATTGTTGCCAAATGCAATACCTACAATTTCAGAGGCCTCTTGAGGTAAGTTGAGAAAGCGCTTGTTTAAACCGGTGTTAGACAATGCAATATTTGCAATTCCTTGGTCCCACTTTGTCATGTACCCTGTCTCTCTCCACCCCTCCCTCAACTTTTATTACACGTCGCAATCTGACAGATTGTGCCCTTTCTGTAGAAGTTGCAATGTCTTATATCGGTTTTATTTATTTTGCGACCACAGATAATCTCCTATGAGGCGGTGCCAGACGTAGGAACATGATGCCGACCTCCGCGCTCGGTCGACCGTCTACTATTCTGCATGCTTCAGCGCAGCGGAGGGCAGAGTAGTACGACGCTATACGATAGAACGAGACGAAATTGATATGACCTTGGTTTCATATACCTATCTCAGTTAACGCAATAAAAATATATTTATGTCATACTTTTACACACTTAAGGGAATCAAAATCATGAAATTGGGCAAGAAGCAATGTCTTATAGCACAAGTATAAGAAACCCAGACTTTCCAACCCAGAGAGGAATAGTTTCCTCCTATATTTCCTAATCCTAATAAGGCCTAGTGGCCTTATTAGGATTAGGCCCGGTTTCCTCACGATGTTTTAAAAACTTGAGAAAATATATCGTTGTATTTTTTTTACAAAAATTGTGTTGAAGAAAGTTATCTCCAAAAACTTCTTTCATAGGCAGATACAAGTTTTTGATATGTTTTTTTTTCGATAGTAGGTACGGAACCCTCCATAATGCGTGGTCCGACACGCACTTGTTAATTTTTTATAATATTGGAATACCTGTTACGGATATCAACAGTAAATATCGATGTCGATATTTAGTAGAAAATTATCATTCACTGCACTAACTCTCGTCACGACGTCATGAAAGGCTGAGACAATGACAGCTGAAGACCTGTCAGATAGCATGGTGTCTATCTTTTTCTAAGTACTAGTGAGAGCAGATCGGAAATATAGAAAAGTTCAACTTATAATTTCAGATCTGCTTTTCTCTGATATCTGTGGTCATATCCGTAGACCTGACATCGGCGACTGATGAGATGATTATATCTATCAGTCGCCGCCTGACATTCCTTAAAGTAAAAATTAACCATCTTGTAAAATACGAGATTGCAAACTAATTTTGCAAAATACAGTTGAAGATTAATGAAATATGGCTATGTTTGCTATTTTGGGACACATCAACAGCTAAATTCAAAGAGTCTAGAGAAGAACTGGCCAAAAGTATCATACGAGTAGGATGTATTCAAAAGTAGGGCACGATTGGCACGGCGATACTTTCTGGAATCTGGAGCAGTGGAACTAAGGTAGTTTCTTCTTTCTCCGGGAAAGACAAACATTATTAATTTAGGGCATGAATACCGGAATCTCGAAATACCGGAATCTCGGACAAATATTTACGATATTTCAATACCGGTATTGTTAAGGACCAGGGATGTAACAGATGTGGTTTTATCGGAACCGAAAGCGGAATCAGATGTTTCAAATTTAGTTTATCGGAACCAGAAACGGAATCGGAAGCGGAACCAGAATCGGAGCCCGAGTGATACAGCACGAGGCAAGCGGGGACATGAGCAAATGACAGGTATAAACCTGTTTGTCTTTGATGTACGCCGCTCATTTCCCCCCGCTGCGTTGCTATGACATCCGATGTAACCTCTGTTTTGAAAGTAACAGAACCGGAACCGAAGCGGATGTTTAAAACGAATCGGAAGTTCCGACTTAACGGAACCGGAACCGGAGCTCTGTAACATCCCTGTTAAGGACCAATATCTAAATATCGGAATCCCGGTATTGGAAAGTTTTCGTAAAATTTTATGTAAATTTGATTAAATTAATGGGCAAAAGTACAAATTTGCAAATATTGAGTCTAATATTATAAGTAATTATTATTTTGCATGTACCTACTGCACTATACATCTTCTTTAATCTTTGTTTGTTCAGTTTAAATATGGCTGGCTCATTAGTTCCGCAGGGACATTTAAATTGATACAAAATCAGCCCCATATTTTTGCGATTGATTGACGATTTTTACCAAATCAACCTAAGATGTTATGGAATTTAACTATGAGTAGGGTAAACGCACCAGTGCTCAGCCATGCACCAGTGGTCAGCCTTTCTTACATATTTTTGACTGTAATTAGTAAAGTTTTTCTAATTTTCATGTCAAAAATATGCAATATTATAAATTAATGAACTGTTAATTGAAAAATAGCTTAACTCTTTAAAAAAATCTCTAGCACTACAATAATACTATTTCAAAGAAGTGGTGTCTTCTGACATGACGGCTTATGTTAAATGCGCCATTTTTTATGGAGTGTCACATGGTATTTTGGTAAGACGATAGCAGCCGAATTGTGATTTCTTGTTGAAAGAATGTGGATGGCTGCACTTAATTATTACTTAAACTATCTGAATAACGTAAAACATATGTATAAATCCATATGAAAGTAACATTTTTAAGGCAGCTGACTATTGGGAACTACTTTATGTACAAAATCCAATAGCCAGCCTCCCCTGGCTGACTATTGGGTTTGAAGCAGTAATTTTAAAAAGGTCGTAAACCCAGAGGTCAGCCGGGGGAGGCTGACTATAGGATTTAAGACTTTTTTTTATCATCTAATGAAGTGTAAGTCGTTAAATCAAGCCCCTTTAAATATTTACGTTATTACGACTTTATTTAATTGAAATACATTAGGCTGACCACTGGACAATTAAATACTCAGGGCTATAGGACCTTTCCGATGTAGCAAAACCAAACTTTTATGTGAACGCGATCAAAAGAAATAGCAATTTAAGTCGCATATTTTGAAACTGAGTACTCGCAAGAAACTCAAAACCTAAAGGGTACTTCCCGTAAACTCAGAAACTTGGCACGAAGAAACTTCATATAGCACAGACAAAGGAAAAATTACGAAAAGTAGACATTTTTAGTAAAATCATAGTCTGGCCTAGGCGGACTGGAATCTAGTCATTTAAATCACTAGCAGTGAGCGGTCGCATGCCTAGGCATTTTTATTTTAACTTGTACTTTAAGACACGACTTAAGTGTGTTTTTAGCAACGTCTTAACCGTCACATTCCTGACAAAATGTATGGGATTTGACATTGACCGTCAGTGTTGTGACGATTGCTACCCGGCCGTTAACACTTTCACGACCAGGAACCCGACTGCCGGGTTCTCTCTTCGTAGCTACTACGCGCTACATACAACAAATACGTGGCTACGGGCTACGAGCGTAGCGCGTAGCACTAGGTGGTACGGAAAGTGTTAATGGTACACAGTTCAGTGAAAATGTCCACCTATAGGTTATTCGTTGTTAATTTGATAATGTCGAAATAAAATTTGGGACGAATTGCTATGATATTGATTAATGAAATATATGTGTGAGTTCAAATCATTCAAATTCAAATCATCATCACAAACATAGGGACATATTTCAATTTCTATCTAATTTCAATTTAATACCTAGAACATTTTCTCAAATTTTAGGTGTGATATGCTGATATATTTTCAGGTGTTCTTGGCTTGTGATTGGTCTCAAATGATAGCTGAAGCTTGGTTTCATTTAAAACCGCGGAGTTCCTGTCTCTCTGCTGCCTTTTTTATTACGAAAAAATTTTAATCTGAAAATTTAAAATTTCTCAAATTTCAGGTGTGATATGCTGATATATTTTTAAGAGTTCTTGGCTTGTTATTGGTCTCAAATGATAGCTCAAGCTTGGTTTCGTACAAAACCTCGGAGTTCCCGTCTCTGTGCTGCCTTTTTTATTACGAAAAAATTTTACTCTGAAAATTTAAATTTTCTCAAATTTCAGGTGCGATATGCTGATATATTTTCAGGAGTTCTAGGCTTGCTTTTAGTCTTAAATGATAGCTCATGCTTAGATTAGTTCAAAACCGTTGAGTTCCCGTCTCCGTGCTGCCTTTTTTGTAAAGAAAAAAATTAACTCTGAAATTTCGATTTTCTCAAAATTTAGGTGTGATATGCTGATATATTTTCAGGAGTTCTTGGCTTACGTCTCAAATAATAGCTCGTGCTTAGATTAGTTCAAAACCGTTGAGTTCCCGCCTCTGTGCTGCCTTTTTTGTAAAGAAAAAAATTAACTCTGAAATTTCGATTTTCTCAAATTTTAAGTGTGATTTGCTGATATATTTTCAGGAGTTCATGGCTTATTATTGGTCTTAAATGATAGCACAAGCTTGGTTTCGTCGAAAATCGCGAAGTTCCCGTCTCTGTGCTGCCTTTTTTATTACCAAAAAATTTTTACTACTTTTGACTAATCAGCCGTTAAAATGGGATGGCTGGGCACTGGATTCATAAAAGCTGTGTATTGGTACACAGAGGGCTGATTACTGGCAAAAATGCCCTTTCATTATATTTAATAAAATAATTTCAAAAGCAAGATTTAATTAAGTTTTATTCTTTACATACATTAAACTAGATTAAATTATTGAACAATAGAAACATTGATAACTCTTATTGGTCAATAAGTGGGCAAATTATACGATCTTGAACATAGACATTTCGTTAAAAGGCTGACTACTGGTGCTTTTACCCTACTACGACTAGTAAAATGAGAAAATCCGTTGATAACATTTTACAGAATTTATTTTTACACAGCGAAATGTAGCATTATCCGTAGAAAAAATACAGTTAAAATATCAGTAAGAAAATGTAGTAGACCCTTGCACGTACTTGT
The DNA here is from genome assembly GCA_947086415.1 of Pammene aurita. Lineage (NCBI taxonomy): Eukaryota > Metazoa > Arthropoda > Insecta > Lepidoptera > Tortricidae > Pammene > Pammene aurita. Next base: position 11,931,456 of record OX352315.1, read on the forward strand.
ACTACTTATTAAGTACCTATCTAATAAGTTTTCTCATATTGAAGTAATCAATCGAAGCTTGAAGAAAACAAGATTTAAATAGTTTTGTTAACTAACTAATGACAGATTCACCGATGATATCTGATTGTTTAAGTCAAAGTCGTGCGAAACATACATCTGAAAATGTTAGTTTACGGTTCTGTTGAATGTCCGCTATCGAATAATATTTATATATTTTTAATACTGGATACGTAGTCCCCTACCTACAAACAAGCAAAACTGTCTAAGTTTTAAATTATGTTAATGGAACTCAAACGATAAACTTTTTTTTGGGAAGTTGTAATATCACAAAATAATAACATTAGCTTTTTCGAATAAAAAATGATCTTAAGATTGCTTATGTTTCGAGAAACAGAGTAGACAGCTTAAGCTTTTACAAGGAGCACGGGGTCACCACACATAAGCTCAATTTAATTTGTAAATATATACAATTCGAACAGCACATCTCAATAGTACTCTACACCATTTTGTAGTATAACAATCCGGGTTTACCCCTATAACTTGATTTTCCTGGATATTTTTAATTCACATGAGGTACAACATTGGTACAATGTGTGACCAATGTGAGACCAATGTTGAATGAAAATCTGTTCGAATAGCAGATGTCAATGTCGTTATAGCGTTGAGTTGAGTTGGGTTGAGTTGGCTTGGAGCTGTGTCTTCAACTGGACTGTGTACTGCCTCAGTAACGAGCTTCCAGCGGCGTGTTCTGAGACGCGAGTAGCGTTGCGATGAGTTACTAGGGTGCGTAGCCAACGTGCCAATCGTAACCGCTCCGTAGCGAACGAAACGCAACTGTCACTGTCGCACTAATATGGAAGAGTGATAGAGAGAGGTGATTACGATGCGCTACGGAGCGTTAACGATTGGCACGTTGGCTACGCACCCAGGACCGCGCCGCCGGTCGCACCGCTCGTGCTTTCTCTCAGTTTGCAACATTACTACAGTACCTCTACCACGAGTCATGCAAATAAGCCCAATTCGAGATTCGTTCACGAATTCGTAAATTATTTGTATGGAGAATTTGTGCAGAGCCTCTAGTGGTCACTTATAGAACTAAAAATTACTGCCATACCATAAGTTAAATTATCGTTTATGCAATTCGCTCACGAAAGTTCGATTGCTTGTTTCGTTTGTGTAGATTTCAATACTTTACAAAGTGACGTGACGTGACAAACGTCACATCCTTCACACCAACCGAAACAGATTGTAAGTAAGCCAAAAAGGTTTTACTTCCTAAGTACATTTTATCTGAAGGTTTAGAACTGTAGACAATTATATGAGCAGTGAACAATAATAAGCATAGAAACCGTACTAGCTCTGAAAAATTACCATACTTTTTGTGGGTGTTTAATATACTTGCTAGGCCGTAAACCAGGAATAATTTCCGTTGATCATCGTGTCCCAAGCGGTAAATTTTAAGTGGTTAAGGGCGGTAAATAATCAAGCTTCGTGATGGTCAGCTGCCGTTCCTTGAGTGGGTTGAGGAACAGCAGCCATTTTCTCACATAAAATATATATAAAATAAAATGACCATCGCGTCCCAGTTGAAACAGGTGATAATTTATATGCTATTACAAATAAAATAAAAATCATCAGCCGACTGTATAGCACTGAAAAAACCGTAAACTAGTCACATGAATATATTGTATTTAGGGTATCAGCAGACGGTTTTTCTACCTCAAATCAGCCGGCTGACGATTTTCCTGATAATAAGAGCATCAAATACTGACGTTCCGCAACCCACCAACGGAGCGACAGCTGACCTACGCGAGTCATCATTATACTTCGTCCTTAACCACTTCAAAAATTATAATCGCCTGGGACGCCTTGCGATTGGTCATGAAATTTGTTTCTGGCTTACTGAAATACAAGCTATGACAGTAAGCCTTTTTAGGGTTCCGTAGTCAACTAGGAACCCTTATAGTTTCGCCATGTCTGCCCGTCCGTCCGTCCGTCCGTCCGTCCGCGGATAATCTCAGTGACCGTTAGCACTAGAAAGCTGAAATTTGGTACTAATATGTATATCAATCACGCCGACAAAGTGGTAAAATAAAAAGTGAAAAATTTTTTTTATTAGGGTACCTCCCCTATACGTAAAGTGGGGAGTGATTTTTTTTTCATTTCAACCCTAACGTGTGATATATTATTGGATAGGTATTTAAAAATGAATTGGGGTTTCCTAAAATCATTTTTCGATAATGTAAATATTTTCGGAAATAATCGCTCTAGAAGTAAAAAAATATGCGTCCCCCCCCCCTCTAACTTTTGAACCATAAGTTTTAAAAATATGAAAAAAATCTCAAAAGTAGAACTTTATAAAAACTTTCTTGGAAAATTATTTTGAACTTGATAGGATGAATAGTTTTTGAAAAAAAAATACAAAATAATTTCTGAACTAAGTTTGTAATTTAACCGTATAAGCAGGTGTTTATTGTACCTGTAATTTCTACAAAATTACAATGAAATGACGTGCTTTCAAATAAAGTAAAAACGGTGAAAATCGGTTCACGCAATAAAGAATTATCCCATAAAAATCATCTTCCATACTTTATGCTCGCGCGCAATAGTTTACTCAATTTGCCGATAGATGTCGCTGTACATGGAACTCTCATATCATATCCTACATGGCGGTGTTATTAACTCTTAAGTGGGGACACTTACTGTGACGGACGGAAAACTACGGAACCCTACAGTGAGCGTGGCCCGACACGCTCTTGGCCGGTTTTTTTTACCTGATTTAAACGCGCGTGACTTTTAACGCATAAAATGTTATCAACCGACTTCAAGATTTCGAAGGAGGAGGTTCTCAATTCGTCAGGATCTTTATTTTTACTATTTTTTCATAACGTTCACCGATTTCAACTTTTTTTTAAACAGGGAAATTACGTATTTCGTCATATATATTCAAAGCTAGGAAAAGGGGTGAAAACTGTCAGTACTTCATCCATCCATCCATATATTTATTTCGTCGTAGGATATAGGATTACCTAAGAAAACCAAATTGATGAAATGTCAAATGTACAAATAACACTACTAGTTTAAAACGTCCTAGAACTACGACCATATGTAGTGTTAGGTGATTCTTAATTTATTTGGTTATTTTGTCAACATGACAATTCGACTTTTAGTGATCAAGATCATAGTGGATCATAGGTTTATTTCTTATTATTTAGGTCTATTGTATAATCACAAAAGGATAAGTACCCTTTCAGGATGTTGTTGATTCTCTAAAGTATAGGCAGTTCGCTATTGTTACACATCCCACCTGCGTCGACGCCGACACGTTGGCCAAGTCCTTTAATTTATTTACCAGCGAACAAGCCGGAGCGGCGCCCGACATCCGAAATCACTACAAGACTATTACATATAGTTGTCGTTCGTCTAACTATTGTTGGTGTCGAGGCAATCGATCCGTGGAGCAAGGGGCACGGAGCCTCACGACCTAACAAACGCACAAGGGAAGCTAAAGATGCTCCAGTAAGCCGCCGGTTTTCATACATAACACAACGCAGGATTGCGGCTTTGCCGCTTCTTGCATAATGATAGTTTTATTTCTATTTATAAGTTACACGTACGAGTAATTGTTAGTAGTACTTATAAGTTTCTAGTTTGTGACAATGTTACTTTAAAAGGCTATTTCGCAATAAATAAATCTTTAATATAATTATGTACATTATCATTTCAAAGTGCCCTGTATAAATCTGGATGTCTTTTAAGTAAGGACTATTTTATAGTACTTGGATGCAATAATTCGAAGATGCCGGCCTGGAACGCAGTTGTTACTTCTTGAATATAAAATAATACACCTTCCTGGGATAAATAGTTTGCCTTGCCGGTGATAAGTTAGCTGCTACAGCAATCAATCAGAAATGAATGATGCACAAGAACCTGTAAAAGATGTTTCAATATTATTTGTTATTTTTCACAGTTTCATTGTAATTATTATGATTGAAAATGAAAGTGTTTATAACTATCATATCAAATTTCAACTACTTACCATTCATTTTAGGTTAGAGTTGGTATTTTGGTGTCGATTTAAAATCAGATTAATTGACTATTAATACATAAATCTCACAAATATTCAGCAGTTCTTGGGTCTAGATTTCTTTTTTAAAATTATTCTTATTGAAGTGTTGATGTGGATATTTCTATTTCTCATATCGGCTTGAAATTTACCGTTTCGTTTTCCAGTTCCAGTTATCAATATCATACTATGCAGTCTTCTTAACAAATTATGCTTAATATCTTGGCTTAAGGCTTAAGGCTTAAGGCTTTGTCGATATTATTTCATCAATTAATAATATATAAATATAACACAATAAATACGAATGGTTTTCACTTTCACCATGTTTTGACATCTCACCCTACAATTTGATAGTGAAAGAGTTTTCTACAGTCGATACGGTATTTTTCGGTGACGTATGTCAAATTAGTGTCTTATGGTAGCGTTTTAATAAAACCTATCGATAACAAACTGCACTGACTACATCCGTCTCGTTCTACCTATGAGACGGATGTATGTCAGCATAGAGATTTCGAATTTCTTGCTGTCGATACCGAAGGAAAACTATTCGAAGCCCGTTGATTCGTTAACGACTGCAGAAAGGTTTCAGAATTTTCTGTAATGACTCGTGGTAGAGGTACAGGGCGGACAAGTTTTACTACAAAACTCGTTTATGCGTGAACGCGTCTATACTGTACACACTTCAATGTGTGCATGAGTACTTAGAGGTCTGCCATTAACTTTCCAAGCCCACCGACGTAAATAACGTTTGACAATACACCGTCATTTTGCATTGTTTTATCGATGCGCTGCCAACCCGACTGATAACCAACTAATCTCCTACGAGTACCAAACGGCCGCCGCAGGGTGAGGTAACTCCAATCGGGGCGGGGGGTGGCGTGGCCATTCTGTCTGAAATATAAATGTTTATTATGTGCCCTTAGAACAAAATAGTAGTACTCTCACACCTCCGTAACAGAGATCAAAGGCATTTAAAATATTTTTGTAATAAGGACGAACTGGATGAATGTTTCTTTAGGATGTTGCAGGAAGGTTTGAAACAAAGGTTAACAGAACATTGAAATTAATGTATGAATAAACTTTGAAGAATTTCTCATGCGTGGCGTTTCCTATAGCGGTGTGTCGCGAAAGATAAACTACACATACAATGTATTTGGAATGTAAATGATTTTAAGATGCGTCTAGAAATACTAGCCGCAAATGCGCTTGTTTTCTAAATATCAGCTTACTGCTGGCGTATAAACAAAACCGATTTACTGTGTATATACCTGTGAAGTAAACCCCCAATTTTTGTTTATGTTTTAGTGTATTGTTTATGTATTTTAAAATTAGAATACGGCACCAGATGCTTGTCTAAACCACACCTTTATTTAACATTTTCTATCTCTTTTTGTCAGTTCCCGGAGTGAAGGCGATGGCGATCCTCAACTGCCTCCTGGCCCGCCAGCTGTGCTTCGAGGACGCCTCCTGCTCTGCCATCCTTGAGATCATCCCGCGCGTCTGTGGCTCTGAACTTGGTGAGTTGAAACATTCAGAAGCATCTAGATGTTGTTCTAGTCTATTCTTCACTTTACATTAGAAATATATGATCATTGATTTTTTACTCTTATTTTGATGCATGCTAAAACAGATATGTATGATCATTGATCTACCTGATAGATCTGAAGTGGTGGAAATACCGATCGCTAAACTTGGATAGGTTGGAGTGTGGTGCGCGTTGGAGTATCTGTTAGCGTCTTGCGGTTTAAATTGAAAACTTAACAGCATACACTTGTGTGGAATTCAGCTACCATAGACAAAAAAGCGGAAATATCGAAATTCCGGCATAACATAGACAAAAAAGCGGAAATATCCAAAATTTTGTATGTACAATATGTAATAAAAATGCTGGTGATCCGTTTAAGTGCATAATTGGCATCGTATTCTATTCTAAATATGAAACTAAGAAAAAAAAATTCACGCCAAAACAATGGTTTTGTATGGAGGGTTGGCCGGCTGAGACGACGTGTCCCATCCAAAATAGTAGTTTTCGATACAAGTGCGAGAAGTATGTCACTTTGCACGAGTACCGAGGTTACTTGACCCGAGCCGAGAGTCGAGGGTCAAGACTCGGGACGAGTGAAAAAGACACTTCCGCACGTGTGTCGAACAACGTTTTTTAATACAATTGCGAAAAAACTACAATGAAATAAAATTACATTTATATTCTGTCAGTGTACGAGAGACAGCTTCATTCAATCGCGCGTTGTTCAAGTAATACTATTGGGTCTCGCATAATATTCCTTTATGCCCAATCGCGCGTAGTTCAGGTTCAGATGGGTCATTTATAAGCGGGTCTCGCATAATACTCATTCATTTAAAATTCTGATCGCAAATCAAACTTTACGCACGATTTGCAGATCAGATTACTTTTTAGCACTAGTGCATAAAATCAAATTTTACGCACGATTTTCAGCTACATAAACTTAACTTTTTGAGCAATTGTATTAAAAATTTTTTTTTTTTCACTTTCAAAAACTTTTCTCCTTATTCTTAGTCACATCACAATACGTTACCAATTGTGCCCTTAAACGGATCACCAGTATTTTTGTTACGCCCTGTATGGGCTCCATAAATAAATTCAGCCATTATAGTCAGCCGGAAAGCGGAAAGGACCCCGCAGCAAACATAGGGAAAAAGTGGTTTCAGTCAAATCTCACGAAATTTAAGTATGATGTAGATACAAGTCTCCTCATTATTTTTTTATAAGGGCACAACTCTCTCAGACTTATAGTTTCAGAAATAATCAATTTAATTGTTTTATACAAAATATATGAATGTTACCTATTTTACGTAATTCCTCCTCTTTTTTGCTCTGTTATGCATATAGTTCGTAACATAGGTAACTGATAAAATTAATGTCAATGTGACAATGACATTAGATTTAGATAATTACTTACTTAATTATAAGCACATTAATTAAAATAAGCACAATAGCTACTTATACCATATGATGGCAGCAAGAAATCCTTGCTTTGTCTGCAATAATCTTGTCGCTCCTCGGGGTTTGAGACGTATTCCAATCGAAAACCTACACAAAATCGATATTGCAATCCGATATAGGGAAACCATTAATAATATTCCTGCCGAATTTAATGATGATTCTCGTGTTTGCATGAACTGTGACCGTTTGATAAACCGGGAAATAGAAGAATTGCGACGGGATGGTGATTGCATTGTTATCAACGTGTTGAGACAAACTGCGAGTCATTCTTGCGTTATCTGCAATTGTATGCAAAATCAACCCAGACTTTCTATAAACGCAAGGGTCAAGATTTTCGTTGACGATAATATTTTTATTCCGCCTTCAACACGATGTTGTTTAATACATTTGACTGCTGCGGGACTTATACCACAAGAGTTAGCGAGAAGATTACATTTCATCAAACGACCCTATCGCCTTCAGGGTGCTGACTTAAATGTTTTTTTGCAAACTATAAGAGAACAAGCCAAAGAAGCCACAGTTTTTAAGAAAGATTTTTGCACAGATGAAGAGTTTCAGGTTATAAGTCCCGTCACCAAACCACAATTCGAAGAAATATTACAGTCATGCGTGGAAGTTCCTGTAAGGAACACATTCAGACGTATTACCGAAAAGATGTTGATGATGTTTTTGTTAAAAATGCGTCAGGGACTTCCAGACGATTTCTTAAAAGTAATATTTAGATATAGTAGACAATACGTATCCCATGATATATGTTTAGTGAGAAAGTCACTGATGCTGCGATTTGTGCCTGAATCCATTGGGTTTGATCATATTACTAGACGAGAATTCATTGACAGGCATGTAACTGATTTTGCAAATGAACTGTATAACGCTGACGTTCATAATCCTAAAGCCATACTTATAGTTGATACGACGTATGCTTATATTGAAAAGCCTAGTCATTTTAAATCACTTAGGCAATCTTCTTTTAATATGCATAAAAGACAACATTTAGTTAAACCGGGCTTACTAGTGGCACCGGACGGTTACATTCTCGATGTTCACGGGCCATATTTTACGGACTCTAGAAATAACGATGCTGCTATTATTGGGTCTGAATTTGAACAAGACAGGGAGGGTATTGATCGATGGTTTCAAAATGGAGACATAATGTTGGTTGATAGAGGCTATCGTGATGCATTACCGTACCTAGAAAACAAAGGAATAATATGCAAAATGCCAGCATGCATTGTACGTGGTCAAGCTCAGCTTTCTACATTGCAAGCGAATGAATCAAGAACCATTACGAAATCAAGATGGGTGGTCGAGGCACGTAACATTTGAAATCAATATTTAAGTTTTTTAAGGGCATCATCCCTAGAGCTCATGTTTTGCACCTAAATGATTTTTTTAAAATAGCTGCTGCAATGATTAACAGATTCCATGCAGAAATAATAATGGAGGATGCAACCGTAGAACTAGCTCGCGAATTGCGCGTGAGAATAGATGACGTAAACGTAGTTCAAGCTCGTGTAGAAATGGACAATCTATTCAGAAGGAATGCAGTATGGGTTCCTTTGAACGAAAACCACGGATTACATTTTCCCGTACTGGATCTTGTGCAACTTAAAACCATTTTTGTGGGCGTGTATCAACTGCGATTGTCCCCAGCATACATGCAAGATAAACTTGATTTAGATGGGAACGAGATGATGCAAATCGACGAGTACCGTCAAGAGCCAGGATTTATACGGGTCAGGATTTATTCTCGTTTCCGTAATGCGACAAAACATCAACTGTGGCTCTCTTACGCAATAGAACGGGAGGAAAATGAAGAGTTGGAAGACGCAATCCTGGGATATTACTGCACATGTAAGACAGGAGCTAGAACGATAGGCTGTTGTGCTCATATTGCCTGTGTAATATGGTACCTGGCCTATGCACGACATCAGGAACATTTAAAATATCCCAGTATTGCACTAATACAGTTTATTAAAGATGCAGCAAATAGAGGGCGAATTAGGCATTGATTGTTGCACCTACTTGTAGTATTCTGTATATATTTTTGTAAAAATGTTGAAGGATTGTACTTTTTATACATTGTAAGATAAGTAATATAACATTTTATGATGATGATACTTTATTTATGTAAGTAGAACCAAACTAACATGGCTACTGCTATAATTCATCCGGTAGTCCCACCATTACAACGAATCAATAATACACGAGCATAAACAGGCGGACATAACTGAGTCGCTTAACTTCAAACTCATGACTCAACTGGCAGTTGGTGCCTGCATCTGAATTTGACTTCATGACGTCACTAACTGTCAGTGGGTATCATTTCAATATATCGATTTCAGAAAACACGTCGCGTAAATAGAACAATATATACTTGATTATTTCTGAAACTATAAGTCTGAGAGAGTTGTGCCCTTATAAAAAAATAATGAGGAGACTTGTATCTACATCATACTTAAATTTCGTGAGATTTGACTGAAACCACTTTTTCCCTATGTTTGCTGCGGGGTCCTTTCCGCTTTCCGGCTGACTTTTGTCTATGATATCTAAATTCCGCTCAAGTGTATTTTGCGCCTAAGCTACACCACGCCAGCACGCACGCATCCTTGCGCGTTTAGGGTCTGCTATATACTGGATTAATTTACCAACTTATTAGGGTCCATACACTATCAGTAATAATGTCATTATTTCTGTACCCTTTTCTATGTATATGAATGATGAAAAGGATGAGTAGAGAAATAATCTCATTGTAACTGACAGTGCCTAGTTCCAATATACAAGACATGGAAACAGGGGCGTATTTATCCTAGGGCTCAGCGGGCCATGGCCCGGGACGGCAGAACGCCAGGGGCGGCGTGAGCCCTATCACGCACTGATTTTAGAGCGCCGGTCAGTCAGGTACCGGATCGGACCATAAGGCCCTTTAGGCCCGAGGCGCCAAATCTCAAAATACGCCTTTGCATGAACACTTCGCATCAATAAACAGGAGAGGATCCTGTGCTGCCCCCTACAATTCACGCACATGTCCGCGGATTGTTGTGCTGTTTAGTTCATGCCCCATGCAAAATGAACTAAACTTATTTCCCCCAAAAAATATCACTACTAAAGTGTCTTAATATTTCACTAACATATCACTATTATGGCTAAAGACTGGGCAGTAAAATTTGGATAAAATTCACATACAATTTGTCGACTCAGCCGTCTGTGCCGTAGTCTGATATTTTATTCCCGCCTCCCTGAGGACGAGAGAAGGTCAAAACACTCGACGGGACACTGTTACACCATAACGTAACCGACATTTATCTAAAATGGGTACATGTTGGTGACCAATTTTACTTGAAATATCAATGACATTGGCTGCAGTGAGCCTAGTGATGAGGCGTTGCGACTTTCAATCCAATGGTCGCATCTTCGATCTCTGACTCGTACAAGAATGTTTATTTGGTTAAAGTTTTGTTGTAACTTAGTAGTTATTTCTCAGAACTTTGTACCTACTCAATAATCATTTATTATTTGCCTGTCGCTCTTTAGTAAACATCATTTGGAAACCGAACATAATAAATAAATAAATTCATTTATTGCAGACCAACAGATCCATAAATATTAGACACAAAATAAAAAAACTAAATACTATGTTAGATTTAAAACGGAGACAAAAACACCAAACAATGAAATTAAACATAAAATAACAATTAAAATCACACTAGGTAGATTGTGAGAGCAAGTATGTAGTTACTTGGCTCTCCCAATAGCCACTTCCACCCACACCTTCGTGATCGCGCAGTCGAGTCGCTCGACCAATACCCTAAGAAGACTGTTACTGCTGCCTCGCACACGTTGCAGCATGGAGGAAGAGTCTCCTCCATGCTTATGGCAAAGAAGTCGTCTACTCGCGCCTCAGCAAACATGCCAGACGCACTGTAGTGCTTCGGCAGTCACAACAGCATTCTCAGAATGTTATAATAATAACATAACATAACCGCACAACGAACGAAATGGCACTAGTTTTCACAAATGTAATTATCGGTGTATGTTTTTTTTATACCACGACGGTGGCAAACAAGCTTATGGCCCGCCTGATGGTGTGCCTTATCTGCACACTCATATATAAAGCCCTATGTAAACCCATGTATCTACGTGTTATTTAGCTCATTAAACCTATACTCCCAAGTCAATAGTTTGTCTTTACGTCCCACATCACAAGAGAACCCGAGGCTCCATTGAATCGTGGCAAAAATTCGGGAGAAAACCCTAGAAGGATGTTGACGGTGTGATAGCCAGCCACGTGCACTTACCGGCCTCTTAAGTGCAACAGCCTTCAGCACATAATCTGACAATGGATTGGCGCAACACAACGTTACTATTAGTACCTTACCAAATCAAGGATGAAGAAATTGTGTATGGTTTAACGGAATATATGACATACAGGTTAGCAGCAGAGGTACCTAAGCGGGTTAGTTGTTAATGATGAGTGTGAAATTACTTTATCCTTCCACGTATGTTACCAAGTTATGTTACTAGCTACGAACGAGGAACTTTCTTCTCTTGGTTTGTAACCGGGTTATTTTTGTAGCTGGGGTACGAGCAAAGAACAGTATTACCAAATTTTTCCTAGAGTCGATTTTATAATCAATTTTGGGATTATAACTAAGAAACAGTCTAATTACAAGGAAGTTATTATTATAGTTTGCTCCGGCGGCGGCGGCCCTAACTCCGTCCAAGCAAAAGTATGAGAGTGGCCTCAGTGCACGGCGTGGAAGAACGACGCATCGCTGGTCGAGCCGCCAAATGTCCGCCACTGAGGCCGTATGACTCTCGTTGTCGCGAGCAACGGCATTCAAGCCGCGCTTGCAATAATTCAGGCTGGGGGTTCTGACCGATTATTTTTGGCTACGCAATGGTGTTACAGACAGCCAAGGATGTCGCGGTTACATCCTCGCACGCTCATGCATAATGTGCGGCAACAAAAGAAACTATAGTTCCGCTCGTTAGCTCTGAACTTCGCATATTTCGAACAATGAGCTGGCGAACTTCGCGAGTTTATAAATATCTTATTGGAAGGTTGACTTAAGCTGAAAACTTTGAATGCGTGGGGATTTAAATATTGAGGAAGATTCTTAATAAATTTTATCATGATTGCAATTTTTAAATGGTTGCCAAGAATGACATAAAGATAATTAATTTAGGGCTGGTTGGTTGCACCAAACAATCTGCTAACGTCGTCGTTACCGTATTTTTTTCTTTTATAAAAAAATATTATGGGACAATCTTACACAAGTCAACCTAGTCCCACAGTAAGCTCAATAAGGCTTATGTTGTGGATACTAAGCGACGATATACATATTGATAAATACTTAATACATAGAAAACTATGATAAGCACAAATAAACCAGGATTCAAACCCGGGACCTCCTACTACATAGGCAGACTCAGTAACGACTACGCTAGAAGGAGATTCAAACAAAATGCGCCGTCATAAGTATTTAACGTTGATCAGTTCGAAAATTTCGCGTGGTACGACCCACCCTTAAGGGCAGATGGGGTAAGAGAACCATAGTTCATTAGCCCATTGGAAAACAAACAGTATTGGAATACCATCCAACTGTTTCACTTAAAAAGCTGGAAAAATAATGGCACTGATTTGAATGTCCCATCGCCATAAAATTGCGAGTCTGCTTTTGCCTTTAATGTTTTCATGGCTAATTGCGAGCTAAAAATCAAAATCTTATTGCATCCGTCGCCGTCATCACAAACGAGAAATTTTTCAGCTATGATACTTGGTATCACTATGTCATTTAAAGTAACTTTGGTATGTTTTACTTTCAAAAAATTATGTCTAGCCCTGTATAAAGAATCCTTTTTGGCTTTAAAAATAGCTGCCTCGTTTATACCTTCTCTTGCAAGCAGTTCGGGTTGCTTCAAAATTGCCTTTTCTACAATTTTCGGCACGGGTCCAAAGGATTTACACACATCCTTTTTACAAGCATCGATTAATACAGAAATTGCATTTTTCGCGTGATTCGGTGTGCATGTGTGGTCAACAACTCGCAACACCACATTGTTGGAATTAATTTTTATGGAAGCACTGCATTGAATTCGGTTACCGCACCGCCAGAGCGAGGACCCGTCAACGTTAGAACAGTTTTTTGTATATTGGAATCCACTGTACAGTAAATTATAGCCGCCTTTTTTATTTTTTACAAATACAACACTTTCGTTTGTATCCATTGGTAGTAAAATAAATTATCTCTTTATTAGGTACCTACAACGCGGACTGCACACAAAGATTGGCACTAAACGTCATGTTATAACTCATTACTGTAATTTTGAATGATTAACAATACTTCAGTTTCAAGTGGCCAGTGAAATATATTAAATACATTATTTACAGAGAGTTCTAAACCAGGAGAGGCCTTAGGTATCATTTCCCCTCTGTCAAAAGTATTGGCAGGAAAATCTAGTACATCTATAAAAACTATTTCAATAATCGATGTCAAGCACTTTCGTCATCGCTGTCGATGGATAACAAGCTCCGTGAAAATGCCCTTATGCGCTGTTTTTGGATGTAAACAATGTTATATTTCGTCTAGTTTACAAAAAGATGAAATACCATTTCAGATGTAAGTAAAATTTTACTTTATTTATCATTACTTTCGTAATAAAAGATTTAACCTAAATCGAAAATCAAGCTTCGTTTACAGAATCGATTCAAAGACAATCGTTTTCTTTCTGACGGGCAGTAACTATTTGACGTTTGACATTTCTCCATATTTAACGCGCTTAAGGATTGCTGTCTTCTATATTTTGTTTGAAAATACAATCAAAAATGATCCTTGGCTTTTTTGTTTGACATTTGCAAAGACTGCATCCAAAAATGAACCATATGTTGACGTATGTCCAGTCGACTATCTATTGCTCCATTTAGTGTTATGAAGTATAAAAAGAATATGTCAAATATGTTTGGTGTTTTCAAGTCAAAGGTACATCTTTGTCGGTTGTCAATAAAGCGTTGCTGCCATAAAAAATCATTTAGAAATAAACTGTATTGACAACCGACAATGATGTACCTTTGACTAGAAAACATCACATGCGTGCTACCTCGCCCCCCTCAGATTTTGGCAGACTTTTTTGTTTGGAAAGATGAGGCGAAGCGTACTCCATTTATAGAGCTTTATGATTATTTATGATATTGGTGTAACGAGTTTTAGGCTAACTGATAATTAGACTTAACGCGAAATGGACAAACAGCGACTTAGGCGTATTACGTTTGGGTCAGATTGCGAAATAGGTAATATAAGAATTAGACAATAGCCGACATAGTCTAACAGCGAATTTCAAATGACGTTTAGGCATAACGCGAATTAGTCAGACTGCGTTTTAGGCAGACCCGGACAAAAGGGTTCATTAGCCCATTGGAAAACAAACAGTATTGGAATACCATCCAACTGTTTCACTTATACCTCAATATTTGTCTTACACCACCTGAGTTTATGACGTCATTCATAAGTCTGTCTGTGTCTAATCTAGAAGGCCGTCGTCGTCCCTGTTTTATTTCAACTTTTGAGTTCATTCGGAAAAGACATAATTTAACACAGCGAATTCGCGTTTGCGGCCCCTAGAGTATTTTTCAACAAACTTCAAGATTTCGAAGGAGGAGGTTCTGAATTCGTCGGGATCTTTGTTTTTGCTTGGTTTTTTTATGTATCGATTATCCGAAGACGGCTGGACCGATTTGGAAAATTATTTTTTGTTTGAAAGGGTATACTTCACAGTTGGTCCCATTATCATTATGTCAGAATCTGGTGATGGGATCCTGGAGAAATCGAGGGAACTCTTTAAGTACAGGCACACCTATAGTGATTTGAATATTTTCACAGTAACTTGGGCATCGACCAAGTGAAGAGTAAATACTCTTGGAAAGGTGAGGCCTAAGTGAAGACGGTTATTTTTTTGTTTAAAATTATTAAACTAATTGCAGTGTGACATCTTGGACCCTCAAGATCGACGCCTTAATTTTGTTTCGCGGCTAGGTCGCTAAATTAAATTCTATTAGAGGAGCTATAGCTATAGTCCTGTGCGCCATGTTTAGCGGTTGACAGCTGTCACTGATTCAAAGAGTAGCTTAGACTTGTAGTGATTTTCACTATAGCTTATGGTGCAAAAAAAATCTTAGAGATGTCATCTCCTCACTCAATGGTCAAGATCAACTTAATTCGCTATAATCACCAAATAAAAAAATTTAAAAACCGCCTTCAACCCATTTTTGTTGATATTTTATAACTCCTTGACCGATTTTGATAAAATTTACATGGACCATCTCGGAAGTGTACCTTATCAAACACAAAAAGAATTTTGTAAATCGGTTGACGATTCACGGAGATATCGAGTAACATACATACAAACAAAAAAAAAAATTCAGTCAAATTGAGAACCTCCTCCTTTTTTGAAGTCGGTTAAAAATCAATATAGTATGGATGATTGGGTCAAAGACGATTATACTTTTGACATTGTACTTTGCACTACCATGAAAGCAGCAAAGTTCATACTTCCCTTTTATGGCTTTTATTTGTTACTCAAAATCAATCCCTGCACGTGCACTTTCTATGGCGAGTAAATTATACTTTTGACATTATACTCTGCACTACCATGAAAGGACCAAATTCCCTTTTATTACTTACTCAAAATTAATCCCTGCACATGTGCACTTTCTATGGCGAGGCCGAAGTAAGTACTTCTTAGTAAAGTAAAAGTGAACTAACCGAGGCCTCAACAACGTTTGACCTTTGTTTCAAAGTTAGAACTTCTACACTTAATCTAGAACACGCCTTGTAGTTGTGGTCCAAGTTATAAGTGTTAGAACCTAGAAACTAGATGTGATAACTGATAAACCTGGGGATACGCAAAATTACCAGTGTATCGCTGCCTGCCTTCTTGTCCTCAGTGCATAGCACCCAGAACTTAGTTGAAAGCATTTTAACCCCTTCTCTCGGGGCCATGGAGGCTGCTCATTGCACTGAGGCCAAGAATGTATGGTCAGTGACCTGTCCCAATGCTGACCCGCCTGCCCATCCTTGTTCCCAGAGGCAATGGGACGAGCCGCTCTGCCGACTAGTACGGAACAATGTAGTTGACACGTCGACTGGTCCGGCAGATCGAGCTCGTCTCCTTGCCACTGCGGAGTGGGAGTCGGGTCTGTGGCTACAGACTCTACATTCACCATGTATAGGCACGCTTTTAGATAACTGTACCTTTAGACTGGCGACTAGTTTGCGGATAGGGGCAGCAACAAACGCTCCACATCGATGCCAATGTGGTACGATGGTGAATAGCCTCGGTCACCATGGCCTCTCCTGCGTCAGAAGCTCTGGGCGTATACCTCGTCACGCGAGCATAAATGATGTCATCCGAAGGGCCCTTGTCAGCGTCAAAGTTCCGGCCATCTTAGAACCCGTTGGTTTGGCAAGGGACGACGGCAAGAGGCCCGACGGTATGACGCTGGTGCCTTGGAGGATGGGACGGGCTCTGGTATGGGACGCTACACGTGTAGATACTCTAGCCCCGTCCCATCTTCCAGGTTCCAGCAAAAATGCTGGCAATGCCGCATCCGCAGCAGAAGACCTCAAACGCCGCAAATACGCCACCCTCGGCAGTGGCTACATATTTGAGGCGTTTGGGGTCGAAACGTTGGGGCCATGGGGTCCGAGCGCGCGCAGCATCTACAAAGATTTAGCGGCGCGTTTAATCGAAACAACGAGTGACCAGAGGGCAGGCTAATACTTTGCACAGCGTGTAAGTATCACTATACAACGTGGCAATGCGGCCAGCCTTCTGGGCACCCTACCCATTGGCAGCGATTTAGAGGATATATTCTATTTGTAGGTAGTTTTTAGTTTATAGTTATTTATTACTTTTTCTATTGTTTTGTCAGTTTGAATGTAACTTAGAAACTAGATACAATACGAGTGAGTAGAATGTGAATGGTCTCCTCGTACGTTTGAAAGCAGTTTCTAATTTAAGTTATGTGGCAAGTTAATTTTGAGAGCTTTTTTTTGTTCCTCTATGCTTTACTGTATTATATAATACAGATGCAGTAGTATTATTATGTAATCAATAAAATAAAAATCATATTTCTCCGCTATTATTTTTTAAATTATCAACTTTTAAATGAACCAAACTGTCAAAACCAGAATATTTAAAATTCGCGCCCAGAAATTTGCCTCGCAGTTAGTTCATTTGAGCGGGCGGGGCGTCGCTATGCTTTATTCACGGCGTCATTGTCCGCCATTACGCCATTAGTCTTTACGCAGTGTGTAGCGTGATAAAATTAGTTCTGAAAATATCACCAATGATCACCAGCCCCCCCCCCCCCCCCCCCCATTCACAAAATAAAACAAAATTATTATATTGGTATTCAGGATAACAACAGCCGTAAATATAACTAGGACTTGCTTGCTTGCTTGCTTGGGACGCGGATAGAATACCTTCCTAAAATGCTGCTTGAATCCCAACCGCTATCACTACCCTGCCCACTCCCGCTAACTTGTCATGCAAATAAAACTTCACATTATTAGGTACACTTTTAATGCTTTGGTGTTGGAAGCAAATTCAGATTGAAACTTTCCTACCTACGGCGACCGCTACCTCTTCCGAGCACGCTCCCGCGACCGCTTATCTCCTGTCATCCAAATTAAGCTTCACATAATTGCGTTCGTTCGTTGGAAGCACATTCAGTTTGAAACTTTGCTAACCTACATCCAAACCGCTATCTCTACCCTGTCCGCTCCCGCTACCGCTTATCTATTGTCACCCAAAAAAGCTCACACGATTACACTTTTAATGTGTTCCCACGTTAGGAGCATATTCAGTTAATAACTTTGACTTTTATTCGTCTCGGCTATTAAAGTTCTTGTTCAAGATTCTTCGCAACTTTATGAAATATCGCTTCGCTTCCAATGATTTAAAAATATCTTGAATAACACTTTGATAATGTATAAGCCTGTGAGAGCTCGAAGTTTGAAACTTGTCAAAGATTTATTTTATGTAGTTTCGAAGGATTATTAAATTATTTCAATTCAAAAGTTAGACGTTATACTATCGCCCTATCATTTATACTTGATACATAATTTATTAGTATCCAACTGCCAATTAGTTACTTAATTTTAATTCAATCAATAGTGTATACCATACACATTATTTATTGAAGAAATATGGATTTACACATATCGTTAGGTGACAACCAAAACTCACTAACTACTACCACAAGTTCATACCCATAAGGAACGATACTATGTAGGTTGATTATCGTCTAAGTACAATTTCTATCTTCCTCCTAGCGTTTGTCCCAGCTTTTTGCTCAGCCTGGGGTCCGCTCGGCAACCTAATCCCAGGAATTGGCGTATGCTCTAGTTTTTACGAAAAGAACTGCCATCTGATCTTTTAACCTAGAGGGGAAACTTGGGATTAGATCCGGTTTCCTCACAATATTTTCCTTCACCGAAAAGCGTAAATATCAAATGATATTTCGTACATTAGTTTTTTTTTATTTTACTTATTTTATAGTCTATAGTTCCGAGAAAGGTAGTGGTACAGTCACCAGCATAAATATATGACTATGGGCAGCCCTGCAAAAATATCTGATTCTCCATTGAGGGCAAAGGTATATGACGACACTTCCATGGTAAAAATATGTGATGCTTTGTGGCCGGCATAAACATCGTTTTGCATCGATCAGCATAAATATCGGATCCGGCCGCTTAAAAATATCTGATTACCCATCTAAATCAGAATTATGTGACTACTGCCACCGGCATAAATATCTAACCACTGTGAAAGGTTTAACATCGGATGACAGGTCGACCGCATAAATATCTGACATAATAACAAAATCAAAATTATGTCATCAATATACAAAACCAAACCCTATTTGGCTGGTATAGAGGTCTTAATTGTAAAAAGCTATTTGACAATTCACGAAAAGAGTGCAGACTTGTCATTGAACTGTCATTGCATATGTCTATCTCACATTTTCTATCACGAATTTCACACATTCAAATTCATATGTTTCATTGCATTAAAAGCTTCATTACAATATTTACGATTTATTCATACAGTTAGGACTCGGTGCGACTGCCGTCAATCTGCGAGAAGCGATATTTTATTTTATTAAATTAAAGAAAAAAATCGCGCCAACACTGTTATCGGTTGATTTACGTATATAGGGTAAATAAATTGTTAATTTAAAGAAGCAGTACTGTTTATTTAATACATTACTTTGAACATTTACGGGTAGTATTTTTATAATATAACTTCCCGGCGACACATAATAATATCTAACTAGTCACTATAATACTCAAGTTTGCAATATTCTTACGAAGTATTCATCACTCTTGTGAAAACAAAAATGTGTCAAAAAAAATCTAAATAAATCATAAATTAATTAATAAATTAGTATAAAGTCCATAACTCCCGAGGGAACACTCACCACCGGAAGTGAAAGATTGCAAACGGCAGTATAATAGATTTCTAATCAAATAGCACGAATGTCATAAAATATTCACAGTTTACTAAAACGACCGCTCAATCTGCCCTAATCTGACTTTATCATTTACATTATCATCAATTTTGATTTAATTTTAATACAAATTTTGATAGATTGAGAATTTACCACATAATCTACCAAATTAAATTATTACTTTCGTCCAAAACCAAATAGAATGGGTAGATATTGTAGAACCGAACTCCTTATTTTTTATATCGGGAATAAAAATAGAATTCATATTAGCCTAAGCAAGGTAACCCTCGGAATCAGAGATAATACGCTGGAAACTCTTATATACTTTCATTATGATGTTTTTAACGTTATCTCTAAAATCTCGGAAAATCTCGTGTCTGGGCCTGAAGTTATGCAAGGTCAAACTCCAAAAAAGCCTCCGAGCGAGTTGGTCTAAAGATGAACATGGATAAGACGAAGATCATGTCAAATGCCAATGTAGCACCAACTCCCGTTACAATCGGAGACTTTACACTCGAAGTTGTGGACGATTATTTATACCTAGGACAGACTGTCCAGTTAGGTAGATCCAACTTCGAGAAAGAGGTTAATCGACGAATCCGACTCGGTTGGGCAGCATTCGGGAATTCGTTTAAGCTACGGCACATCTTTTTGTCCAATATTCCGCAGTGTCTCAAGACGAAAGTCTTTGACCAGTGTGTGTTGCCAGTGATGACATATATGGCACTGAAACGTGGTCGCTTACTATGGGCCTCATAAGAAGGCTCAAAGTCACTCAAAGGGCAATGGAGAGGACTATGCTTGGAGTCTCTCTGCGTGATCGCATCAGAAATGAGGCCATCCGCAGCAGAACCAAAGTAACCGATGTAGCCCTCCGAATTGCTAAACTGAAGGGGCAGTGGACGGGGCACATTGCACGTAGAACCGATGGCCGTTGGGGCCAAAAGGTTCTTGAGTGGCGACCACGAACCGGAAGGCGCAGCGTCGGTAGACCCCCCACAAGGTGGACTGATGACCTGGTACAGGTCGCGGGAGTCCGCTGGATGCGGGTGGCGCCGCACCGGTCATTGTGGCACTCTTTGGGGGAGGCCTAATGTTCAGCAGTGGACGTCTTTCGGCTGATATGATGATGATGATGATGAAACTCCAAAAAATGGGGTGTTCGTGATTATATTGGTTTTTATAACTCCATTTAAGTTGACATCTATTAGTACATTGTAGAGCATAAAATTTGCAACAAGTTTTACTCTAAGATGTCTTTATGCGTTTAACTGTTTACAAGAATAAACGGTTACAAAACTGACACGTTTAAAGATTCTCGGAGCGATCATTTTTGAAACTATGTAGTTAAGCTAAATAATTGTTTTAGAAACTTCAAAATTATTTTATAAGACCTATCTAATGATATGGCACACGTTGATAGTTCCTAAAAATATTATTTTTAACATTTAGTTGCATGTATGGAGTGCCCCCCTTAAACATATTTTTTACTACAAAACTAAGTAGCAGCACATATATTAGACCTTTGATTGAGATTTCTTGAATATACGCCGTATGCGACCCGCCCGCCCATCTGTCCGTTAATCTGCATATCACAGCCATATTACTCGGTACCTTAGGTCACTACGAAAGTTTTGAGATACAAAAAAACTACTACAGGTATTGAAATATTTTTTATTACAGTTTCTCAAAATACTCTCCGTTAGCTTCTATGCAACGGTTCATCCGCCTAAACCATGATTTGTAGCATTCCCGGTACTCTTCTTTAGGAAGGTCTTGTACGGCCTGCAAGTAGGCATTCCGAGCATCCTGAGGACTATTGAATCGCGTGTCACGAAGTCCGAGTTTGATTTTCGGGAAGAAAAAGAAATCGCAAGGAGCTAAATCGGAGCTATATGGAGGATGACACAACTCTTCGATATCCGTACGCTTCAAAAAGTCTTTGGTGAGAATGGCCTTGTGTGGCGACGCATTGTCATGATCATGTTCATGATGCAGAAATAGCCCCCTCAAACCAGATTTAGGTCGTTTTTCAGTCAAATTTTTAAACACAACCGGTAAGCACACTTCAGTATACCACTGAGAATTCACAGTCTTTTGGACATAAACACTCAATGGATTAATTATTTAATGGAGCGGTCTATTTTTTCGTATATTTAAATAATCCTATGCTTCAATTGCTCGTAGATTTGATAAGACGCGCTATACATGGCATTGAATTAATCTAATTATTACGAGTTGCAATCCATACAAAATAATAATTTGACTTGTTTATTTCTAATGTGACATGCCATATTGACGTAAAAATTTTACTTTTTAATAATAGTTTAGGATAGTAATAAGAAGGTTTATCACATCTATTAAACGTCATGATGAATATCAACCATACCATCATATACCATTTACTGCTTTATACCAGCTAGATAAGGTTTGGTTTTGTATATTGATGACATAGTTTTGATTTTGTTATTATGTCAGATATTTATGCGGTCGACCTGTCATCCGATGTTAAAGCTTTCACAGAGGTTAGTTATTTATGCCGGTAGCAGTAGTCACATAATTTTGCTTTTGATAGGTAATCAGATATTTTTAAGTGGACGGATCCGATATTTATGCTGATCGATGCAAAACGATGTTTATGCCGGCCAGAAACCATCACATATTTTTACCGTGGAAGTGTCGTCATATACTTTTGCCCTCAATGGAGAATTAGATATTTTTACAGTGCTGCCCACAGTCATATATTTATGCTGGTGACTGTACGAGCTGGGGTTTGAACCCGCGACCTTCGGATTGAAAGTCTGACATCTCACCCCCGGCAGCCAGCAGCGATTATTACTTACAATTTTTTTACAATTAATGAGTTTATATTATCAACCGGCGATACTCTGCGTAGCTTGTACGAAAGGTAAAAATCCATATTTCACTACAATTTTCCCCCAAACTAATCGATTAACCGACCGCTAAATACTGAATTTCATACACACTCCATGAAGACAATAGGTCTTCTGTAGGGCGCCTTACTCTATACAACCCCACCATCGCCGTTCAAAATGCCTTATCTTACTTGCAAATCCATGTCGCTTACGATCTTTAAGAGTTGAAAGATAGAATACAGATAGTAATCCAAAATGCCGTAAGTTACTTAAAAACCGTGTCGGTTAGGACGTTCTAGAATTAAAGGGTAACGTGTAAGGCGAGTCTTACAATGGATCGAGGTCAGTGGATGTGGAGCAAGTGGGTTTTAGTGTATCGATTTTGATAGGGAGTTCGAGGTCGCGGGTTCGGATCCTGGTTTGAGAGGGCAGAGCGCCCACTGAACTCCATTCCCACCGGTTTGCCTTTCAGACAGTTGGAAGCTTTTTCTAGGTCACGAAGAAACGGAAAGCTGAAGCAGCTTCGGGTTACCCACGAATATTTTCAAGTAGAGGGTTATTTGGAACCTTAAGACACACACATCGTGGAAAGAAGGTGGAAAGATACTTTTGCAACACGGCTACAGCAACCTGCATAGAGTGTACCTATGTAATGGGGAAAGCCGGTGAAAACTTTTTGTAGAGGGCGCTGTTCCAGATTCCATACAATAAGAGAAAGAGATACATACAATGAGAGAAAGAGACAGAAGATGAATGGTCGGTAGTATGGAGTCAAAAAGCTTTTCTTTGGCAAAAAGCTTCTCTATGGCGTTAATTTACAGCATTTTAATTTGATTGTATTTCAGAAACCGGTGGATTTCAATTTCGGAGCAATTCGAGACAAAACAGTCATTTTCGCGAAAATAAATAAAAAGTACTTCACGCATACAAATTTAGCTTTTCTAAGAACCTATGTTGGAGATGTCACTTTGACAGTTGCCTTTCCCATTTACCACAAATTAGAAACGGATGTCGTGTGTATAATAAAAAAGTTACTCTTCGACCTCTCGTTCTCTCTTGTGGCTACTGTACTTACATCGGAAACGTGCATATCTTACCTGAATAGTATGATATCTCACAAATTTAATAATGTTCCCATTCCCAAGAATTGTTTTTATTCGTTCCCAACACCTGTTTTATCTCGAGCAAGTTTATATAATTGTATCCTGTGTTATTTCCATCACTTACCAAGCATTTGAGTAATGTTAACCAGAATAACTAATATACTTAACATAAAACATACAAAGGGAGGGTTATCTAGGGGACTGTGTCTCGTTTTGACTAAGGAGGTAATGACGTCATCAGACAATTAAAATGTCAATGTGTCAAATGTGACAATTTTGTAACGAGTGCGAGTGAGACACCACCCCCTACATTATGCTCTCTATCGGACCGTTTTTACTACTTTTTACTAGTCACCTATGAACGACTGTTTTGCTCGGTAATAAGGTTTAAATGTGGTTAAGGAAATAGAGTAAGAGTTTTTTTTTTTTTTTTTATATATTCAAATAACAACTTAGATTTTGTACATGTATATTCTCGTCAAATGTTACGTTTGATGGCGAAAGGCGCTCTGTTTTATACTTTAACAATTTAACCTATTAAAGAGTAAAGTCCGGTTTAATCATATTTTTCTGATTGGTGGATTTTGACAGCTGCTGTCAAAAAGTCCTCTCGTCACAGTGCCACCACCTGGTAGAAAAATCTTTTTCGGAAACCCTCGTTGTCATATTTGTTATTAAAGCCTGACCAGAAATAATATGATCATACGCCACGTTGCGAAATTTCATTGGAACTAATTTCTTACACTGGCAATAATTTTAATGATAGGTTGTCACTGTTGTCAGTGTTTTCTTTGAATAATAGTAACGTGTTGAATATTAAATAATAAATGACCAAAAATGGCCAAAACTATTCATAGTCAAGAGCGAAACATTGTAAGTAATGTATAATATAGTTTGGCAAACCATTTCTGTCAGTAGAAAACCGAGGCAAATTCAAATTATGTACATGTGGCAACACTGTGTGATGTGATGAGACACCGTATTTCGTGACGAACATTTCAACTCACTTTTCTTTTACATTGAATCTGTATCTGCATTTTACTCTCTCATCTTAAGCGCGAGTGAGATAGAACTCCGGCAACGTTCTCCATTCAATTTAAATTAGTTTTTAAGGCATACGTCCATTGCCTCAACCAGATTATCAGTTGATGACAGATTACACGAAATCTGTCCGTCTCCTTTTTACACACAGTAAATATGTCACCTAATGAAAGGTGCGGAAATACTAACAAAAAATTTAAAACATAAAATTCGATGATCATTGCTGCTTTTTTCACTGATTCTTAGTGTTGTCATATTTTTGTTCGCTGTACATTGCTACTGCGTTTGTTGTCTGGCCAGACTATAATAAACTGCAGGAAATAAAACGGTCGAGAGATGAAACTATTTCGCTACGAAACATTTTCAAATTAACATCAGAGCTGACAGGTAATGTAGTAATTATGTAACTGTTACGTACCTATGTAATTACGTACAGTTGCATACACTGCTTTATCTACACACATATTATAAATCCTAAATGAAGTGTTCGGAAACCATTAAAATGACCGCCATTGCACCGCCATGACCAACTCGATTGTGTCGGCGGTCGGACGGGCGCGTGCCGGCGGTCGGAAAGGAGAGCAGATTTTCATTACGTTACCGTAGGTAATGACTTTTCATACGTTTTTACCACACTGTCACAGATAATACACTGATGTTACGTTACTGGTTGCAATAATGGTGTTAATTACATATGGTTTCCGAACGCGGAATAGAGGATTTATGACATTGGTGTAGATAAACAAATAAAGGTATCAACATACCATAGAGAATAATATACGTTTTGATCATATTGAACTGTTGCCATATAGGTAAATGAGAATAACAGCGCCTCTTGACAGTAATCACTAATCATATATTTCTGGTAAAGCTTTAAATGAAGATTCAATGAAAAAGAGGAGCATGGTAGAGTTCACATACAATGAGATGGTAAAAAAAAGCCTTTGAAGGTTTTATCCGTTTTGTAGTCACGTCACAGTCAGTCTTTATAAAAAAGTTTTTTTTCTGTATTACGCGGCTACAGAACGTCCTTTAATTTTATTATTTCCTCGGGGATTTTCGGAATAGGCCATTATATTTTATTAACCGTTTCGTAAATAAAGCTGGAATTGGCTTGTAATTTCAGTGTTAATACACGACCTATTAAGATTTTAAACAATTAAACTACGCTACTTACTCGTAGATGTACTAATAAAAATGCTAATGATAGGTATTACAGTAGAAGCGCTAGTAGCCTGGCGGTAATACGTCCGACTTTCAATCCGGAGGTCTCGGGTTCAAACCCCTGTCCGTACCACTGAGATTTTCGGAACTTATGTACCAAATATCATTTGATATATACCAGTCGCTATTCAAAGGAAAACATCGTGAGGCAACCGGATCTAATCCCAATAAGGCCTAGTTTTCCCTCTGGGTTGGAAGGCCAGATGGCAGTCGCTTTCATTAAAAAATCTTGGGATTAGGTTGCCAAACGGACCCCAGGCTCAATGGATCAGTGGCCGGGACAAATGCTAAGAGGATGACCCGGTGTCTGTAATCAAATCTTGCAAGTTAAATTTGACCCAGTTCACGGTTTCCGATTGAGCTAGTTTTGCCCGCATGTGTATACAGGATGTTACAAAAAGCTGGTGATCTGTTTAAGGGCATAAGTGGTATCATATTCTTTATGAAAAACCAAACAAAAAAATTTTTACGCAAAAAATGGTTTTGTATGCAGGGTCAGCCAGCTTTTTTTTTTTTTTTGACGGAGTGAAATGCGTTAACGCATCCCCCCAGCCCCGGGGTAAGGGTCTTGCGGGGGGTATGTGGGACTCGCTCTTCCTGCCTCTCTTCTATCAAAGAGAAGGTGAAGAGAATACCCACTAAAACACTCCAGGCTAACCGCCTAACCGTTCGTGGGGGGCATCACGGGTCCATCAGTCATTCTCCGCGATACCCCCCCTGGGTCAGCCAGCTGGGATGACATGTCTCATACAAAAAACAAAATTTCGCATCCAAAAAAATGTTCTCCTACTTTTTGTTAGTCGCAATACGAGACCAATTATGCCCTTCAACGGATTTATATCCCCATTATTTTTGTTACAATCTGTATTGAGTAAAGATGCAATATTGTGATTTTATTTATTTATCTACTAGCTTTTGCCCGCGGCTTCGCTCGCGTTAAATTCGGGTTAACACGGTTCCCCTTTCCTGATTTAAAACACAGAAGAGAACTCGGAACAGAATGAACCGCACACAAATAGTCCGCATAACTGTTTTTTTTTTTATATGTTTAGGTAGGTAATATAAGATTAAGTTACCTATATAAGGACTCTCTGTATGCCCATTAAGTGCTTTATTTTAATACATCTATGCCTATATATAATATTGTAAGATGAACGCCTGCAAGTATAATGTTAATATAAATTGTTGTTTGGGGTGAACTGAAAACCAGCGCTGTAGTTGCTAGTCTGCGCCACAGCAAACGCTGAGTACATCCCTTTTGTCACACTGTCTGTTTCTTTTAATTTTGAATAGATTAAGAAAATATCCTTTATCTACACTCATACTGTAAGTACTCTAAAATGCGTTCAAAAACCGTAGACAATGACAAGCATTACAACAAACGATTTAACTATGATAAGTTTCTTATCTGCGGCAGTAACGTAATTTTAACTATGCATGCTCAAATATTGTTAAGCAATGAGTTTCAAATTTGGAACATCGAATTTGATAACATAATGTTACCGCCATGGCCAACTCGAATGGTCCCGCGCGAGCGCCGGCACAATCGAGTAGGCCATGACGGTACAATGGCGGTCATTTTATGGTTTCCGAACAATTACTTTAATATATATAATATGAGTGTAGATAAAGCAGTGTATGCAACTGTACGTAATTAGGCCTTAAAACACTCGTGTGATCTTATTATGAAATTCGCCTGCGGCTCATTTCATAAAACCACACTCATGTTTTAAGGACCCTTATTACGTAACAGTTACATAAACTACTAATTTTTATTTTATTTTGTTGCTTCTTGTATGGTATGTTTTAAGTGACAATAAACCTTTATTCTATTCTATTTTATTCTATACCAATTTATAGCTTTCTACCTTGAAAATTGCGGAATGCTCCATACAAACTTCCACCCCCCATTTTAGGGAAGTGGGGGGTTAGAAAGAGACAAAAAGTAGCCTATGTCACTCTCCATTCCTTCAACTATCTCCACTTAAAAAATCACGTCAATTCGTCGCCCCGTTTTGCCGTGAAAGACGGACAAACAAACAAACAAACAAACAAACACACACATACACTTTCCCATTTATAATATTAGTATGGATTTTTATGCAATTTAATTACACAGCATGACAGTTATTACACTAAAGCACTGTGAAATTACAATTTAAGGCTAAAGAACAAAATAATTTACAAAATCATATGACCTAAAAACAATAAACACATATGAATATGACACAATATGTCAAACAGGCACAGTTGAGGGCCGAACATCCATCTTCATTGATGACATGATGCTAATCTGATGATGGAGCTGGAAGGTGGCCATACAAACTCCTCAATTACTCAAAATTATGCTGTCGTTTTTGGGCTCATTGCATTCGTCTTGGTGAGCAGTTAGGGATTGCACTAAGAAAAGTACAGTTAGCAATAAAAACTTGCCACAAGAACTAAGTTTTTTTGTAGTTTCTTTCAATTTTATTAAATTTAAACTTTCATGAGACATACTATCACTATAAAATATAAGCTCTCCGAAACATGTCGCGCGAAGTGACTAAAGTGACGTGAATGTAAACGTTATATTTTATAGTTCATTCAATTTATTGTGTTTGCAAATAAATTTATTTTCTTTCTTTCTTTAGTCAAAAGGAGCATTGTTGCCATATTAATAAATCAATTTCCTTATTTTACTCTCCTCACTAGCACTCTTTATACACGGAGAGCTGGCCACGTCAGATATGACACAATAATAAGAGCAACGAAACCCCTCTAGTCAATTTGTTATACTATGCTTATTTCTAGATCTGCATATCTGGCAGCTGTAAAGTGGCTCCACCACTTCAAGAAAACTAATCCTAGAATTCTAAGTTTGATGGAATATTATGAGAAATTATATAAATAATTAGATTATATCATTCCCAATAGTTTCTGTTGGGGGAAAGTAGTGCCAAACGACGTATAATGTCATTCATAGTTTGTCGGCTACTGTTTTTGTTTCCGTAATTATTATTACGGAAACAAAAACAGTAGCCGACAAAAAAACAATTTTGCAATGATTTTTCTTCTATTGTTAAAATGTAGGCCATGTTCTTTATAACTGAGACAACTTCGGCAGTTTTAACCCATTTTGGTATTATTCTTTTCCAATTTAAAAAAATTGCTAGTCTGTCAGTCTGACCTCCACGTATTAAAAGTTGCCAGATGGCCGGATCTAGCAATAAGGATTCTATAGCAATCTAACCAGACGGGTGTTATTGTGTCATATCTGACGTGGCCAGCTCTTAGTCCATTAACGACATAACCCCAACACTTCACCAAAAAAAAATAACAAAACTCCACACAACCATATCTCCGATTTCCTACTTGCCTAAATAATGTTCCGAGTGTACTTGACGAGTTGAAGGACGCTCGAAGGACCGACGACTATACTTGAGAAGGTTTTGTGGACATCGTTAGTCCGCACGGACACTCGGCATCAATTATATGTTAGAAGATGTAAAGGTATTAGAGTTTATTTTATATGAAATAGATGCTTTAACAAATGATCCATCTAAGGGCATAATTGGCATCGCGAGTATTGCGAGTAAGAAAAAGAAGAAAACAATTTTTGGACTTGAAAAAAAAATTGTATGGGACATGTCGTCCCAGCCGACCAACCCGGGGATACAAAACCATTATTTTTCGCGAGATTTTTTTTTCTATTTTTTTACACCTTGTGTGGTATTTTGATTAGTTTAACATCGAAAAGGTTATCCCTATGGATATTAAATAAATAATAATAAATATAGTACATTGTTGTAGAGGCTTGAAAGTAAGCTATAGGTGGATCGAGTTAGTTCGAAGATACGAGTCCACCTATAGCGCTTTCGGCCGAGATATTACATAGTGCTTTTCACGAATACTGTGAGGAAATAAAAAAGACGTTTGTCATAATAATATAAATGCTTTAATAGAATATCCAATTCAGTATTCCTTTCCCGCCTTTTTACTTTTTTTTTCACTTTCAAGAAGCGTTTTTCTGTTGTTTGCTTCAGAGGCGTTTTGAATCAAAACGCCTCTTGAATTTTCATTTCGATCAACATTTTTGACAGAAAACCACAAACGGCTAAAAAAGTAAAAACGCCTTAAAGGTTTTGACGTTTCTTTTTTTTTAAACAGTTAGTTTGCCCGATAAACAACCTTATTTTATTTTTGTAACATAAAGTTGTGCCAAAAAAAAGACCTTTTAATGTTTTTAATGAATGCAATGACATAACTGGACTATTTACTTTCCAACTAATGACATTTCATCGCTACAATAACATTGCTGTAGTGGTGGTTCAGGTGCTACAGCAAATGCTTACTTTCCAGCTTGGATTTTGACCATCTTTTGTCACATTTCCGAACAGTAGCGTGAAAAATAAATAGTATAAGTGCAGGCACACTTTCGCATACATAATATTAGTATGGATTGAAAATTTAAGAAATGGAAAGTTTTAATTACCTATCCTACAATGTGAGATTTTCCTAAATTTTCATATGTGGAAAATTTCACAATTTTGGCAACATTCCGTTTTCGGCACATCAGTCATAGCTAGTGCTACAGGCTACGACGTAGCACTACAGGCTTAGTTTCAACTTTCCCCGCTACAGTTTGCTACGCGTTACGCTCGTAGCCGATCCTAGCATTTTGCTTATATGTAGAGGAAAGCGAGTGCGAACAGAGAGCCCGACTAGCGGGCTCCTGGTGCGGAAAGTGTTAAAAACAAATAAGTTCTAATTATATAAGGTGTAACAAAAATAATGGTAATACATTTAAGGGCATAATAGAGAACATGCATGAAAAATATTAAATTGAATTTGTTCTATAAACACGTTCAACAACCCTCAATTAATATATATAAGTGGAAATCCGTAATAATTTTTAACAGTTTTTTAAAGATATTGCGGTTTAAAAACTTAAAATTTTAGGTTTTTTTTTTTATACCTCAAATGTAT
This sequence comes from Pammene aurita, assembly GCA_947086415.1. Lineage (NCBI taxonomy): Eukaryota > Metazoa > Arthropoda > Insecta > Lepidoptera > Tortricidae > Pammene > Pammene aurita. The sequence goes on from OX352315.1 coordinate 11,962,231, forward strand.
TTTCGAAAAATTAGTTCGATTACTTATAGAGAAAAAAAATGTGCGACAACTATATAGCTAAACGCATTTTTTCGTGCCTAAAATTACAAAAATCTTCCAAAAACTTGTTCCTTCCAAACAGTTTTCTGCAACTTTGTGGTCGGTGACGTCACAATCCTCACACTTTTTGTATGGGGCGTTTTGACGCGCGGCGCAGACGCCTAAAGTATTTTCACATTTTTGACGTTTCAGGGCTATCATAGATAGTAGGTTTATTAGAGACATTTGAATCTACAGGGAAATAGAATCGAATGACGTCTTCCAAAAAAATCCTGCATGTTCCTAATTCGTCATAATATTCTAATTATGAAAAACTAAGAAAAAAAAACAATACTTTTGTATGACATGCAATAGAAACAACATATTGTACGCCAAACACTGGCTGATAGTGACGCACTACATGTAACAGAATATCATTATCAATACTCACTTTCGTACAATAAATTATTTGTATTTGACGGTTGGCCGGTTAAAACGACGTGTTCCACACAAAAAAAAAATTTTTTTTCGCTTCCAAAAAATTTTTTTCCTACATTTTCCTAGTCGTAATACGATACAAATTATGCCCTTAAACGGATCACCAGTATTTTGGTTACACCCTGTATACCTACTCGTACGTGAACCAGTAATTGGCTCATTCTACTTTTTTGTGACCATTAACCATTGCCCGAAAAAAGTATGTCAGACATTGAAATTGTGTATGAAATTGTATTCCTAGATTATACCTGAACTAAATAATAGGAATTTGTTAACCAAAATTCATATATTACTATTGATTAATGTAAAAAAATGGTAACGCAGTGGTAAAAGCCTTATTTTTATACAAATCAGGAGACAACCAAGGTCCACTGAGTTACTGTGATTAGGAATATTTAGTTGTTATAATTAAACTAAGTATTAGAGTAAAAACACCAAGCACCGTTATAATATATGATTTAGTTATGGGAATCAGTGGAAAACACAATATTAAACATTAGAATCTGCGGGCGCGGTCGGCGCGCCATGTCGAATGACAGTTCGGAAGTCACATTCTCTAGTGCAGGGATAAAACACGTTCTGGAGCTGTCAGTAGTGCGGGGCTACGTCTGGTGTGTTGCCTTTTATCTCGGCCATCTTCTGACCCAACCTTCGTCCCGAAGGTCATTTCTCTATGGTCGTCTGGTGCTTGCGGCTGGCTGCGCAGTCGCAGCAAACCAGACCTCCACCAGCTGGCAGTAGCCTCCACCTATTCGCGAGTCTGCGAATTTAATAAGCACAATTTATGCGCAATCCTACATAGCATAAGCCTTGACAACTTAGACCAAGATTCTCAGCCCCAATATAGCCACGCTTGAACAAAGGCTTCTTATACCATTAGGTATAGGATTTTGACACATAAGGATTCAGACAACAGTTTGTATTTTATCACCTTAATTCAGCCGTGGCAAAAGCCCAGACAAATGCTCGAAGAATTATTGAATTAAAATTAGTGACAATAACATAACGTGAAGAGTGCGACACCCAGCGGTGGGTAGAAAAAACGTTTATTTTATACAATGCCATCTAGCGGCAAATAGTAAAGATTTACTTGTTAATTTAATGGGAATATTACCAGAAATAATCGGGTAATTGCAATCTTTGTGGATTATTTGTAGAGCATTTCATAGATTTAAATATTTTCTCTAAGTCCAGTTAAGTGTAACATTTCCTACTACTACTAAATGTAACATTTCCATGACTGCTGCATGATAGACCCACGGCTAAACATAGCGACGATGAATCGCGCCTCCTTAATGGCAATAACATGGAACAGACTTACAGTTGGCTCCTCCGCTGTAAGCAGCAAAGCACCGCACCCACAAGGAGTAGAACTCGCTATCAACAGCTAAACAAGTGACGCGTACAGATGCATACTGATAGCCGCTCTCCAGTGCAGCACATGGGAACAGAAATTAACTGTTACATAACAAGTTCTATTTCACACACATGTGTCAACTAAGTTTCTCAATACAAATGCAACATGAACTTGTTTCTGTAACTGAATGTATCTAGTCGGTTGACACTCGAATCATGAAGTATATGAATAGCAGGATGATTATGATTAAGTAGCTGAGTCAGTATTGTTAAGAGCAAATCATTACCAATATTAGTTGCATTCATCAATACAACATCTTTACGTTGTTCAATTTTAACAGGGTACGACTGTCTAGGGACTGTAGTACATTAAGCCACAACAGAGGTTTATAAATTTGTATAGATAGATGCTTAATAGTTAGATGTCAATTTTAGACCATTGACATATAAATAACTGTGGTCTCAATTCTATATTTTGAAGAGCACAGAAAGATAGCATCAATATTAGCAATATAATAATAATTGTTGTGGAGTCATAATTGAATACTTTCAGTCACTGCCTTGTGCGACCAATTTGTTTTTTCTCTGAGGAAAAACAAACATTACCGTCTGACCACGGGCTGAAGGCGCGGCGATTACAAAAGCTTAGCGCTCTCATAAAATGGTTGGCGCGAGGCCCGTCGAACACACGCATTCGTATTAAATAGCTGGGCGTCCCGAACACTCGCTCCAACTCTATCGGAAACCGAAATTTCACCAGCGATCTGTGAAGGCATAATTTCAAGCGCCCGTTTCAAAGTAACCTTGAGATAATCGCTCTTTAAGGTTATAAAATATCCTCTTGTAAGACAACATCTCAAGCTAACCTTTTGAGATTAAAACAACAAATAGTAAGAGATATACAATAGGATATTATAAATAACACTTAACGTAACTTCTGAATGTTACGAGGTTAATTAAGCCCACGGACGGCTTTTTAAAGCCTGCGTGGTAAAACTCGAGTTAAACAATGGGCTATGGGCTCCGCCTTTTGAGGTTTGCCCGAAAACAGTATAAAACCTTTTAGCAACAGTCCGCGTTTTAAGGCCTTTGCTGCAGAAATTGGCCTGTTAAGGGCAATATAAAAACGTTTGGCAACAGTCCGCCTTTTAAGGCCTGTGCTGCAGAAATTGGCCTGTTAAGGGCAATATAAAAACGTTTGGCAACAGTCCGCCTTTTAAGGCCTGTGCTGCAGAAATTGGCCTGTTAAGGGCAATATAAAAACGTTTGGCAACAGTCCACCTTTTAAGGCCTGTGCTGCAGAAATTGGCCTGTTAAGGGCAATATAAAAACGTTTGGCAACAGTCCGCCTTTTAAGGCCTGTGCTGCAGAAATTGGCCTGTTAAGGGCAATATAAAAACGTTTGGCAACAGTACGCCTTTTAAGGCCTGTGCTGCAGAAATTGGCCTGTTAAGGGCAATAATGAAACGTTTGGCAACAGTCCGCCTTTTAAGGCCTGTGCTGCAGAAATTGGCCTGTTAAGAGCAATATAAAAACGTTTGGCAACAGTCCGCCTTTTAAGGCCTGTGCTGCAGAAATTAGCCTGTTCGGGCAATAATGAAACGTTTGGCAACAGTCCACCTTTTAAGACCTGTGTTGCAGAAATTGGCACCGGAAGTAGTCCACCAACGTCGCATACAGCTAAAGGGCTTGACAAAAACCAAAACGTGGTACACAGCAGACAGCCTGGCCCCAAAACTCTGAAACGCAACTTAATTTGACAGAGCACGCTCCATAACAGTTGATTCAGATTTCTGAGGGCACAGCAACGCTAGCTGACGCATCTGCCACGACACAAACAACAGCTCTTCCAAAAAAACCAGCTTTATTCAAATGCTACAAACCAGCAGTACTAGAACCCAGTTTCAGCGAATAAGTTTGAGCCCAAGCCAGGACCCTCATAGAAGAACATACTTGTACCGCTATGGCAACCCAACGATAATTAATCACAATATGTTGACCCGAATCTGCAACTCTGTTAAAACACGCTTAACAAGGACGAGATCACACTACCGTAATCAAAATGACAGCACTAGTCCTTAATATCAATGCCACCAAGTGTGAGAAAGCACCTACACATCGACACACTACAACGATGAACAACCTGGCTGCACCTTTCCGTGCTCCCAAGCAGCATAGATACTGAAAAACATAACATTTAAGCACAGTGAAGCCAGAACAGAAGCCCGAGTTACCGAGGATTTCCTCATATCGAGGTATTCGTCTTGTCGAGGTTTCACTGTATCTGAATAAAACATAAGGTGTCGTAAATATTACACAACACGACAGTGCTGTAATATCACAATCGCTTAGGCAAAGTGTATATTCACTAATTTGTGATACCAATTATAATGACATCAAATAAGAGTCAAACCTAACACACAAATCACACAATTAACACAAAACATGTTGTACGCTTCCATGAAGTAAGCACCCTGTACAAAACAGCAATTATATATTAAAATGCAGTAGAACATAACAGAAGTCCGAGTTACCAAGTATTTCCTCATATCGAGGTACGACTTATTGGGGTTCCACTGTACTTCAATGAAAGTGTAGAATATAGCACAATACGGCAATGCTGGAATATCACAGTCGCTCAAGCAAGGAATACACTTACCAATTTGTAGCTGGTAACCTTGAACGAGGCATATATAGTATTATTATTTTTGGTAGCTGACTATTAGGTAACCGAAAATCAGACCAGCAAACATTGAAAGAATAAATGAGTTCAAACTGCACACAATATTGTCATTACTGTATTTTTGACTCCTTGAACATCAATATATTTAATGTCCTATTCCATTTGATTGACACAGACATACATGACATGCAGACTGTTAATGTCCTTAGAGTGACTTCTTTCTTCCCATTACTACTCTCACCAGTGTCTAGGCGTCGTCAGTGTCATGTAAATCCTCACTCCATAACACATTGCATCTTGGGAACTCCACCTGGCAAACCAGGTCATAAATTATTGGTGCCAGTATTTTTAACAAATTTGTTCACCAAAAATTTTACTTGTACAATCTAGAAAATAAATCTGAAACATAATGCAAGATGAGATACATTTAATATCTATCATTGCTAATGTCTGAATAAGACATTGACCCTAATCATGTGGCACCACTAGCAACTTCTATGTAACAATATGTCTGTGGTTGACTTGATGATGTTTGGATGAATGAAATGTTTGCCATACAAATAATAGTACATTACTTACCTAGGGCTGTAAAAAAAAGAAAGCCCGAAATCGCAGGTATTTGGGACCCGAGCCGCAGGCGAGGGTTGTAAATATGCGATAGAGGGCTTTCTTTTTTACTGCCCGTGGTGAGTACACAATTTTACGTCCCCACCTGGCCATAATGCGAGTTTTACCGTAAGCGTAGCGAGCGGTAAAACTCACATTATGGCCAGGTGTGACGTAAAATATAATCATCTCTATAGACATAGCCATCATCACAATGAGCCATATGTATAAGTCAATATTTCATTCAAAATGTTCATGCACACAATACAATATTTAAAATATTCTGCATTTTTAGATTTGAAAATAATTGTAGATGGTTACTATAACAAATGTAGTAGTATTATTCTGCTTTACCAATTACAGCAACCTAATGCAAAGCCCATGACAAATATTTACCAGCGGGCTGGATTCAATATTTGACATAGACAATGACAAAACTATAGTATAAATAAATAGATGTCTTTGTCATTCAAAAAGTACACATGAATATCATACAGTTAGTGTAACATACCCCTACTAACATAAGATCAGTATAAAACATGTGGGTAAATTATAATTTAGAAAATTTTAAATGAATACCTCGCCTTCCATATGATAGTGGTAAATAATGTTTTATTTTATTTTATTTATACCACGAAGGTGGCAAACAAGTATACAGCCCGCCTGATGGTAAGCAGCTACCATAGCCTATGGACGCCTGCAACTCCAGTGGTGTGTACATTACCGACCCTTTACAAAAAGGAGGATTCACTGTGTTGCCGGCTAAAGGAACAAGAGGGTCCTCGTCCTCAACACACTGGGTCCTCTTTGAGCTCTTTTCCAGCAAAAGAACACAACACTATGAGTAGAGTAGGGTATTGTGTTATTCGTAACAACACCTTTGTTAGTGTAATGGATTATTACATACCTGTGATCTATGAGAACTAACCACATGTTGTTTTACATATATCCAGTTGTTTTTATCCTCGGGCATGGCCAACCATTAGTATGAACATGTCGACAACGGGCCAAATCCATGCATGTTCAAAAGTCAGATTATAAGGTCAGAGTGCATTCCTATGACATTTCTGAAATTTACACAGAACAAACAACACAACAAAACATACAATTAGTTGCAATACACACATGAGGAATGGTAAGGACATATGCACACATATTTTGAATACTAATGATTTCCTTGTCAGACTCTACACTGATAACCGCTGTCTCTCAAACATACTTTGATGAAACTCACATTTAAAAATATTTACATGAATGTTACTTGGCAAGCTATCTGATAACAGCCATGATGTACAATCATTCAATGTGGGGTATCATTTAAAGTCTAGAGTACAATTGTAAATGTTACCCAATTTGTAAATTACATGTATGTTTTACTTGATAAAAGTGGAGAACTTACCATCATTATTAGTTAGTTACCTGAACTACTTATACTTATCCATGATATGTAATTGGACAATCCCAGTGTCCAGTAATCCATTATGGTACTTGACAGTACCTGGTCCCTGATGGTCTCCGTTGTGACACAAACTTAATAAAATGCTTGTTGCATGGTGTCACTATTATCTCAAGTAGGAACATCACTTTATAATGATACTGATAGCTTTCTGAAAACAAAACACGCATAGCGAAGCACTACTTGTGCCTACTCAAAATTCACCGCCAAATATACAGCATTATGTTTTTCTGAGCTTTGTTAAATCACACTTCTTCTTATGGTTATGGCGGCTTCACGATTACCAAAGGTGTGAATCGTAGACTAGTTGTCATCTTGATGTTTCACGACGATTGTAACTGCCGATTCCGTTAATGACGAGGACATTACTTACCGAGACCCCACTTCGTTTATACGAAGTTACTTACTTATTTTATGATTCCATATGTGTATTTATTAGTATTATTTATTTCTGGTGTTGATGCATTTACTCATAAGAATCAGGTTAACCGGTTTAATAAGTTTACAACATTGAAATAAGGTAAAGCAATTGAACCACGGAATCGTTTGCAAAATTGTATGGAAGCGGGCTAGAATCCGACTTCTGAAGTTATTAGAGTAAAAACACCAAGCACCGTTATAATATATGATTTAGTTATGGGAATCAGTGGAAAACACAATATTAAACATTAGAATCTGCGGGCGCGGTCGGCGCGCCATGTCGAATGACAGTTCGGAAGTCACATTCTCTAGTGCAGGGATAAAACACGTTCTAGAGCTGTCAGTAGTGCGGGGCTACGTCTGGTGTGTTGCTTTTTATAAGCTATCTTGCTTGATAGCCCAATTAAGCCTCTTTCTCTGTCACAAAACAGCAAATGAAAGTAATGGGCAAATATGCGTACACTCATTTACGAAAAAGAGTCAAGAACTTATGGACAACGAAAAGTGGAATGGTCCAATTGGCTTTCTAGTTTCCCTCCGCGAACCGTCCGATAAGGAACGTCGTTCCAAAAAAAAATAAACGAAATTAAACCTTGTTTTGTTATACGTAGGATTCATTATGGCTATTGGCTATAAACTTGTGGTAGTAAGTTAATGCGTTTTAGTTGTCACCCGAGGAAATAAACATCGTAACCTGTTTTTCTGTTTCATTAACTGAGTGACTTTATTTGGGTAATTATATACAGACATCGACAATAATATCGCCAATTCCTTGGAGTAAGGTGCCGCGCGGACCTCAAGCTCAATGTAGCTGAAGCAAAACCTGGGTAAAATATCTGACATGGCCTCGGTTACAGAGACACGTGTCACAAATCTCTGTGCTATTTGCTATTCATTATTACAAGTGACTGCTACGATCCGATCCCAAAGAATTGACATAAGCTCTAGTTTTTACGAGAAAGTTTTGCCATTTAACCCTCAAACCCAGAGGGCAAACTGGGCCTTATTAGAACTAGGTCCGGCTTTCTCACGATGAAAACAGTCAACCTAACAAGGAAAAAAAATTTCACCTCAGAAAAATTCATAAACATGCCAATGTATGCTTATAAAAACACAAACTTGAACTAAACCGCCAAGTCCGTAAAACCTCCAACAAGTTAAGCCGGTGTAATACCTATTGTTGTCCATTGTGCTGGCAAGGATCACGGTAATTTATACGTTGGCACAAAAGAACTGGGATGTTGGTTACATTTTACAGTTTTGCGGTTGGTTAGTGTAAGTAAGGGAAGCGGATTCTTAGTAGAATAGATATGAAAAAGTATTTTTTATTTCATTTTTCTCGCAAGCTTTTGTTGCTAACTGTTTTTTTCTTTGTACAATACCTAACTGCACACCTAGACCAGGGGTCGGAATCCTTTTAGCAGCCAAGGGCCACATAGTAGCAAACGAATTTGTCGCGAGCCACACAAAAAAATTGTGACTTTACAGGCAAAAAGGTACCACATTGTCGATTATCAGTAACGACGACTTCGAACAGGAGGCTCAGGAGCCCAAACACGACGGGATAATGTTGAGTACCTCGTTGAAGAAACCTATGGCCACCTTCCAGCTCCATGTCATCATAATATTGCATGGTCACGCAATATACATATGCGTGCAAAATTTCAGCTTAATCTAAAACCGAGAAGTGGGTCAAATTCAACTTGCAAAATTTGATTGCAGAGAGCCGGACAGGTGAAACTAGATAAAAGCTTGTAAAATGTAGGATTTCTCAGTTAGTGGTTACGTTAGTTGTTGGTTTTATGACTCTGTCTTGACTGTATTTTCGATGCAATTTAAATTAATAAAAACTTCGTAATCAGTTTATGTCTGTTGTGCTCAGATTCATACTGGAGATTGATTTGGAATCATTCAAAAACAAACGGAAATAAAACAATTCCCTCTAATAAATTTATTATGTAACTTGAAACACAAAGCAGATGGTATTAGAACTTGGCATCATTTTACCAAACACCCTATTTCGACTTTTCGACCTTCCTTTGTGAGAAGGAAATGTCAAGAAAATTACTAATTTTCTTTTATTTGCTAATGGAAACCTGAATGGCCAATGATTCAAAGATGTGCTTACATATTATTATTAATATTTGGCCAGTTACATATTATTAGGAATATTGTAAATGGAAGAAATAAAACCAGGGCCGCGATTCGAAAAATAAACACACACACTGGACAGACACTAGGGTGGGTCGCTTTAGTATGGGGTTTTTTTTATTTTTGTCTATTTTTTTTATAATAGTGATAAAAAGTTGACCCACCCTTAAAGCTTCAAAATTCAGAAAAAAAAAGTTTTGTAAGTTATTTCTAACTACCCGCGCATTGATTTTGAAATTTTGAAAATTTCTGATTTTTACTGAAATCTTAAAAAACATTTTTTATTTATTCAATCATTCAAAATAGGTGTTTTATGATTAAAAATGCAAGTAACATGGTATAAGACGTGTATTTAATTAAAAAATATACAAAACATACTAATGAAATGACCATGTTTAAACGTTCAAAGAGCGTTAAAATCCTTCTTACTTTCGAATTTTGGCATTATTTTTCGGCTTTGAATTTTCGCTTTTATCATACCTTCCCTGGCCGTTTTGTTGCATAACTGTAAAGAGGCTTCAGTGACTGTCTTTACCGCTCGCTCCACAGCTTGTGTATGACAGGGTAACCGTAGGAAAAGTATTTCGTCGCTGCCTCCTGACTCCACTATAGAAAGTAGGGCTTCATCAATAACATCGCTTAGTATCGGAGGTTGAGTGTATGTTTCCTGCCAGTCAATCAAATCAGTATAGCATGCAGCATCTAGATTAATCTTAGGCACCTGGAACACACGAAGGCTATGAAGATTACCAGAAGTAGTGGCATTTCTGGCTTTCAGAATACGCCTGGCAGCGATCTCTCGCACGTGCTTCTGAGGATCGCTTAACATAGCCAGGAGTAGGTTTTCCGGGTGAGCGAAATATGCGTTTCGTTTTATCACTGGATCAACCACCTTCTTCAGATCTGCAGAAAGATATCTTGAATGTGAGATTAACCTCCATAAGTGTCTTGCCCCGTCTTTACACGATGGGTGTGTTTTGATTTCGAACCAAACGGGAGTGTAAACTTTGACTACAAAGGCAGCAAGTTGTTTTAAGTTGCGCGATGGATTACTGGTTGAAACGTAAAGCCGCATGATTCGGTTAGCCTTTGTAAGCCATCGGGCGTGAGACATTTTGCCTGGAGAGCGATGCGACAAATTAGGAGGACATACGCCATTTATAACAGCTGATACTATGTCGTACAGGTAACGTTGGTCCGAACTAAGATCTTCGACTTTAGATATGTCTGGTAATGTCCCTTCTATCTGTTCGTAAGATACAACATCAAGCTTTTCACAGTCGTCACAAATTTTTGCACTTACATGCGCTTAAATCAAGCAGTTTTTCAGAACTTAACAAAAAATCTTGTTTTTTTACCTCTGAAAGACGCTTCCAAGACTTAATAAGATATTTACACTTAGCGTGATACGCTTTCAATAGTTGCAATACACGAACGTGAGATATTATCGGTATAGAAGCCTTTAGCCACAAACTTTCGACTTTCTGGGTTACTATTTCGGAAATCTCATTGACGGATGGCTCCTTTTTAGAATTATTTTCGAGTTTAAGACGATATCGTATGAGGTTATAATATTTCATAACATTTTTGTAAGTGGGTAGTTCGTTTTCATTTAGCTCATCACACGAACCAAAAATACGACAGCTGGTTGATCTTCTACTGCTTATCTCCATAATAAATGTCACTTCGAACAATAACAGTAAAAAAAACTATTAAATTATTAACAGAAATCATTAAAAGTAACGCGACCTTTCACATAGAAGTAATTGGTGTCACTAAAATAATGCGTCGTAATTTACGCAAGCATCGCGAACTTTGTGACCCTCCCCCGCACCCCTCAGCTTCCTGGAAATGTAACCTTGGCTCACAGTAGTTGCGTATTATTATTATTTTATTATTCCCGACGTTAAAACAGTTTTAAAACAATCTTTAAACTGACTTTGGCATATATTTTTGAACAAACGTATTCGGTGTTTTTTGAAAAATTTAAACGCAATGCGCGGGTAGAAAACATAATTTAAAAAAAATAAAAAACATAAGGTAGTGTTTGTTTTTAAATGGATCATCAATCCCGCACTATTAGAAATCGCGAATAAAAAAAAATTTTTTTCGACCCACCCTAACAGACACAGCTCCAACCCAACTCAATCCAACTCAACTCAACGCTATAACGACATTGACATTTGCTATTCGAACAGATTTTCATTCAACATTGGTCTCACATTGTTCGCACATCGGTCACACATTGTATCAATGTTGTACCAATATCTGTTCGAATAGCAAATGTCAATGTCTTTATAGCGTTGAGTTGAGTTGGGTTGGAGCTGTGTCTGTCCAGTGTGTGTGTTTATTTTTCGAATCGCCGCCCTGGTGAATTTTCGGGAAAGCATTGCAGTCCCAAGGATGCTTTCCCAAAATGTCAATGTCTTCCGGTCCACAGATTGAACCTAAGGATAAAGATATGTACTTATTAAATGTGATGTGTGAGTTTTGGGCCCTTGGATTATAATTGGTTCCGAAATGTCTCTTCTTTTGGAACTATACACAAATATGTAGATTTTTTTGTCTATGGTAGTGTGGTAGGTAGGTATACAAAGAGATATCTAGTTAGTTGCAGCTAAGATCACCAATATTTCGAGTGAAATGGAAGCCTTTTACCCGAGCTGAAGACTCTATTTTTCATTTTGTGGAAATTGAAATAGGCTAGTATTTAAAGGCACAACAAAAAAATTACCATAACCAAACTTTTATACTGACATGCGCAACAAAAATATCTAAATTCACATCAGATCATCGATTTGATGCACATTCAGATGTTTATGCTGCGCAAGTTAGTATTTTCTGATATGCGAAATAATATTTCCCATTGAAATACGTATGTACATTACTACTAGGGTTCATTTTTGGTATATGTACAAATATTAGCTTAGGTACAGACATTCTGTAATAAAAATATCTATGTATATTCGTGTGATTACGACGCGTCTAAATCTCCGATGTCATTTCTCCCGATTTCCCTCACTAATGTGACAGGATACGGTTCATAATTTCGCTTGTCACTTTTGGGTATTCCAAATGTCTCCTTTATTTCTTTCCAGGGATCGCAAATATTATTATTTATTATTGTTCTAGTCTTAGAGTATTCAATCCGGAGCGGCCATGTCTATCATTTTCTATACAAAAAATCTCTGCCGTTTTTGCGGGGGAGGGAAACGTCTAACATATGGCTATTCGTACGTAACGCATCAATAGCCACGTCAGATAAACGTTAGTCCATACAATAAATTTAGTATGTATGACCGCCGGTCATATGTTTTCGGCAGAGCGGAACGCCTATCAATGGCGACTCCGGTTGGTTGGATGCTCTAAAGTTCTAGTGGAGTACCCTAGAATCTAAATGTAATTTAATCTTAAACCTTAACATATAAAAATTGTAATATGCAGGGTGAATCACTATATAGTTTACCATGCACTGAGGGTTGAGGGAGGGAGGAGAGATCTTGGGATTTACAAATATTTCGATCCCTGTAACTAATTGAACCCCAGACCCAGTTCATCTAAGTTTAAAATACATAAACAATAGGTACATTATAATTTTAAACAAATAAGAACCAACTTCACTTAGCATCCACCTTTCCAACAGCAAGTGCTCGAGCTGCTGTAAAAAATACTCAAATCACTATAGGTGTGCCTATAATAGTTCCCTCGATTTCTCCAGGATCCCATCATCAGATCCTAACCTGATTACAATGGGACCAACAATGAAGTATACTCTGTCAAACAAAAAAATAATTTTCCAAATCGGTCCAGCCGTCTTCGAATAATCCGTGAACATACACAAAAAAAATGGCAAAAAAAAAACAAAGGTTTCGACGAATTGATAACCTCCTCCTTCGAAATCTTGAAGTCGGTGGAAAACACAACTTGTCTCCAACACATTATTTTTCTTAATAATCAACCGATAATTCGAGTTACATCGGAATAATTTTCAAGCTAATTCAGATTCAGATGTTTAGGCGTTAGCTGTATTGCATACATAATTCATTGAAGTTGTAATTGCAGTTCGATCGCGTCGTGTAAAGTGTTTCAAAGACTACGGCCCCCAGTATAAAGGTTTTATATTGTATATTTTTGAGGTATGCAATTAAGAGTTTACCGATCTTGATGTATAAGATTTGGATCTTTAAATGTTTGTTTGTAAAAATTTGAATAGTTGAATGTGTTTTACTTCTTTAAAAAGAAATACCGTTAAATGGATTTGCATGAAATTTGATACACAGGTAGATTACAACCTAGTAAGGGACATAACATCCTTTTTATTCCGGAATACATCCCTTAAATCGGTGAAATTACGGGGTTCAAAGTACGGGAATAATTAGCGAGAGGAGAGGGTCGAGAAGAGAGTTTAGTAATTTCATGACCTTCTAGACGCTAGGCGGAAGCTAGTTGTAATTAGGGTTTGCTCCCGGTACTCGTTTTCTATACAAATCCAGTACCGGAACCGGGAATTCCCGGTTCTCGCCATACAAAATCAGAACCGGGAGCATTCCCTAGTTGTAATAAATTGTGAAAATAGAATCGAATCTCAAAGAAAAATAAGACCTACGTTTATAACATTACACAATATCTAGCTTTATTGTTAAGAGTCTCCTTAGGCACTGACCCTAACAACCTCGTCCCATTGTAAAGCCGGCAGCGCCCCAAAGAATGCCCGTCAACCTGACGGTCCTCTTTGATCCAAAATAAAAGGACAAAATCGCGGTTTTAGGAAACAATTAGACGTTAAAAGAATAATGGAACATCGGAAATTCGTTACCCCGCATCGTATAGTCTAATCTATTATTAACTTAATTTAGTATTGATTTTGGAGCCGCAATTATGGATAATTGGAGTACCGTGGGACGATGGGCTTAGTGAAATTGTTGAAATTCTGTGAAATTTGTAGTTGATAATGGTAAACCACAGTATAATGTAGGTTACAGTGACGTCGGAAAATAAGGACACATTGAATGTGACAAAAATATGTAGCCACGACTCTATTACCAAGGCGTAAAGTCTTGGATACGTGTTTTTGTCACATTAAATGTATCCATATTTTCATACGTGACCGTACCTAATACCTAGCTAAGGAATGACACGAGCATATTTAGTACTTTGTACATTATTGTATTTTAAATTATATAGTATGTCGTTAAACATTTGCTTATTAAGTGCATGAAATGTACTTTAGGTAGGTGTTGAAAGTCACATTCCGTAATTTGTGTTAGTATTAAAACACAACTAACAATCCAACAATTATACTAATATACTAATTTAAAAAAATTGGAATTAAGTTCATTTTATGCCTTCCATCTTTCGTTTCATTCCACAGATCGAACGCTAAAAATGTGCCACTTTTTCGGAAAGGTACCATTGGCGAAAGGCGTTTACGTTGTACCTTCCCCGAAATGGTACCTTTTCCGAATCATTGTCACAAATCTGACCATAATTTAGGCTCTTATCAATAACCTTTATTCTTATTAACAACAAATCGTCCAATCGCCGTATTATATTCAACCTAAAGCCAAAATATGCTCTTAATGACCTCAAGCATGCTTGGCTTAAATTGTCGTGTAGGTAAGTTACAAAGTACGAGTACACTGGTGTTCATTATCATTAATTATAGGTATAGATAAGAAACAATTTGTTATTTATATTGTGTATTGACGTGGCGGGTTATGTAAAGGTCAGTTTGTCCTTGGTTTTGAAATCGTTTATGTAGTCAACATGTTAGGTACCTATCCTAAGCCGTTCAAACCGCGTCAAATAATTGTTTTTTGTTTTTGCTACTTTATCGGCGTGATGTATATAAATAAAATAAATGAAAATATAATAGCCCTTATTACTGCTATACTTAAAAATAAAAATAAAGTACAAATAAATTAACAATATGATATTTTTTCACTTTAAAGCTTATAGGTACTATCATAAAATTAAGCTACTTTACTAACTAAGTTACGTTAATTGTTTTGCCTCTGCTTTTTTATTTGTAACTTGTGTAGGTATACTTTGTGTCTATTATTTGAGGTGTGCAATAAAGAGTATTTATGTTATGTTATGTTATAGTAGTCGCCTCTGCGGCGCTGCGGCATCTTCTTCCTCGTTTCCTCATGGCTGAGGGTCGCGATCAGGTGAAGTCGTTGCTCTAGTAACCAAGACACTCCTAATCCTTTCCACACTTATTGACGTCTCTAGAAACTGATGAGGTATTTTAATTTGAACTAAGTTAAGTTTACAAAAGTTAGGTCCAGAAAACTGATTTTTAGGGTTCCGTAGTCAACTAGGAACCCTTATAGTTTCGCCATGTCTGCCCGTCCGTCCGTCCGTCCGTCCGTCCGCGGATAATCTCAGTGACCGTTAGCACTAGAAAGCTGAAATTAGGTACTAATATGTATATCAATCACGCCGACAAAGTGGTAAAATAAAAAGTGGAAAAAAATGTTTTATTGGGGTACCTCCCCTATACGTAAAGTGGGGAGTGATTTTTTTTTTCATTTCAACCCTAACGTGTGATATTTTGTTGGATAGGTATTTAAAAATGAATAGGGGTTTACTAAAATCATTTTTTGATAATGTAAATATTTTCGGAAATAATCGCTCCAGAAGTTAAAAAAAATGTGTCCCCCCCCCCCTCTAACTTTTGAATCATAAGTTTTAAAAATATGAAAAAAATCTCAAAAGTAGAACTTTATAAAAACTTTCTAGGAAAATTATTTTGAACTTGATAGGTTTAATAGTTTTTGAAAAAAATTTACAAAATAATTTCTGAACTAAGTTTGTAATTTAACCGTATAAGCAGGTGTTTATTGTACTTGTAATTTCTACAAAATCACAATGAAATGACGTGCTTTCAAATAAAGTAAAAACGGTGAAAATCGGTTCACGCAATAAAGAATTATCCCATAAAAATCATCTTCCATACTTTAAGCTCGCGCGCAATAGTTTACTTAATTTGCCGATAGATGTCGCTGTAGGTGGAACGCTCATATCATATCCTACATGGCGGTGTTATTTTAACTCTTAAGTGGGGACACTTTCTGTGACGGACGGAAAACTACGGAACCCTACACTGAGCGTGGCCCGACACGCTCTTGACCGGTTTTTTTAAACTTACAATTACTTACCTAATTTGGTACCAACCATTTCGAAGATAATAAATATTGAACTATATCGGATGCTCTTTTGTTTAGGAATGTTGCTGTTAATATAATTAGTCGAAAAAAAACCACTAACAGAATAGAAATACAAAGTGACCCGTTTTCATAGTGCTTGGATGTAAGTAGTAGTTAAGTTAGATAATGTAAGGAAATATATGTACAATGGGTGTATTCCATTCGCCAACAAACTGTTTCGTAGTTTGGCGAAGTTTTGTAGTAGTTTTAAGTATTTTTATTACTGAGCAATAAATTTAAAAAAAAAATAGGTTCAGATAATAAGTCTAAGTAAAAGTCTATCGCTAGTTTCCTGCATCCAGTCGTTACAATCGTGATGAATTTATATACTTAAATTTAATGTCTAGTACTAACGATCAGTACGTAGCCACGTACAGACAGACAGACAGACCCCTATTTGACATGCTGCTGTGACACATGCGAGATCACACACACATTGACACATTTACTAGAATGACTCAAAGTCTATGATAAAAGTAATATGGATAGCGTACTCAGTACAACCGTAGCGTCGAGAAATGGTTTGAATATTCTCCTGACCGTTATCCCTTCACCGCCTTCCCCGGCTTTGAATACACAAAGTTCTGTTGTTTAAATAATTGTAAACAAAAAAGAACCGACTTCACTTAGTATCCACCTTTCTAAAAGCAAATGCTCGAGCTGCTTTCAAAAATACTCAAATCACTATAGGTGTGCCCATAATAGTTGAAGAGTTCCCTCGATTTCTCCAGGTCCTGACCTGATGACTATGGGACCAACTGTAAAGTATACTCTTTCTAACAAAAAAAGGACTATCCAAATCGGTCCAGCCGTCTTCTAATAATCGTTGAATATAAGTACTTAAAACGAAAAAAAAACAAAGATCCCGACGAATTGAGAACCTCCTTCGAAATCTTGAAGTCGGTTGAAAAGTTGTGGTCAGTCGTTCAAAGATTTAATTGGATAAAATGAAATTGTATACAAAATAAACGGCTTGTCATAGCTTGTGTATGTCTCGCCCTCGATGCCATGTCACCCGCAAAAATGTGGGATCTTTTGCAGATTTAATACTAAATATTCCTATGCTTTTGTCGTTCACCGTTCAAAGTGGACTCACTAGAGACTGTCAGTATTCGATTATCGAATTGGGCCCCATGACGATACTTCAAGGGTTCCTAGTTAACTACGGAACCCTAAAAGTAGCTTCCAAATTCCCGACATCCAGGCACCCTGTCAGATATTTATAAAACAATTACTTTTCCCAGCCTCACAATTAGCCGGTGACAGGGGACTGACCCTTGACACGCCGCCATTTTGTCACCACTAATGCTTTTAAAACTGCCGCTTTTCAGCCAGTGCCGCTTTCGATAAATCTTCGGATTACTACATGATGTGCCGATGGAAACTTTACAATAATACTTAATTATTCTTATAGGAAATATGCATGGCCCAAACCAGAAACTACTACAAAATCATCTAACATTTGGTGGATCAGATAGGAAAGCATATCAAACGTTTTGTGAAGCAGTTATTTTTGGATTTTATTATAATTATTTTTTTCTTTTTAATTAAACAATAGGTACATTGTCTGTCTCTCAAGCTGTTTTGATATGTATTCTTATGGAACTACATCTTTAAGACCCTAATGTAGGTATTACTGTTTTGAAAAAATAAGTCCCGCCGACTTTCTTGCCGGTCATAATACTTCTCGGGTCAGAGGTGTAGGGTTAGTAGTCCGGTGGTAGTTTTTTTTTCTCTCTGACGTTCATAAGTGCATTGTAATATATGTGCCTAAATTGAAGAATAAAACTTTTATCTTTTTTTTTTCGCAGAGTTCTCATAATAAATTTTGTGTAGGGATCGAAACTTTCCATTTCTTATTATTTTGATTTCTATATTTTTTGGGAAAATTTCCAGTTTCCGGGAACTTTTCCAACTTTTTGGGAACCTTCCGCAACTTGCACCCCAGTACTTCGGATTTTCCTCGTTTTGTTGTAAGACTATTCTTAGTTTAAGTTAAGCTTCAATTAAGTTAGGTTTGTGTTCAATATATTATTAAAGTCTCCATCACTTGATAAGGTACTAAAACTCGTTTTGAACAACTCATCCGCTTAGCTAACTACGTCTCCTGAAAATATAAAAAAACTCTTTATCATCAAAATGAAACTCAACTTTCGTTGAAAATACCTCTTTAGGCGTTTTTTTCTGGAAAACAATACAGTTTGACTCGGAAGATTCATCTCAATTAGGCAGGAGGCTGCGCGACTGATCAATGCCAAGTGAATGCGCAAAAACCGAAATTGGATAATTTGTGGCTGCCTTTAAATAGATTGAAAGTTTTCATAATTAATGGCTGCATTTATCTTTGTACTTCGGAGATGGAATTTGTTTCGTATATTTTAGTAATTTAAAAGTTAAATACTAGATCCATCGTTTTGAAGATTTGTGATAATAGTAGTTTATGTAACTGTTACGTAATAAGGGTCCTTAAAACATGAGTGTGGTTTTATGAAATGAGCCGCAGGCGAATTTCATAATAAGATCACACGAGTGTTTTAAGGCCTAATTACGTACAGTTGCATACACTGCTTTATCTACACTCATATTATATATATTAAATTAATTGTTCGGAAACCATAGAATGACCGCCATTGTACCGTCATGGCCTACTCGATTGTGCCGGCGCTCGCGCGGAATCAATCGAGTTGGCCATGGCGGTAACATTATGTTATCAAATTCGATGTTCCAAATTTGAAACTCATTGCTTAACAATATTTGAGCATGCATAGTTAAAATTACGTTACTGCCGCAGATAAGAAACTTATCATAGTTAAATCGTTTGTTGTAATGCTTGTCATTGTCTACGGTTTTTGAACGCATTTTAGAGTACTTACAGTATGAGTGTAGATAAAGTCTTTTATTTGATCTTCAGAGTGCTCATTGTATCTTGGATTCATTGTTAAAATTATCTTTGTTATGTAAATATTATTTTATTTTATTACACGTAAAAGGATACTTCTTGGATTACCGAAACCTGCCGCCCGTAATGACTACATACCACGAATCTCGTTTTGATCAAGAGAGTAATGAACTAATGACGTCATTCATCCTGATATAATATCTAGACATCGTGCTAGTATATTATAGACGGAGAGCTAGCCACGTCAGATATGACACAATAATGAGACATAACAAAACCACTGGACATCTGGCAGCTGCATAGTGGTGGAGGCCAAAGAATGCAAACCACTTCAAGAAAACAAATCCTAGAGTTCTGGGTTTGATGCAATATGCGATAATATGAGAAATTATATAAATAATTAGATTATATAATTGCCACAAGTTTCTGTAGGGGGAAAGTTAGTGCCAATTGACGTATAAATGTAATTAATAGTTTGTCGCCTACTGTTCTTGTTTCCGTAACAATACGCAATGGTTTTGATCTAATGTTAAAATATAGGCCCTGTCCTTTATAACTGAGACGACTTCGGCAGGTTTTACCTATTTCGATATTATTATTTTCCAATTCAAGAATTTGGCTAGTCTGTCACTCTGATCTCCCACCGATTAAAAGCTGCCAGATGGCCGGATCTAGCAATCTAACCAGACGGGTTTTGTTGCTATCATTATTGTGTCATATCTGACGTGGCCAGCTCTTAGTCCATCAAGTAATTAACTAATTGAACTTGAGACCTATACACAAAGTTCTAGATATTTAGCTAGTTTACAGAGTAAGCTAGTTACTCGTACATCTTGTATATTAATGATGTTAACTAAAGTTTACAGAGGTATTTAGAATGACAGAATTAAATTTGTAGTGTAGGTATTTGATGAGGTGATATATACGCAATGCTATGAATTGCCATATAGTTACATGTATTTATATCCACTAAGTACGTGTTTTGGATGAAAAAAGTTACCTTAATTTTATAATTCTAATCCGTCTCGTTATATTTTATGGCTCCCATTGTGTGATTTATGGAAACAAAACCTGACCTTAAATGGTGCCAATGGCTTTTAATCATAACCTGTTTTCTGTTCTGTTAGTGTTTTTTTTCGACTAATTATATTTACTTACAGCAACGTTCCTAAACAAAAGAACATCCGATATAGCTCAATATTTATTATCTTCGAAATGTAAAAAAAAATTATTAACTTTTATAAACTTAACTTATTTGAAATTAAAATACCTCATCAGTTCCTATAGAAGTCAATAAGTAGACTTCATATGTAAAAGAGCATAAACAACATTAAAATGTCAAAAACATAACTCAGTCAACGCTTAGCCGGGTAAAAACACGACGGATCTTCTATTTCCTAAAGCTAAGGCGTGTTTGTATAGCAATCATCATAACTTTGACGCACAAAACGCCTTTAAGCCGAGTACACACTATCCTGCATGACGAGGGTCGGCATTAATGCTCAAATGCTCATCCACCCTAATTTCCCTATCAGTGTTCTATACGTGCGCGAGCGCGGGTGAGTCTAGTTTTCGGCCAAACCATTTGAAGTGTTATCTTAGCAGTCTACCTTTTTTTTAAACTTCGTTATCTGTGTATTCAGTGCTGTAAGTACACAAATCCAAGGAGCAGTAAGGCCTGAGTGGACGCTCGAGTGGGGGTGCAGCGGGGCGGGGCGTGCGGCGTGCATGTTAAACAAATGCAACTCATACTGGTGAGTCGACGCTGCACAAAGTGAATGCACGCTCGCCCGCCACGCTGCACACCCCGCCGAACGCTCCGCTTCGAGCGTTCACTCAGGCCTTACACTCGCATCGCCGCATGAGACGCATCGCACGATTGTTCTATCAAGCCTGTAATGAGCAGAAATATAGCATAGACAGGCCCTTGGAAGCTGACCATTCCCCCCTCTTTTCAGTGGGAACCCAGGCATTGGTCTTGGTGGCTTGATTAGCTTAGTTTGACACAGGGAATAATCGTGCCCAGCGGTGTTGCCTGAGACAAAACTGCATAAATCACCTGCATGCAATACCAATAGATCAGATTGGTAAAGTTTGCCTGAGTCCTCGACTCGTCAAACGATTACGACGCTGCTTCTGCTCAAGCAGTGATATATTGGCGAACATTTTTTATCCCGAATCTTTTGTGCATTCAACTTCAATTTAGCGTGACGCAGATTTATGGCCAGTGTGGAGGTGACTTTATTTTAATTTGATGATAAAAGATTTTTAAAAGATTTTGTAGAGTCAGCATGGGCGGTGAAAGGAAAAGGTCTTCCTACATTTTCCTTTGTTAGGTATATATACCTACTTACCTATTTACCTTTATAGAGAGAGAATTTATACATTATAGTTATAGTATTATTTAACATGTATTAAGTCAATTTATTTATTCCACAAAAAAATATTATGTTCGTAACAATACATAAAAAACTACTTAAAACTGCCATTATCCTAAATACAAAAATCCTTAAACATAACGCAACTATCCTAAACTAAATTTTAAAAAATCCCCTGTGGCATGGTATGTGGTGTGGTATGGTGCGGTGTGGTATGTAATTTGAATATTGCATGCAATTGAGAAGCTTAACGAGTAGAACATTTTGAGAAAAGCAGGTTTGTATTGTATTGTAGTTACCACTACATATAATAAAAAAGTTACTAATACATAATATGCTATGACGTCTACACATAAAAATAGAACTATAATAAGACACCGACAATCAGAGGCAATTCCATTCTGCAAGTAATTTCGATCACAATGGCCGAATCTCGGCCGTCTCCTAATGGCTTAGAGACAAAAAGTTGGCCAAGAACGTATTAGTCCGTGCGTGCAAAAGGGCTCAGTCACAGAGTCAAAAATGGTACTATAGAGTTCTCACTATTACGTCATGAATTATGTTGTCCCTTAAAGCGTAACACGTTCTCTTTCTCACTTACACAATTATTGCCCGTCAACCGATGACCGAGTATGTCATCAACCGATTTAGTGACATACCGCTATACTAGCTGGCGAGTGAGGTCATAACGCTGTCTCCTTCACTCTTGCTGCGACCGTGTAAATGTGACAGAGAAGTTTTATGACCTCAGTCGCCAGTTAGTTTTGCGAATAGTATAGCAGTCTTGGAACGGTTGTTTTCTTTGGTTCTGTCTAAAGAGACAGACGATTTTTTTTTACCGCGACGGTGGCAAACTAGCGTATGGTAGCCCGCCTGTAATATTTAGTATCAAATATTGTAAATGTAATCAAATGCCATATCGTCAAAAACACGAAAGTGAAATAGTCAAAACGCTAAAACAATTCAATTTATTCAAGAAGGCCTAGAAACAAGCACTTTCGAGTCGTTGTCAATGAGAACCGTGTGCCATATTTTAAGGATAAGGCAAAATATTATATCTCCAAAAATTTTATTTTTCAAAACACAGGCTTCGTGATAAATCGGGATTCCTACTGAGACTGAGAAACCCTAAAAACCGACCGGTTCTTCGAGATAATCACATGTATGTTTTTGCCACGTGAACGGTTTTTGCGGGACCTTGTTAAGGCGGTGCAGGGCAGGCCCCGGGACCTTTTGGGCCGGTTTTTCAGAGGTCCCAGATCGCGGCTCTATTTATGAGGTTTTTCATTCTGATAGCCGTTAGGAGAATTGAAGTTTGGTGTTATAATTATAAGTACCTTAAGTTGCTGAAGTTAATTTTTATAAACGAAATTGAAGTAATAGAGAGCGTGATCAAATTAATGACGTCATAACATATGTAGATTGAAGTTGGATTCTAGTTTAGGTTTTTAGAAAATGTTGAGCCCATTTTTGAGGTTTCAGTACCTGTTATGGTAGACTTGTAAAGTTAGCAGTAGTTAGTTATAGCTGAACATTCATTAGCTGAATGCTTTTCTTAGAACATGATTTTACTTGCGTTTTTTATATAAGTTCTAGAAGCCAAAAAGATTGGGCCGATTCATTTCTAGTTCTCAATATTATAATGGCAGAAAGGTCACCTGGGGCTGTGACATTAAGAACCGAGATGTTGCTGTGCTTGTGTCTGTATGCCATGGAAGTAGAGGCGACCCCTAGCCAGCGAGTGCTGTGCCCTGAAATACCCCTTTATCATTTAGTTTCAAAGTATTTGAAATCTTTGCTCATCTGGCAGGTTTTAATAGGTGGAGATCAGAGTGACAGACTAGCAAAATTTTTCTAGGAAAAAGTAATACCTACAAAAATAGACAATAACTGCCGAAGTTGTCTCATTTATACCATGGTGCCATCCTTACCGTCAGGCGAGCCGAATGCTGCTTTGCCACCGTCGTAATATAAAAAAGGAGACTCTCATCGCGCCGTACCAACAGACGCTCACTACTGAGGCAGTACATCTCGGCGAAAATTAGCACCATTTAGCTTTTATTTCGAGTTTTACAAGAATTTAACATGAAACTCCCATTGTTGCAGTGGCATGTTCGACGGTGACGGTGACCAAGTGCCAGGCGGCGCTGCGGACTCTGCAGGCGTTCCCGTTCTTCAAGCCGACGTGCCTCTGTCGGGAGCCGAACGTGGACCCCGAGTGCAACTCCTTCCGCGACTTCCTGTTCGACCACCCTTGCGTCTTCGTCATGAAGAAGGGTTAGTTCTTTATCTTTTTTCTCTTTCCTATTTAGTAATTTTTGATTTGATTCATTTCTGCGCATTCTTTTTTTTCGTTCCTTTCGTTTTATATCTTTTTTTCCTTTCTTTATATTTGTTTTATTTCGATTTTTCCTCTTTTTTCTCTTATTTAATTCCTTTTATTTATTTTTCTTTTGTCACTGGTCTCTATTTATGTTTTCTCAACTTTATTTTATTGTTCACATTATCGTCTGTCTTTCATTTGTTTTTATGATTTTTTCCTTTTTATTTATTATCTTTTGTCTGATTTAGTTTACATTGTTAAATTTTACTCCAAAATGAACGCTAAACAGATTTTTCAGTAAAAAGCTAACGATTATATGTTTTTCAACACACCTGCTCGTAACGAGGTTCTTATTCCACCGCTTTTATGCTCATAATCCTAGATATTAAATACGGGTGCATTTCACAATAATTATCGAACTAGTGCAATAATTTAATAATCCGATCAAGTGACGTTTGTACCCTAGTACCAAGTTGTATGTACGCAGACGAATCGTTGTAATTTAGTCGGGTTTTACCTTTACTTTTTTTTAACTCTTTAAGAGTTTGCATTCTAAAAAATTTAAAAAAAAAGTAAATTTATAAAAATAACAATAATATGCTCCGCATATGCCTCCCAACGGTCCGGAACCCAATCGTTCCGTGGTCGGGAAAGACATACAAATAATAATAATAAAATAAATACTTTATTGCACACTACAACAAACGAACAAAAAGAGTTATAATATAGGTACAGCATAGAGGTAGATAACAACAGGCGGACTTATCGCTAAAAGCGATCTCTTTCAGACAACCTTCATAGGGTAAATCGCCAGTAACTGGCCACCTTTTAGTAACTGGCCACCTTATGATTTCTATTTATAGGTGAATAAAGTTCATTTTAGTACAAGGTATAAATTAAGTAAAAATTTCAATAACTGGCCACATTTTAGTTACTGGCCACCTATACTAAAAATGAATTCTATTTAAAGGTGAAGAGAACTCATTTTAGTATGAGGAAAATGGCCAGTTACTGGAGATTTGCCTACTAGCCACTCGTTCAATAACTGGCCGCCTCTTACAAAAATGAGTTCTATTCACCTATACACAGAATTCATTTTAGTATGGTGGCCAATAACTGAATGGTGGCCAGTTACTGGCGATTTACCCTATATCGAAACGGCGATCATAGTTTAGTGAACGGGCAGTAACAAAAATTGAAATACTAGGGGAATATACATATAAACTTTTGTAAAAATAAATTACACAAACTACAAAAAATATATTATAAAAATATAAACGACTTAAATTACCACATATAAATAACAATATATACATATATACACATATGTATACTTATATATAGATATACTATACATGACAAAGGTATTTTCAAAAATAAAGGGTCAACCAAGCAGGACAAGACTGAATTAAGGAAGAGATAAATAATGATCTATTAATAGTCATTTCAATATAGAGAGAGATTTAGCACGTCTAATACCTATAGGCAAAGCATTCCACAGCCGAACAGCGCGAAAGCTAAAGGAATCGGAGAACATTTTTGAAGAAGAAGACGGGTGAGCAAGTAGCAAAATATACACATTTACGATATACAAATAGTAATACAAATTATACAGTCCTGATTGTGAAAAAGAATCATTTCAACTTATTATATTACTCGTAATACACAATAATAGTAGTTTTCGATACAAGTGCGAGAAGTATGTCATTATGCACGAGTACCGAGGTTACTTGACCCGAGCCGAGAGGCGAGGGTCAAGACTCGGGACGAGTGAAAATGACACTTCCGCACGTGTGTCGAACAACGTTTTTTAATACAATTGCGAAAAAACCACAATGAAATAAAATTACATTTATATTCTGTCAGTGTACGAAAGACAGCTTCATTCAATCGCGCGTTGTTCAAGTAATACTATTGGGTCTCGCATAGTACTCCTTTATGCCCAATCGCGCGTAGTTCCGGTGGGTAATTTATAAGCGGGTCTCGCGTAATACTCATTTATTTAAAATTCTGATCTGCAAATCGTGCGTAAAATCAAACTATACGCACGATTTGCAACTACATAAAGTAAACTTTTGAGTAATTGTATTAAAAATTATGTTTTAAACACGAATTGTCTGTTTGCTGTTTGGCATAATACGATCGCGCCTATGCCTCAAGCTGCACGCACATCCAAAAAAGAAAATTACGCCCCATTTATAAGTTAATCATTGTTTATTTGTTAGATTTTTCTTGTTGTGTTTTATTAATTTAAACAAATTATAGTTTAAGTGAATAAGAAGACAACTTTAGCGTTAATTTAACCTCTGGATATATTTCAAAATTGTGATACATACTAGTAAAATGTTATCATAAAAATCTAGTTAGCAATACCTACGTAAGAAAAAAATACTATAATTTATTACACAATAAATGTGAAGTCTTTCATTTTATGAAATGATTTGAAAAAGAGTTCCAAATAGTCAATCCCATCACAAAAAAGGTTAGTTAAATTTAATTATCTTAAGTTCGTAAGTACCTCTATCCTGTAAACATTCTGACAGTTAATGTATTTATCAAAAGTTATTAATTACACTATTTTGTTATTTCCTCGCAACTGTGTGAAAAACGTCGTATGAAACGCGTGTGCTTGATCGTTACATAGCTCAGCTTCCTTAGCGTACAATATCGCTTCGTATGTAATGATCAACTTAGCACACTTGTATCATAATGTACTATTGTTTCAGAAAAAGACCCCTACCCCGTGGAAACCCTGCCGACCTGCACCTACGCCCTGAGTGTCTGCCACAACGAGAAGGCTTGCTCCGTACTGTTCGACCGCTTTAAGAACGCTTGCAAGGCCCGCGATGGAGAATGTCGTATGGAAGACCGGTAGATATATCAGATCTTACCCATTAGGCTTCAAAGATCGAACCCCCTCACCCCCTATTGTAAATCCTACCGACCTAAACCTCACCAGTCAAATATTGTACAAATCCTAAATTGCCAGAACACGATGTAAAACTGCATTTTTGGTATGTTATTTGGGTCTAAAACTGTATTTTGCAAGCAAAACAAATTTTAGCCTTTTTTTAGTTTCGCTAGTTTCATTAAAAAACTGCAAGGTTTTTGGAATTAAATGCTTAGCAATGATTAAAGTTAATAAAATTACGAACAATTTGAGCCCACTCCCAATACCCTAAATATAATATTTCAAAAATCTTGAGTCTCTTGAGACTAAGATAGTGGCGAGAAAATTTCCTGTTTGCACTTGTTAAGCCCTTCGTAAACCTCGTTCTTTTGTTTGACAACATCGCTGACATATTTACTTGAAGATAACCATGTTATAGATTTTTATCTTTTTTAGGGTTCCGTAGTCAACTAGGAACCCTTATAGTTTCGCCATGTCTGCCCGTCCGTCCGTCCGTCCGTCCGCGGATAATCTCAGTGACCGTTAGCACTAGAAAGCTGAAATTTGGTACTAATATGTATATCAATCACGCCGACAAAGTGGTAAAATAAAAAGTGGAAAAAATGTTTTATTGGGGTACCTCCCCTATACGTAAAGTGGGGAGTGATTTTTTTTTTCATTTCAACCCTAACGTGTGATATATTGTTGGATAGGTATTTAAAAATGAATAGGGGTTTACTAAAATCATTTTTTGATAATGTAAATATTTTCGGAAATAATCGCTCCAGAAGTAAAAAAAAATGTGTCCCCCCCCCCCTCTAACTTTTGAACCATAAGTTTTAAAAATATGAAAAAAAATTCAAAAGTAGAACTTTATAAAAACTTTCTAGGAAAATTATTTTGAACTTGATAGGTTTAATAGTTTTTGAAAAAAATTTACAAAATAATTTCTGAACTAAGTTTGTAATTTAACCGTATAAGCAGGTGTTTACTGTACTTGTAATTTCTACAAAATCACAATGAAATGACGTGCTTTCAAATAAAGTAAAAACGGTGAAAATCGGTTCACACAATAAAGAATTATCCCATAAAAATCATCTTCCATACTTTAAGCTCGCGCGCAATAGTTTACTTAATTTGCCGATAGATGTCGCTGTAGGTGGAACGCTCATATCATATCCTACATGGCGGTGTTATTTTAACTCTTAAGTGGGGACACTTTCTGTGACGGACGGAAAACTACGGAACCCTACACTGAGCGTGGCCCGACACGCTCTTGGCCGGTTTTTTATTTTTATGTTTAAATTGCCAAATACACGCTGAATCCCAGTCTATTACCCTTATCCAATAGTAGTTTGATGTCAATAATTCTGTTGGCAAAATGCGCTACATTTAGCTATAACTGATGTGCTTTTTATTACCGTTTCTGATTAAATAAAACACAATGATGTTGTTGCGTTATGTTTATGACAAGTCAGCATTGAAACGTCCAGCTGACACATTTCTGGGCCGTGCTGGGACCGTGCCCTCTATAACAGAAAATATGACATCCACTAACACAACTAAGTAATTTGTCTAATTAACACGAGTGTAGTAGTTGTCTATAATTACTATTACAACGAAATAGTCAGTTGCTGTTTGTAGGGAGGAGTATTTGGATGTTTCTAATATCTGATGTAACTAACTCTCACTCTGATTTAGTTTATGTGAAATATTGCGGGTTGACTTTAGTAGAGATTTTTGAGTGATATAAATGGGCTTGCATTTTAAAACGTATCTTCACAATTTTACTGTTACCCATTTTTCGCTTCTCTGCGGCTGCATTTGCCCCAGAGACCTGAGTCGGTCGCCATCTCACCCCCCTCTTCTGCTACATCCACCTCAACCTACATGAAGCGTTTTTGTTGACACTAACCATATTTCTCACTAACCTGCAGCGAGGCTTGCCGCGAGGCCTGGGCCGGCCTCCGCCTCTCCCCGCTCTTCGGCTGCATCTGCCCGAACACCCACATGAAGAAGCGCTGCGACCGCATCTTCGCAGTTGTCAACCACAACCCGTGCGTTGGTGAGTACGCATCCGTATAGATTCGTTGTGCGAGCGAGTTTTGAGTGAGAAACTGTAGTTCCGCTGGGATTCCGGAAATTAAAATCTGTGTTGCGAGTTAATTTAGACTGGGACCTTTGTCCCAGGACGTTTGTCGCAACTTAGGTACCTATTATAAGCGGCCGTATAATTTGTAATGTTAAAGGCGTACCGAGATGCCAATTGTATTCATAATATCCGCATTCATAAAGATAACATCTACAAAATATTTTTGTACTCATCCTGATTTAGGATAAACTCTAATACACCAACGACACGAATACTCACCTCAATATCCGCAATAAGGTTCAGTAACATCCGCCATTTATTTTTGGTTCAAACCTGAATAGCCATATCGGGACACATTAAAAGTACCTGTTCCACGAATAGCCCAGTCAGCGCTACACAGTTAACTACTCCAGTGTTAGTGTTGCCTACATAATTTACAAGCTATTATTGTGCAGTTATCAGGGACCGGAAAACCCCTATATTTGATTTATCTTTTCGATAGGGTAACGCTTAAATGGTAACCCAATGACGTGGTTACCCTATCATTAAGTAACCCTAATGGTTTGAGGTAAAACATATTCATTGGTTGTCCTGTTAAATATCCTAGCAATAGAGATTAAAATAGCTTAATAGGGAAACGTCATTTAGAGTTTTGATTTCGGTAGGTAAGCGCTCATTTTTGGGTAAGTCAAAGTTGTACTTACCAAATTGATAGGGTTTAAAAACAACCCTATCAAATACCCGATCAAATACCCTTTTAGTGGTAACCGGTTCTAGTCCCTGGCAGTTAATTAGTTTTGTTGCCACCTGTCCAAGGTCGCCGATACTTAAGCAAAATAATCTTAGTGTACCGCCTCAGTGGCGTTTGACGACGCGTTGCGCCGAGCTTTCAAGGGATTTAAGCAGCTTTCACTGAGGCCATCCCCATACGTTTATATTTGTTTGCAATTGACGCGGCGCCAGACGCGCCGTCGGTCGCCGCCGCTCGAGCGGCTACTCAGAATACGCCGTTACGCGTTGCGGTGTTATAAAGGATGTGACTTAAAACGTTTTGCTTAGGCCGCGTCTGGTTGTCGCGGCCCTTAAAAATATCTATCACTCAATATTAATTTGAAATATAAAAGATCGGCCAATTTGAATTTAACAGCAATACTCCATTAGGTACCGACGACGCTCAATGTATATTTTCGCACCGCAAATAACTCAACCAGAAAACATTTTAATTTGGAATATTCAAATGAATATATAAATATCGTTTATCTACACTCATACTGTAAGTTCTCTAAAACGTGTTCGAAAACGGTAGTCAATGGCTAGCATTACCACGACCGATTTTACTATGATAAGCTTTTTATCTGGTGCAGTAACGTAATTTTAACTTTACATGCTCAACTATTGATGTGTTATGAGTTTTGATAACATAATGTACACCTGCACGCGCCCGCGCGGCCGCCGACACGCGCCGCCCCGACCGCCGGCACAATCGAGTTGGCCATGGCGGTGCAATGGCGGCCATTCTATGGTTTCGGAATACGGCATTTAGGATAAATAATATGAGTGTAGATAAAGCAGTGTATGCAACTGTAACAGTTACATAAACTACTATTTCTGCATAAACCATCAGCGCTTTGCAGAGTTTAAATTCTAAATATACAAAAATATTACGCTGTTACTTTCAGCCCTAGCGCGAAATCCAAAATGGCTGACTAAAGTATCCTTCCCGGAATAAACTCGGCGCTGTCGAGATAACTAGAGACCTATTAGAAAAATATAATTTGTTCCTGTCAGACTTTAAATTTGAAATTAAACATGATTACACTCGTCAAGTAAATACGTTTGGCTTATTATAATAATCATTAGCTTGTTATCAAATTCATATCAAACAGATGTCAAAAAACAGATAGCTTAACATTAATACATCGGCGTTGGTTATGATGTCAGAACCATTTCGATGTCATTTTGATTTTATTTATTTAATTGTATGGCATCACCGATATGTAATATAGAACGAGATACTCAATCAGCCCAAAAAAATTATAATATTGATAACAAAAGAAAACAAACGCTGGTAGCCTTACGGTAAGTCGTCCGACTTTGAATCCGGAGGCCTCGGGTTCAAACCCCGGCTTGTACTACTGAGTTTTTCAGTATGACCAGTCGATTAGATTATTTGGTATTTACCAGTCGCATCCCAATACGGCCTAGTGTCCCCTCTGGGTTCAAAGAGCAGATGGCAGTTACTTTCGTAAAAACCAGTGCTTACGCCACTTCATGGGATTAGGTTGCAAAGTGGACCCCAGGCTCAATTGAGCCGTGGCAAACGCTAGGAGGAAAATGATTTTGATAACAAAAGGTGACCATTTTGATAAACAATCCACAACAATTTAAATCATGATGTTGAAGCTAGAATACTCCTAGGTCCTAGTCTAATTTTAGTTTATCGATTCGGCTCGGATGCCCGCGCAGTAGTTCGATGCAATTTGCACACGAATTTTCGAAGATAAATCTTGTGGGTGGTGAGCAGAATAGCATATTAGTACAATCAATATTCAATGTATGTGTAATATATACATGTACTGTTATGCACTTATGGTGTGTGAGCTCCTAGCCTGATATACACGGTGCCCGTGAGCATTGCGAGAGATTTTAACCACGCATTTCTGAGGTCAAAAGAATGAAAAAACATTATATGACTTTTGTTGTAAAACGCCAAAAAAAAATTTTTTTTTACTTTTTTTTTACTTTTTTTGAATGCTGTTCTACATAAAAAGTAAATGTCATTAGAAAAAAGTAACGGAAAAAGTAAATTGCTACATTTTTTCTCGTAAAAACTAGTCCATGCAAAGTGTTTCTTAGGTCTTTGATATCAGTCAATAAGAGATGTCTAGACTATGCCCCATACCGGTGAGATCGCCATCAAAAAATCATTTTACACTGAGAAACAATTCAAAATGCAATTTTTTGTAAGTAGTATTTACTCTGAAACTATGGCGAATTTCGAAAAAGTTTAAAGGACATTTTGTTCTCTAAATATGATAATGAATACACTGTTAAAGTCTCTCGCAATGCTCACGGGCACCGTGTATATGTCCTAGTTCCGAAGCCTATCAAGCAAGGAGCTGTTAGAATGTTAGTAAGTAAGAAATGTTAGATTTTTTACTTATTTATTTAATTTTTATTGCACAAAAGAAAAATACAATCGTACAACAGGCGCACTTAATGCAATATAGCATTTTCTGCCAGTCAACCTTCGGACAAAGTAGAAGTTGTAGGCGGTGCAATAATATGCGGTGCGATAGGGTTCATGTGGTACCGAAAAAAACACATATAAACAAGACTTAACACAATGACATAATCACGCCACTGTTCAGAAATGTGGCAAATGATGGTCTAAATCCAAGCTGGAAAGTAAGCATTAGCTGTACACCTGAACCACACTACTACAACAATGTTTTTGTAGCATGTCCAATGACATATATATGTATATGTGGCTCTCGCCAACATTGGTTGGCGAAAGTAAATTGTTCGTCCACAGAGGATTTATTATTTAGGAGACACATTTTAAGTATTTTGTGGTAGATCTCTTATTCTGGTACCAGAACGAATGGTATGGTACTTATATTTCCTCACAGTAGACGTGAACAGCACTATGTAATGTCCCGCGAAAAACGGTAAAGATGGACTCGTATATTCGTCCTCACTCAAACACAATCGTCCATCTTTAAGCGGTTTTACAGCCTCTCCGACAATATACTAATCCTTTATCGAATTATCACAAGGAAAACCATCCATGCCATGTCCGTACGTCACTCACCCGTTAGTTTACAAAAATAGGTGTAACAAAAGCTAAATATCATCCCTATCTTATTCAGCGCGTGTAAAAGAGAAACACTGTGTTACGATTAGTATGGGAGCTCATTACAAATTTTACAAAATGATAAATTTAAAATACTACACATTGATTGAGAAATATAAAATACTGAAGTTTTTAGTATTAGTGAGGTGGAATTTTGTCCTTAATTATAAGACGTATAAGTCAAGAAACTAAAGTCATACAACTTTGAAATTATTTTCTATCGAGCCGATTTTGTCCGTGTATCGGAATTAACAAAGTTCTTCCAAAGATAATGGATAAAAACATAATTTTTACTTTCTCAAAACAAGTAGTTATAGCTAAAAAACTGTTTAAGTAAAGTCAATTTGAAGGTCGTCGGGTGTTGTCAACCTCTTAAAGATAGACATGTGAATGTGATGTTATACAGCGCTATGTTCCACATTGTAGGTTGATCAAAAGAGTACTTTTTATTTGCATCGTTATAGCACTTGTCAATACGTTACCTGTTACTTGAAAACGGCACAAATAACAGTCTAATTTAAGAACAAGTTATCGATTCAGCCCAGGGATGCCCGCGCAATCTCATGCAATTTGTGCACCAATTTAGTAGGATGAATCTGATGAATAGTACATTTTTGGATTACGTCTGTAATCTAAGTATGTATATAAAACAGTACAGCGATATATTTATTCATAATTAGATACTGACAGACAAGGCACAGCCTAAATAATTAAAGGTAGAACCTTGATTTAAGGAACATATTATTTGTAGTTGGTAGCCTGGCGGTAATACGTCTGACTTTCAATCCGAAGGTTCAATCCCCGGCTCGTACCAATGAGTTTTTTGCAACTTATATACGAAATATCGCTATTCGGTGAAGGAAAACATCGTGAGGAAACCTGCATTCATCCACGGGGAAATTAAAGGGTGTATGTGAAGTTCCCAACCCGTTTTGGGCCAGCGTGGGAAGGCAGGCTGTGCCAGTGCCCAGCAGGGAGACGTATATAGGCTAACATATTATTATAATGTTAGCTGACAGCTGAAGGCGAGTCGGCAACATCGGTCATTTATTACACGACAAAATTACATCATATCTCATATTGGTCACACATTGGTCTCACATTGGTACAGCATTGGTACAATGTGTGACCAATGTGAGACCAATGTTGAATGAAAATCTGTTCGAATAGCAAATGTCAATGTCGTTATAGCGTTGAGTTGAGTTGGGTTGGGTTGGGTTGGAGCTATGTCTGTCCAGTGTGTGTGTTTATTTTTCAAATTGCGGCCAAGTGGCGCAACAATCCCGTTTCGCCACTGTACATTTAGCACCAGCTAAACCCGCAAATTCAATCGCTTTTTAAACCCAAGCCAAAATGCAAATCAATTCGACTTACCAAAATAACTGTAAATCGAATTACAAAACAACCAAACAAGAGCAAAGTTTCACAAAAGGAAAATAAACATTAAAACTCTCTAAAGTCCGTTGGAAAATATTTTTATCAACTTTTTTCCCCTCAAACCCTAAACCTTGAAGCCTTTCAAGCTCACCTCAAAAAGGACCAACCCTTTCAACAACTATTTTCATTAAGGGAATCAATGAGATCTTTGGGTGGAATATCATTCAATATAGAGTACCGTCCTAATATAATGGACTCTCCAGATAATGACGTAATGTGAGGCAGGGTAGTGCGACCGCCAAGATTGCCGATATTGCGAATCTGAATTTTGAGGCAAGATGTCAATGATGCGATTACTTATTTTGTAAATTTTACAAATTTCGAAATCATTTACGAGTAAATTGAAAAGTTAATGCGTAAATAACTAAGTTTCACGTTTATCTCTTTTTTCGTTTTATCTTACAAATTAAATGTCAATTAAATCCTAAAAAGGGTAATTCCACGAGACTGTAACGTCAGTTACCAATTCTTTCGTGTGTTCTTTGATTAATTAAGCAACTTTAAGTGTCCATATATCTACTTGTAGGCATAGGGAAGATATGTGAACACTTACATTTGCTGAATTAATCAAAGAACACACGAAGGAATTGGTAACTGACGTTACAGTCTCGTAGAATTGCCGCAAAAATTCCGGGCTCTGCTAATAAGTAATAAGTCGGTAATCTAAATAAGAAGGAGAGCAACGCATTCATATGAATTTTTAGTTTTGATGTACCTTTTTTTTTATAAGTCCCGTCGGTTCTTGCCGGTCATAATTCTTCTCGGGTCAGAGGTGTAGAGTTAGAACTGGTGTAGTTTTTTTTTCTCTTTTACTTTGATAAACTATTAGATGTGTAAAAGTGTCCTTGTGGCCTACTTACTGAATAAATGTTTGAGTTTGAGCAGCAATAAACTATTACTAATAGGTTTGAATTGAAATACATTTACTAATACGATATACTCGACCCAAGTGGTTAAACTTTTACTGCTCGAATAAATAAAAAGGCTCTTCTGTAAACTTCGACCCCAGTTTATCACTTAGAAGATAAATGTATAACATTATAAATGAGCGTCTCTTTCGCTGAATATACACTATAAGTCAAGTATTCTAAATAACCTAGGCGCGAGCCACTTGAAACGGTATCATTTATTATTAGTAAAGGTTCTTACATCATTTATAACGTTACGTTTACATTTGAATACTTAGAAGGCTTATTGGCTTTGTGGCAGGCATAATAAATAATGCAATGGATTTTATTAAAGTAAATTAAAGTGCATGCAAAAATAATGATCGAGACGATTAAAATGTTGGAAGTGTATGTATGGTTGAGACCAATTGAATCCAAAGTATCTAAAAAAAACCAGCTAAGTACGAGTCGGACTCGCGCCCTGAGAGTTCCATACGTCACACATTGCTGTAACGAAAACAGGTTTCAATAACTATTTTTACGTAAGTACTGGTAATCATCAAAATAAATATCGTCTACCTACTTCCATCTCTGTTTGCTAGAGACTTCATTCAACTTCATTTTCAATTTTGGCGGTTGAAAGTGTGGTGGCGGTGGTGATATTTAACTGTATTTACACGGTGCCGGGGCAAGTGTACTGTGCCATTCAACTTTAAGACCAATTTTAAATCCATAATAAATAAAATAAATAAAATAAAATTTCTTTATTTCGGACAAACATGTATCCATAGAGTGTTAGTAACAAACAAACAAAAATCTTAATCTAGTGTTAGTCTTATGGCCTGTTTCACAATCTCCAGTTAAAACATATCTGTCAGAAAAAAATTTGCTGTCCTTTTCTTTTATATGACTGGACAAAAAGGATAGCAATAATTTTAACTGGCAGATAAGTTTATCTGGAGATTGTGAAACAGGCCCTTAATAATTTGACTTAATTACAATTATAAAATAAACAGTGATCATTCTTAATTTAAATAATAACATATTCTGGTAAATTCCTTAAAGAAACAAATACATAAAAACCAACCCAACGAACCTGACTAACTTGGCGAAGCGCTTCCCATCCCCTTTCAAATTCAATATACGAGGAGGAGTTTGATTCATTTCTTATAATCCCAAGAGTTTCCGAGCTCTTTGGTTCCATTCCAACCATCCGACCTCATAACCAGTATAAGACCTATCTCTTAATGCGCATTGTTTTTATGGGTATACAGGTCAAGTAATACTGGTTGTTTGACTAAGGCGCGCGTGCTCATCTCGCAAAATCCAGGATAAGACGTCGCTCCGACTACGCATACTTGACGGATATAAAGGTCAAGTAATACTGGTTGTTTCACTAAGACATCTCGCAATCCCGGGTAATCCCGGCGTCAAGTTCCAATCTGGCTTGATCCCTTTAATTCTATGAATTGATGGTCACTTTTGTTCTATTTTAATGCATTAGAGTTATTAAATGACGGAGCTTTTGGGCTTAGATCTTAACCTCTATCTTATCTTGTCCTTTATCCTGTTGTTTATATTGGAATTATAACCCCATCACCATCATCTTGTACTATTATTTTAATATTTAAAGCCTGACCAGAAATATATGATCATGCACCATGTTACGGAATTTCATTGGAACTAATTTCTTACACTGGAAATAATTTTAATGATAGGTTGTCTCGGTTTGACTTGAAAGTGTTGAATATTAAATAATGAATGACAAGAAATGCCCAAAAGTATTCATATTCAAGAGCAAAACATTGTAAATAATGTATTTATCAAATAAACTGCTGGAAATAAAACGCTCGGGAAATGAAACTATTTCGCTACGAAACATTTACAAATTAACATAAGAGCTGACAGGTAAAGAAATCAAGATATCACCATACCATAGAGAATAATATACTCTGACTATTGAACTGTTACCATATAAATGAGAATAATAGCGCCCTCTTGACAATGATCATATATTTCTTTAACGGCCTCCTAGCCTATTCGGTAGTGACACTGCCTATGAAGCAGAAGGTCCCGGGTTCGAATCCTGGTCAGGGCATTTATTTGTGTGTTTATCATAGACATTTGTTCCTGCGTTATGGACTTTTTCTATGTATTTTAAGTATTTATGTATATATATATATATATATATATATATATTATATATCGTCGTCTAGTACCCACAACACAAGCCTTATTGAGCTTACTGTGGGACGGTCGATTTGTGTAAGATTGTCCCATAATATTTATATTTATTATTTCTGATCAGGCTTTAACATCGTATGGCTGGGCCCTGGTATGGGCTTCCAAGCGAGGACACAGATGTGCGTTGAATTTGTTCAATAGCTAAGGACAGCCTATGTATAACAAACTGTTACATTATCATTAACTACAACTACTTACTATTGACTGTTGACTGCCTCTACTGTTAATCTGTGTACTGTACTGTTCTATTTTATTGTACAATAAAGAGTACTTGTATTGTATTGTATAATTCAATTTTCGCATTAGAATTTACGAGTACCTATCATACTTATATGGACTTCTTGGAAGCTTGGATAGACTAGACACCGCTTCGACGAACAAACATAAAGAATTGTAGACTATTCACCCTGAAATGGTAATTTCTAAATGAAAACAGTGAAAATGAAGGAATAAGTTTAATGTAATCGCATCACTCCTGAAATCCGAGGGCTATTCGCTGAAAAACTCAATGTTTGAATTTCACTGGGGCCTTAATGGCTTGCGTCAAGTCATAAGATGTAGCGGATTTTATTTTTTAGACATATAAAGTGAGAATGACACACAGCACTACAGATGTGCAAAACGGAAATAAAGCGTAATACTCGTAAGCGTAATAAACGGTAATAATCTGTAGCTTTAACCTCGTAAGGCCCAGTTCTATTTTTAGGACAAGTGAAATAGTGACCCAGTGTCCTAAAAATAGTACATCATATTTTAAACTTTCAGCTTCTGGAACAAAATCTAATTTTGAACAAAAAAGTTGACCTCGTGGGCCGTTAGGACTACATTTTACCGTCCTAAAAATACGCCATTGGGCCTTACGAGGTTAAGTGTGATCCTGTAATTGGCTTTCCATCTCTTATTAATTAGTGCTATTTTCTTTTGATAGCTGTTGGATCTCCGTAACGTAAATAAATAAATAAATTGGAAATATTCATGATATTTTCTAGAAAAATTCTCAAGAAATAGGGGAAAAAGAAATGGAAAGTTAAATTCCCATGCGTCAATTTTCCGAAATTCTCATCTGTAGAAAATTTCGTTCATTATTCGTTCGTTCGATCGTTCGTATTAACATATTTAAATAATTTATTGGTGTACAAAAAACATCGAATTAAACATATTCATGTTTCTATCGTACCAAACTTTAAAATCGCGATAACCCAAAATGGTGTCAAAGTGACGAAATACGTTGTCAAGGTAACAACAACTAAGTTTTAACTTTTACCTATTTTGGACTAATATCCAAACTCATTATCTGCCGCGAGCGAAGCCTAACATCCTAGACTCCAAGTGTTTATTACAACTTTCTTGTTTCTGAAAGAACATAAGTATCAAATTTCTTTTCAGTACCTTCTGGCCCTGCTAATAATAACATGGGTTTCTTGCGTTCAATATCGCTTACGTGACTTGGTGTAGCGTATGAATAGCATGATTTTTAACACTTTCACGTCAAGGAACCCGATTGCCGGGTTCTCTCTTCGTAGCTACTACGCGCTACATACGACAAATACGTGGCTACGGGCTACAAGCGTAGCGCGTAGCACTAGGTGGTACGGAAAGTGTTAAGAGCTCAAAGAGGACCCAGTGTGTTGCGACTCTTGTTTCGTTAGCCGTCAACACCGTGAATCCTCCTTTTTGTAACGGGGCGGCAACGCGCTTGTGACACCTCTGGAGGTGCAGGCGTCCATGGGCTACGGTAGCTGCTTGCCATCAGGCGGGTTTATGCTTGTTTGCCACCGTTGTGGTATATAAACAATCTAACACTAGAGAAATCCCAAACAATAGAATCTATAAACCCTCATGACTCAGACCAAGACTTAAGAAGTTTGTCGAAACTCGAAGCGACGGCTCAGGGATTAGACAGAAAGATTTAACAAGCAAACAAACAAATATAAATAAAAAGCGTCATCCGAAGCCGTTAACTTTTTAGTCGGATTTGAAATAACAGGGATTTTAATGCTAATTTCAAGTAATACAAGTTTGGATTTTTGTAAGAGCTACGTGCGACTTTTACGGCCTCCTAGCCTAGTCGGTAGTGACCCTGCCTACCAAGCAGGAGGTCCCGGGTTCGAATCCTGGTCAGGGCATTTATTACTGTGTTTATCACAGATATTTGTTCCTGAGTTATGGATGTTTTCTATGTATTTAAGTATTTATCTGATATATATATCGTCGCCTGGGCCACGATTCGAAAAATAAACACACACTGGAAAGACACAGCTCCAACCCAACTCAACCCAACTCAACTCAACGCTATAACGACATTGACATTTGCTATTCGAACAGATATTCATTCAACATTGGTATCACATTGGTCTCACATTGGTCTCACATTGGTACAACATTGCTACAATGTGCGACCAATGTGTGACCAATGTGATACCAATGTTGAATGAATATCTGTTCGAATAGCAAATGTCAATGTCGTTATAGCGTTGAGTTGAGTTGGGTTGGAGCTGTGTCTTTCCAGTGTGTGTTTATTTTTCGAATCGCGGCCCTGGTACCCACAACACAAGCCTTATTGAGCTTACTGTGGGACTAGGTCGATTTGTGTAAGATTGTCCTATAATATTTATTATTTATTAATCCGATGTTCGGGGGTTCGAACCCTGACTCGTACCACTGTCCTTATCGGAACTTAATGTACGTAATATCAATTGATATTTTCCAGTCATTCTCCAGTGAAGGCAAACATCGTGAGGAAATCGTACGTAATAGCAATAAGCAGACCTAGTAATCCGTGGGGCAAATTTTGTTGAGAGGTAGGGACTTCCTATATCGACAAATTAAATTATCGGTGTTCTTTCTATATACTAGTGATCACTCAAGGGTTTGCTTGTAAAAATATGTTTTTTATTTCAAGTAAAAAAAAATAATAATAATAACTCAATACTCTTCCTCGTTTTTAAAGACAATTTATAAGGTTGAGATAATTATAATTATTAACTACTTTGAGCGCAATAGGTATTACACCCAACCTTTATATAGGTAACCTAGCGATTATTTAAAATATGCTATGTTGAACAAAACAATAGATCAAAAAACACACAATGTTGGGGGCGATTACTAGTATATAGAAAGAACACCGATAATTTAATTTGTCGATATATGTAGGAAGTCTTCTCAACAAAATTTGCCCCACGGATTCCTAGGTCTGGCAATAAGGCTTAGTATTATCTGGGTTGGAAGGTTAGATGGCAGATTCTTTGGTTCTCTCTTAGAATTAGGGTACAGAGTGGACCCAAGCTCCATTGAGCCGTGGAAAAAAGCCATGACGCGCTAGAAGGATGAACTTAATTTGTTTCCGGCATCCGATATCAGTCCGCCACAAAAACTTATGCAAAATTTCCGCGAAATACCTACAGACATCACATATTAAATAAGTAGGTATATTGAAACGAGTAACTAAAGTTTATATCGGAATTACTTGACATATGTCGCTTCACAACGTCTTCGCCGGCTTACCAACGCGAACAGCTCATAAGTTCCTCGTTATGGAGCGATTCATGTCGAAAAATTTTCATCTTAAAAAACGTCAGTTACCTTTGTGAAACTGATGTTTCAATATATTTAAAACATTTTATTAAATCTCATCACAGCTTCCGTCTACGTTAATTTTCCAACGACAACATTGTCAAAGTATGGGTAGCAATACTGGACATAATTATTGTCATGTAAACTTAGTATGATTCTCACGTCGTTAAAAATGTCCTAAAAATACTACTCGGAACTCAACCACAATTATAATCATGCGTGTTAAATCGATAGTACATCTATTTCAAAGAGACGTAAATACTTTAAATAACCGAATACCGTCACACCTTGTTACTATTTATAAAGAAACGCTCCAAAAAACCAATAGCGCCTATAAAATATTCAATTCTCAAGTTTAGCCGCTATACAAGGGATATTCTCGTAACTAAACAACGCATTGTCTCAGCACGAACAAACCAGTAGGTAAAGAGCTTCCGTGGGTTTGTTGTTATTCCCAAGGTTGCGTTTCCACCAGAGATGGAATTAGACTCGTTTTTTCACTTAGCTTAGAAAACTCTAAGCTTTCCGCCACATCTCGTTCTCTAAAATCATGCCATTGGAAGGATATGGGTCATTTATAGATGAGCTCAGAACCAAGTGAAGACTTCTACATCGCACTCGCACTGATATGAGGAATCAAATTGACAGGGAATTCGGAAGAAATAACTAATATGGAAATGGATTTTTTTTACAAATACGATAGGCCTCGGAGATTACAAATGTGGAGTCACGTATAGGTACATAACTATGAAAGAACACACACAAAGAAGGGCAAAATATCTGAAGCAATATGTGGACGAGTTTAGTGCAAGGTTCCACTCTGTCGGTTTTTAGAACACTTAATTATTTCACAAATAGATAGCCTATATTTTGTAATTTTAGGAAGCAGTAATAACTCTATATCGATAAAGTGAGACCTTTTCCTTGCACTGCCACATATAATTTGTAAGGCCAGAGTGAAAAGAGCGTGTCACATATTTTTACGGCTTTCGTTATGCCACCTACTATAATAATTTCTGATAACTGTACCTAATACTTACTGATGTGCCGAAGGTAACTTCAGAATTGCAGAATTTTTCACGTAGGAAAAATTCGGAAACTCTCATTATATTGTATGGGGATTAAATCTTACCGTTTCTTAAATGTTTTCATATACTTCTTATGAACGCTTCTAAAAAAATTTCCGAGTAATTTTCAAACTTTTTTGAACCTTTCCTCAACTTGCACATCAGTAACTGGTTCACTGAGGCGACAGCTCCCTGATCTACGTGAACACCACTGTAAGGAAACAACGGAAAGCAGCCATTGACCCGCCTATGTCGAGGGCACTTTTGGCTTCCCGAATCTTTTTGAAAATTTCTTTTCCTTTGAACGCTTCCTCGTTAAGTTAGGGTGCAGCGTTGCAAACGTGAGGTCCTGAAATATAAGGAGGGGAATTGATTAGGAGTCCTGTTGTGTCTAAGAGCATTCAACTAACCGGAGCGGCCACTGACAGGCGTTTCCCTCTGCCGAATACATATGTGGTCATATTTATTGTATGGACTGATATTTATCTGACGTGGCTATTTGTACGTTACGTACGAATAGCCATATATTTGACGTTCCACTCCCCCGCAAAAATTGGCAGACTTTTTTCGTATATAAAATGACAGACATGGCCGCTCCGGTTGGTTGAATTCTCGAAGTGTTGTGTAGGTAGATAAATAGTACCAAAGTGTAGGATTTTCTAAAGAAGAAAACAGAATAATGTTGTAAACCTGGAGGCCGATTCAAACTTACACCTCGAGGCCGATTTAAGCAACTTGGTCTCATTTTGACAATACTTGCGCATGTACTAGACAACCGGACCGGACCGTAAACTAACCGGACGGAACCGGATGATGATGAGATTCAGAAAGTTGTTATTATTATTATTATTAGTTTTTTCCTTAAATCAACACTGACAGTCTGGCTACACGTGTTAATGCATGCAAGCAACACAAACTAGCTGGTAAAGCGCTGCTAAATAGCATCTCTTGACACTTTAAGCTGTAGACTGAGCTGTATATGAGCTGTATAAGCGCATATACAGAACATATACAGGTAAATTAGGCCCCAAAATTATACAGCTTAAGGCTGTATAAAAGCTATACAAGAGCTGGGTAAAAGCTGTATAAGAAATGATTAAAAGCTGGTTAAAAGCTGTATTGACAGCTTTAAGCTGGACAATAGCTGTGTAAGGGTGTATAAGCCAGCTAAAAGCAAATAAAAAGCTGCGTAATAGCTGCACTGGCTACTTTTGTCGTTCTATAAATGGTTTATACGTCTATTTTACAGTTTGTAGCTGGTAAAATGCTGCATAAAACAGTTACACCGTGCGAGTTTTGTGAAATTGTATATGAACAGTAAATATTAATCAATAAAAGTGTACACAAAGTGTTTAAGGAGAATTGTAATGTCCTAATAATAAAGAGACTATAATGTAAAAGGTAAGTCCGTGTTTACATATTGGACTGTAGTTTAACTTGCGGCGGTAAGTTTATTGTGAATGTGAATAAGTTTAGTGTAAAAATTTTAATGCGCCAAGAAAATAACGTGATTTGAGTAATTCTAAAGTTAAAAATAAGGTGTAAACAAACATTGTCATATTGAATTTCTTCGATTTTAGGTCTCAACTTTCATTTAAGCTGTTAGTTTTACTGTTCAAATGCAGTAAATCAGTAAAGCAATGATTAAAAAGGTAGTTCTGAAAAAAAACATACATTTATAAATAATATTGTAATTTATTTAGTTAATGCGAAATGGCGTATTTTTTATACAGCGTTAGGAAGTCAGTACTGCACTTAAACTCCTTTCCGCTGTAAATAGGTGTCTAATTATTCTATTATACAGCACATGCTAGTATGTGCTTCAGCTTTAAGCTGTATAAGTTCGTAATTCATTATCATTTAATAGCCAAAAGCTGCACTGGACACTTAAACTAATATGCTACACAGTTAGTGTTATAATGGCCACAAGTAACACTTATATTCAGCATATATACCA
The DNA here is from genome assembly GCA_947086415.1 of Pammene aurita. Taxonomy (NCBI): domain Eukaryota; kingdom Metazoa; phylum Arthropoda; class Insecta; order Lepidoptera; family Tortricidae; genus Pammene; species Pammene aurita. Next base: position 12,006,233 of record OX352315.1, read on the forward strand.
CAAAACACCATTATACAGCTTAAAGCTGTATAAGAGATGTTAGAAAACACCTTTAAAAAGCTTAAAGTGTTTAATGCTACCTTTATACAGCCTACGACGCTATAAGCTGTATATAAGCTGTATAACCACTTAACATGCAACATTTTTCCAGGTAATTGCTAAGTGTTTTACTCTTAAACAGCTTAAAGTATTACGAAGTTGTTTCTCAACCCAATATCCAGCTTTTAGCTAAATCTATGACCGTTAAACAGCTTAAAGCATTTCGAAGCTGCCTAGATTACTTTTATTCAGCTTTCACCTACAAGAACAGCTTTTATACATACTTTTAACAGCTCAAGGCTGTTATTAAGTTCCAACGGCCTATGTAATACAGCGTTTGTGCTGCTATTTGCACTTTCATGACAGATAAAATGGGAATACGATACAAGATTAGTACCTACTTAATTATTTAAGTTCTTAACAATCTGAACAAACACTAAATATACTTACTTAAATAATAACGGAACTTCGATCAGAAATGGACTCCAAGTAACGGCTGCTAGTTGCAATGTAACTAGTTTCGGTGATTGTGCACCTGTTCTACACGCAACGAAGAAAAGAAAAACCAAATCAGCTCCGGCTTGCTTAGGAATATTAATTACGCGCCACGTGCTCTTTATTCTTGTATCCTGTTTTGTTTTCTTCTTGTATTTTTCTCTCAAAATAAAGATATTATTTTATCTTCTTTTCTCAGTATAAATAGTCTTTAAACCCGTCCATCATGATATACTGTAAATTCATCGCAATAAGCGGAATACGAGTTCCAAAATCGATCTCAACTGGAACCCCTCTGACGTCAAAACCAAAGACGGATGCAACATTAATGAGGTCCCAAAACAAAATGGCGCCGCTTCCGGTACCGATCCCGGTTAATTATTCAGGGAGGCAGTTCTGAATGAACGTTTGACGTATTGGTATTAGATTTTTTTCATCACACTTGCTCGAAAAGCATTGCATTCCTAGCAGGACCTATAGTAAGCATATTCTTCGGGGAGTTTTTGTTACCTTATTTATCGTTTTATTGCCTTAAAACTTTATTGCTTGTTTGTTTAGTGACGAAAACCACTTTGTAACGGAGGGTAAGAGTAACATCCCAAACGAGTCTTATAAAAGCTCAAGAGCTAAGCCTTCTTATACCACTGTTAGCCACGTTGCGTAACGCACTATTATAGACCACGTCGTTGGTTACACACAAAAATACAGCTTGCTTATAAGAAGCAATCTATTGACGCTTGCAACTTCTTGTACTTAAAATTGGGAAAATTCCTCCGATTACCAGAATACCACCAATACAGTGCGCCACTAATAATAATAATAACCACCAACAGTTATCAAACGAGCGAAAAGCAAGCGAAGTGAGTTCTTACAAACAACTTCGGCTACTGGAAAACCTCGGAAATGCCGCGGCATTTCGATGGTTTTTTGATTTTGAGAGTTTTTGAAAAGTTTTTTCCGCGATAACTTTACTAACGTTTTTCTGATCTTTATGAAATTTGTTGGGGTTGTTGCAGAGATACATATAATTTGAGAGTTCGTATATGAGCAGGATCGATCAAGGGGTTGTGGAACCTGTGGAGTTAGAAGGCGAAAAAAATTCTTCAGTAGGGTCTTGTTATATTGGTCATCCGTTTGCAAGTAAATCGGCGAGTTCTCAGTTCGAGGCGGACTACTAGTAGTAGTATTTATAGATAGACACTAGGTGATTTCCTGCCATGTCGGATTTTCACCACCAACAGTTATCAAACGAGCGAAACGTAAGCGAACCCAGGTAGCATTTATACGTCATTATGTCGTCCGTTTACGGTACTGCTCGACGTAAGAGACGTCATGTCTCGACGTCGGGGGGTCCCAGCAGATGACGTCAATTTGTCACAGCCGCAAGACGTCTGTTTACAGACGTTACAGAGACGTCATATACTGAATGCATAGGGACGTTACTGGGCCGTACATATTAGGTTAGCCACTGACGTTAGAGAGACGTCATATACTGAATTCATAGGGACGTTACTGGGCCGTAAATATTAGGGCAGCCACTGACGTTGGAGTGACGTCATATACTGAATCCATAGGGACGTTACTGGGCCGTACATATTAGGGCAGCCACTGACGTTGGAGAGACGTCATATGCTGAATTCATACGGACGTTTCTGGGCCGTACATATTAGGGCAGCCAGTATGTTCGAATAACGTCACACACAGGATTGATTGTGGCGTTACTAGGACATAGGCACAGGTCAGGACCTAGGGGGGCTGCATTATGCTGCTGTGTTCACGATATCAGCAGTAGAAGTTAGCGATTTTCAATTTTATTAAGGCGGGTATTATATAAATTTAAATAACATCTCTCAAAACACACTGCTGATATCGTAAGCACGGCAATATGCTCCTCGTAGCTAGGATGGGTGGGTAGTCTGTTCAAAAATAGAACCGACCTGGCTGTTGAGTGAACTAAAGACGTGCTAGATTTAAGTTCTAAGACGGTTCTAACTTATTGGCCAGGCGCCCTAGACAAGACGCCAAATTCTTACGCGTAAGAGTAGATAAGAGTTTAGCGCTTAGCATAGCAGGCATCTTGTCTACGTACCCTGAACAAACTCTAGGACTTATGGATGAAACTAAAAAACGCTATGTAAGTAGTATAATTTATATTTAAAGAGGCATTAAAGGACAGTGGGAACCAATAGCCCCATAACAATAATCCCATCAAAAACATAAATGTGAAATGAGAGCCAAGTTATATATGCCTTGGTTGTTGACTTCAACGACAAAAGAAGTGAGATCTAAATGGGTGCCAAGTTCAATTGTCAGTCCTGAAATTTGTTTATAACAACATAAAAAAATATAACAACTCAAAATATAATTTCTTCTTAAAACTTACTATAATATATTGAAGCCTAAGGTTTGACTTGTCTAGTTAGTCTAGGTACAAGATTGTTTACCTTATTTCTATTACTAAAAAAACAAGTATAATTAGGTAATTTTTGTTTTAATATGTATGAGGCCATGACTTAAAATAACATTTATATCTCTAATGCCCACTATCGGACTACTAAACTAAAAAAAACACAACCGTAAGCATGTCAATTTTAAGTAGATACATTAAAACTTCGAAGAAGTAGGTAAAAGTGGTGGCAACACTTCCTTAATGAAGGCGGCTGACCGCGTGTTCGCTCGCTCACATTGGTCCTACTCCTCTCTATCTTAATAGCATTAGTAAGAGAGAAGGGGACCAAACTGAGCAAGAGAGCATGCGGTCAGCCGTATTCATGTAGGTCAAAGCCACGGACAGGCTAGGGGGCATACCAAAAAATGTAATCCATAAACCAATTTTGAATGATTTATAAAAATCTGTAGTATTTCCTGAGCCAAATCTATACCAAGTTCTCTGAAATCTATAGGGAACCGTAAAAGTGGTAACTCTCCAACATGACAGTCTTCATCAAGCTGCGAACGAAATGATTCATTGGTCCTTGTGGGCGCTGACGCATTTTAATAGATCACGCGGCCGCGATATTCATTCACCTGCCTCTATGCACTTGTCACAAGCTGAATACCTACGATACATACTCGCAGGCGCAGTTGGCAAAAAGGCTTTTTGTTGGATCTCTTTCCATAGAAGTTTTACTGCTGTGTAAAACAAAATTTCATCAACCGAGACACTTTGCTGGAAATATCCCTGCCTCCAAGTTTTCACGTATGAAACCTGTAACAAACAAGAGAATGTATAATTGTAAAATAGCAAATTATTTGTTGATCAGACCAAATGTGAAAAAAGTGAAGATTTGAAATAACTTTCTTCATACAATGTTTTAAGTGTGTAGATATTGTTATTTTATGTATTTTTATTACTACTAAACAACTATAACTTGCACCACCTGCTTCAAGCTGTTTCTTCCTTCTTTCTTATGTAAGTTGCCTGGAACCACACAAGGAAAAAAATTCCAACTCTCTCCATACAATCCATACCCAAACAGGGTTCTAAGAAAAAGATAAGTTTGGCTACAAGACAAACTTCTATATGTATAACAGAGTTAGCAGTTAGGTACAGTCGCTGGCAATAGTATCTCCCTACACGAAGGCCGCAAAAATATGTGACACACTCTTATGACCCTACAAAGTCACATATTTTTGTGGCCTTTGTATAGGAAGATACTATTGCCGTTGACTGTACAGCTAGCTATATTGATCAAATATGTTTTTCTAAAAAATTTCATTTTTAACACAAGATATTTAGCCGACTGTACTTGATGTTACCTATTCTTGTACTGTCAGAAAGTATTCTAAACAACAAAACAAATGAGCCGAAACTCAACCAAGCAAGCACTTTTCATCATTAGGTATGTTCTGGTATCTACATCCCAGCTCAGCTTGATGGTACCATATTATTCCACTGTCACCAAGGTTACATTGAGTACCGGCCAACAATATAACACCTACATGTTTTACAATAGAACTTTTTTTTATATTTGTAAGTGATTTCCACCTCACTCCTTAGGTAGTCTAGTAGTAGCCTTTTGGGAGAGTGATGAGAATAATTAACATAATGGTTTTTTCATAGAAGTTTTTTTTTAAATATACAGTCAACTTAATTTTTTTATTGGAGCTTTTTAGTAATATGCTGAGTCTCCTATTGTAATTCAAAGTATTTCATTGCAGTATTCATCATATATTTGTATAAAATGACTAGTAAAATATGCATTCTACAAAATAACCTATATTGTTTAGGTTTAACCTATATAAGGTGAACTTTTAATATTCTTTGTATATAATATCATATTACCAAGGGAACCATGGTATAAAAATAAGTACATTAAAATATTCAAACAGGGCTCTGGCTGAAAGTTCTTTGAATATGAGAATGCGGCAAATATGTTAATGAACTAAAAATAACTACAGATATCTTATAAATCTTAGGAATGAAATGCTATGCTTTATTATTCTGACATGTGCAACAAGTAGTTGTGCAATGTGTCAGGATTTACTTCATAACAGCTGTTAACTATAAAACTCACCTCTATAATCTCCTAAGCCTACACTGCCAGCGGCTTGAAATTTTTGTATTTTCTCAAAGGTCTTTTTTTCAATGGTAGTGGGATTGTCATTATCTTCGTCGCTGCTAGAAACATATCTTTTGGCCCTTTTCCGTTTAAGACCTGGTTCTGATGTATCCTCATCAACCAGTTTTTTTTGCTTTCTCTATGCCATCTTTAGGTACATGCAAATGAAATAAAAAAATACACACAACATGCAAACATAATAAATGAACACAGCATAATGCATCCCTCACTCAATTAAAACAAGGTTATCACGTTATTAGTAAAAATATAGGATGGAGTTTCATTAGTTGGAACAACCTGAAGTTGTACAGTCAACCACTTTGATTAGTAGGTTATCACATTTGTCCAAGCAGTTTTAAAAATTACCCATATTAGGTAGTAGTCACACAGTAACAGAAAACTTTCACCAACATCAGTAAGCTCTCGGTAAATCAGGAAATCAAACTGGAGACGTGTATGCCCAACAGTGTGCGCATACTTACTCGCTGAAGAAGAAGAATAAATCAGGAAATATTGCATCCAGAAACCAGGAAACGAAACTGTTTCGTTAGTTTTCATAGCCAAAGTGGTTTGTAAAAAAACTATTAAAATATACGTACCAGTATCACAAAAAACTCTTTGAACACTCTATAATTTCCATTTTTCATCTGGTGTCTTGACATCAGCCAAAACCTTTTCAAACGCTTTAGTTCCCTTAACGGGTGGCCAAAAGACTTCACAACACTTTGGCGTAAACCACTGATTGTTTACGCCGTCTTCTACACTAAACTGTATCACTGAGTACATTTTTGTTCTTGTTGAAAATTTTTATTGGCAGTAGTACGGGCACGGGCAGCAAGGCAAAGAAAAAAGGTGGGAAAACAACGTCACTCAAAGCGTCACTTCAATCAAAATGACAGAATTTCGTTCCGTTCCCAATTTCTTATGTTTTTAAAAATCACATTGCTCAGTTTGTTTTGATGTTTAATAACATTAAAAAATCTGTAATAAAACTAATAAATGACTTTATATAAGTATTAACTTTGAAGTTAACTAAAAAGACGTAAATGTTTTTTTTACTTCATGAATGTTTTACATTACAAGATTGACAAATTTTATTGATATCAAGAAACGAAACGCGTTATATATATTTAAGCTTTATTTTTAAGTCGGTAGTAGGTCTGATACTTATAGAGTTTGTCCGGAAATAGATGTATCGTGGTTTATATGGGAGCTCATACATTCTATGACACTTCTCTTTCCGGACAGATTCTAACGACTAATATGAAACTGTTCAAATTTCAAATTCCTATGCATAAGTACTGGCTTACTGGCTACATAAAGTCTTGTTATAATGTATTAATTAGTATTTTCTCTTAGCATTCGCTATGATAATGGACAGATTTACGAAGAAAGAAGATTTACAAAGCCTGAGTAAAGTATAGGATAACTTACTAGCATATAAATTAACTGCCACATAAAACTTCCTGTTGAAATAGTTTACGTGTCACAAACATCTAACCGTTAATAGTGATCCCAAAAATTTACATTAGCAAAACTTCTCGTTGCCGACGGATACTGTACGTCTTACTGTACATCGTACATAGTACAGGTGATGACCTTAAACTGACGTTATTGAGACGTTCATTTTGCGGTAAATATGGTACGTCCCGATGCTGACCCTCAATTGTCGTTATTAAGACGCCCACGTTGCGACGAATACGGTACGTCCAGGTGCTGACCTAAAATTGACGTTATTAAGACGTCCACTTTGTGATGAATACGGTACGTCCAGATGCTGACCTAAAATGGACGTTATTAAGACGTCCACTTTGCGACGAATACGGTACGTCCAGATGCTGACCTAAAATGGACGTTATTAAGACGTCCACTCTGCGACGAATACGGTACGTCCAGATGCTGACCCAAAATTGACGTTATTAAGACGTCAACTTTGCGACGAATACGGTACGTCCAGATGCTGACCTAAAATTGACGTTATTAAGACGTCAACTTTGCGACGAATACGGTACGTCCAGATGCTGACCTAAAATTGACGTTATTAAGACGTCCACTTTGCGGTAAATATGGTACGTCCAGATGATGACCCTTAATTGACGTTAGTACGACGTCCACTTTTTAACCTGACCTTAAATTGACGTCACTATAACGTACGTTTTCAGCGAATAAATGACAGACCTTAATATGACCTAAAAATGACGTCGCTTGTGCGTCGCTGACGTCAGTTTGCTACCTGGGAAGTGAGTTCTTACAAACAACTTCGGCTACTGGGATGCCTCGGCATTTCGATAGTTTTTTGATTTTGAAAGTTTTTGAAAAGTTTTTTCCTCGATAACTTTAGTAACGTTTTTCTGATCTTTATGAAATGTGTTGGGGTTGTTGCAGAGATACATATAATTTGAGAGTTCGTATATGAGCAGGATCGATCAAGGGGTTGTGGAACCTGTGGAGTTAGAAGGCGAAAAAAATCTTCAGTAGGGTCTTCTTATATTGGTCATTCGTTTGCAAGTAAATCGCGAGTTCTCAGTTCGAGGCGGACTACTAGTAGTAGTATCTATAGATAGACACTAGGTGATTTCCTGCCATGTCGGATTTTCACCACCAACAGTTATCAAACGAGCGAAACGTAAGCGAAGTGAGTTCTTACAAACAACTTCGGCTACTGGGATACCTCGGCATTTCGATAGTTTTTTGATTTTGAGAGTTTTTGAAAAGTTTTTTCCGCGATAACTTTAGTAACGTTTTTCTGATCTTTATGAAATGTGTTGGGGTTGTTGCAGAGATACATATAATTTGAGAGTTCGTATATGAGCAGGATCGATCAAGGGGTTGTGGAGTTAGAAGGCGAAAAAAATTCTTCAGTAGGGTCTAGTTATATTGGTCATCGTTTGCAAGTAAATCGCGAGTTCTTAGTTCGAGGCGGACTACTAGTAGTAGTATCTATAGATAGACACTAGGTGATTTCCTGCCATGTCGGATTTTCACCACCAACAGTTATCAAACGAGCGAAACGTAAGCGAAGTGAGTTCTTACAAACAACTTCGGCTACTGGGATGCCTCGGCATTTCGATAGTTTTTTGATTTTGAGAGTTTTTGAAAAGTTTTTTCCGCGATAACTTTAATAACGTTTTTCTGATCTTTATGAAATTTGTTGGGGTTGTTGCAGAGATACATATAATTTGAGAGTTCGTATATGAGCAGGATCGATCAAGGGGTTGTGGAGTTAGAAGGCGAAAAAAATTCTTCAGTAGGGTCTAGTTATATTGGTCATCGTTTGCAAGTAAATCGCGAGTTCTCAGTTCGAGGCGGACTACTAGTAGTAGTATCTATAGATAGACACTAGGTGATTTCCTGCCATGTCGTAATCTTCCTAGCTTCGTGCTATTTTCAACCGACTTCAAGATTTCGAAGAAGGAGGTTATCAATTCGTCGGAATCTTTGTTTTTGCTATTTTTTTTTTTTTTTTTTATGTATGTTCACCGATTATTCGAAGACGGCTGGACCGATTTGGAAAATTCTTTTTTGTTTAAAAGCGTAATTTACTGTTGGTCCCATTGTAACCATGTTAGGATGTGATGATGGGATCATGGAGAAATCGAGGGAACTCTTCAACTATTATAGGCACACCTATGGTGATTTGAGTATTTTTTACAGCAGATCGAGCATTTGGTGTTGAAAAGGTGGATGCTTAGTGAAGTCGGTTCTTTTTTGTTTAAAATTATATGTCGTAATCTTAAGCAGGGCTCAATGGAGTCCCGTGTCTCATTAGTTAAAAAGATTTGCTCCGCTAACTCACAGCCAAATATGTGCATGGCCGCACTCATATTTAATGAGCTATTAGAATTAGATTTGCATTAGTCTAAGAGACGCAGAACACGGGTAAGAACAACTTGCCTAAATAGCTATGAATCAGCGAACTAAGTTTTTATTGCTCTCCTAATTAGTTCAAATTTCGGTTGATTTAACGAGTTCTAGTTGGTTGAACTGGTCTAATCTTGTTTAAAAATACTACAGCAGCAGGTCACTAAGCGGGAACGATGTTTAAAAAGATCTGCACATACACTTGTTCTCCAAATATAAAGTAATATCTAGTTCATTATGAACTAACTGTTCCAACTGTCACCAATCCGATAAAGTATAAAATGGAATGATATTTCCTAAATTGAAGCGCTGGCTTTCAGCTATTCCTTTCTCCAAAATTTATAGAATAGGTAATGGTACCTAATGACTTTTCCTAGATCCCTGTGAAATGGGCTGTAGAATGAGAAGCTTAAAAGGTTCTGAATAATTCAAAATCTGAAAATGGGTTCTGAAATCTTTCTTTTGAAATTTTGCAATATGGAAGAAAATTATCATATTTTAAAAGCATAATACCTAAACAAGATAGGAACAAGATTTTCCTAGTTCAGAGGTCTAACTAAGTAAAAATATTTTATTATCATCGCCTAAGGTTTGCAGTAATTGGATGCAGCATCCAGGAATCTAACTGGATCCAGCTGTTTCAGCCCGAAATCTTCGGTCTAGACTGCTGATCCGCAAGTTTTTTTTTTTTCAAGTATTGGCGCAAGACCTACATTGCCAATAGCTTGTTTGGTTTAAGCTCCAGCTGGTTTATGTCGATCCAGCCAAAATCCAACTGGATTGAAATCAAAACTTAATATACTGAAATAATCACATGACTACTTATTCGTTTGCATCAGACATTCTGATATACTGTCTTCTTTACTTTTTGATTGGCGATGTCAAAAACGATTTTCATCTTGGCTGCAGCCACTGGTAACAGTGGCAAAGGTAGGAACTGTTGAGATATGTATTTCTTAATCTGCTGTAAACATATCCAATTTTTCAGTATAAATAATGTATTTATGTATTTTAACGGCCTCCTAGCCCAGTCGGTAGTGACACTGCCTACGAAGCAGGAGGTCCCGGGTTCGAATCCTGGTCAGGGCATTTATTTGTGTGTTTACTCAGATATTTGTACCTGAGTTATGAATGTTTCCTATGTATTTAAGTATTTATCTATATCTATCTATTATATATATCGCCTAGTACCCACAACACAAGCCTCATTGAGCTTACTGTGGGACTAGGTCGGTCTGTGTAAGATTGTCCTATAATATTTTATTTATTTATTTATTTTGTTCAGAACGAAACTTAGTTTTGTCAAATGTTTTTTCCTTAGTTAAAAGTAGACATTTTATTTATTTGTTTGTTTTTTTTCCAATTTGTGTTAATCTGACAAATAAGTACTTCTTTTATACATTAAAAAGTAGTCATGGCATAGTATCCCAACTAGAGTATCGCCATTATACCCGCCACCAGCATGTGCATTCGCGGAACACGCCACCGTTTGAAGTCAGCTACCAAGTGGCTTAGATTTGATGATGGCGCCGCCCTTCCGCATGTCGACTAACCTTGCCACACTAAAATCCTATAATTTTTACTTTGTATATAGATTAATATTCTGTTGTATTCATATTGTTATATTATATATCAATAAATCCCAAAAAAAACCAACTAGAGTAGGCCAGGAAATCTTACTTATAACAATAGAACATGGAAATGAACAGACTGATTGCCTAACCGATTACAGAGTCCCACTTCTGAGTAAAGGCTTCCCAAATACAAAAATAGACGGACTATTTTAAGCCCCCTGCCTATTTATATATCGCAAAAGCGTCCGCCATTTTCCTCCACTAATTCCGCGTCCCGTAATTTTTCACTCCACATTTCGACGTTTGTTTGTTTGCCAAATATTTGTGGCCCTGTAATTGGACAGCCTAGCCTCGAGACAAAAGGAAATCGCTCGGAAACTAAAATTTGCCAAACATTTGTGAGTCAATGTTTACACAGCGGATTGGGACGTGTAAACAGGTGATTGAGATGTCTAGAGCAGTTTTCTTGAACAGTCTAAGGATACACGTAGTTGCGTACATATCTGCTCGTCAGATATATCTGGCAGATGTGTTAGACTGATGTGCCGTCGGAAAGTTTCCAAAATTGTGAAATTTACCACATATGAACATTTTGGAAAATTCTCACATTTTTGTATGGGATTTGAACTTCCATTTCTTAAATTTCCAATTACTATATTTATTACGAAAATCCGAGAATATTTCCAATTATTTGGGAAGTTTCCGCAACTTGCACATCTGTATGTTAAACAGACGGATCTGCCAATGTGTACCGGGAATTCAGTACTGAAGTGTCTAGGGACAGATTTGTACCTACCTAATTTAAAAAAAAAATTTAAAATGAAAATGAAAAAGTTTATTGGCTACAATATTGTGTACAACAAATAATGGTTGGAATCTCCCAGTAAGTAAAGTTATACTTGTGGCGGGAGATTAATTTTTCCCCCGCAAACATTTAACGGTTTCTAGTTTCTACACAGATTTAACAAAATACTTCAGTAGATTTTAATAAATCCCGCTCGCAGGAACACAAACCATCAGCAGGGCTAGCTAAACGGATGTAATGTTTGTCTTTAATAACAATGAAAACTTCGTCTCCATTAAATCAATTAATATTTAATGCAATCCGCTTAACTTTTCAATTGAATTGACTAAGAGCGTTCTTTGTTTCAACTCTTACTCCATTTTCTGCCATCTTATGTTCGGTTCGTTGCTGGACACTTTCCTACTGCTGACTTTACCTTTCAATATTACTTGCACTGATTTAATTTACAAGTGTTTATAATCCATTTCTATCCATTCTAATAGGACTGCGATTTCGTCAAATGTTGACCACTATGAATGGATTATACACGATGTAACAAAAATACTGCGTGATCCGTTTAAAGGCATAATTGGTATTGTATTGCGACTAAGGAAAACTAGGAGAGAAAAAATTTCGACTCGAAAAAAGGCAAAAACAAAGATCCCGACTAATGGGGAACCTCCTCCTTCGAAATCTTGAAAAGGAACATTTACTTTTCGATTAGCGTTGTCGATAGACATTATATAATGAGAATAAACGCGCAAATCAACGCGCAGGTTAAAAAAAAAAAACAAAATGAATCATATGATACATTTTTGTTTTTACTTATTAATTGCAAAGGCAATTTTTTAATGCATGAAGATAATAAATTCACGCAGAGATAGGAAAAATAACTTTGCGTTGTTCAGAATTTTATACTCAGAACTCTATTGTATAAAACTCTCACAGTTTCGAAGAATAATGTTTTCCACAATAAACAGCAACCTAAAAATACTCATGTCTAGTTTAAAATACTAGAAACATTAACTTTGCCGCGGCTTAAAAGTACTTGGAATATAAATTCCCGTTCGTTTCAGTAGGAAAAGGTTTATTATTTTATGAAACAATGGCGTCTGTGTGAAATTAAACCTCGTCAGTTAACGGGCACATTAGTTTGGGAAGGCTATAGAAAACATGCGGACAGTACACAGGTTTCCACAGTAAGAATACTGAATGAGGGAATATCACAAGCGTTTTAGCCGTGTCATAAAGACTGCTTAGAATTCGTAACATACGTGTTTTTTTTTATACCACGACGGTGGCAAACAAGCATACGGCCCGCATGATGGTAAGCAGCTACCGTAACCTATGGACGACTGCAACTCCAAAGGAGTCACATGCGCGTTGCCGACCCTTTACAAAAAGGAGGATTCACTGTGTTCACGACTAAAGGAATAAGAAGGTCCCTCATCGTCGACACACTGGGTCCTCTTTGAGCTCTTTGGCAACCTTACTCACCAGCAGGAACACAACACTATGAGTAGGGTCTAGTGCTATTTGGCTGTGGTTTTCTGTAAGGTGGAGGTACTTCCCCAGTCGGGCTCTGCTCCAGATTTGAGCGATGACATTCGCTGAACGTGCCCTACCACACTTAGCGAGATGCCATTTGCAGTGCCCATACCTCTCTTTTTGGCGTAGTTTAAGGACATACCCAGGTCCGGACGTAGTTTAAGGACATACCCCGGGTCCAACGTGCGGGCCTGTCACGTGTTTGCATAAATAGCACAAAACTATCGAATAATTATTTTCTATTCTTTTCCTTTTTTCTATATCACGACGGTGGCAAGCAAGCATACGGCCCGCCTGATGGTAAGCAGTTATTGTAGCCTATGGACGCCTGGAACCCCCAGAGGATTCACATGCGCGTTGTCTACCCTTTAAGAACCTATATACACATATATACATGTAATATATATATATATATTAAATGTATCATCGCCTAGTACCCATAACACAAGCCTTATTGAGCTTACTGTGGGACTAGGTCGCTTTGTGAAAGATTGTCCCATAATATTTATTTATTTATATACACTCCTTTTTTGAAGAACCTCATATTCTAACACAATGGAAACCAGATTACGGGAATCGTTGGCCCAGCGTACACGGCTTCGTAATTAATGCACCGCGGCATTTGACATAAAATTGTCTAGGTCTCTCTCACGGGTCGCATTACTCGCATTCAATCTTGGACAACAGAAAAAACCCGGGGTTCGGGATTTTCTTTAATTATTACGCAGTTATCTTACTAGCGCCGCAACCGGAGTTACAGGCGTCCATAGGCTACGGTAACTGCTTACCATCAGGCGGGTGAATGATTCAAAATTGCACAGCCGAGACTGAGATCTCAGCACAACTTTTGGCTGACAATGCCGAGACCGAGATCTCGGTCGGATCTTACTGTGTCGTCTCTACACACTGTGGCATTGGTCAGACAATGGCAGGGTCTCTTTCACGGGCCGCTTTCAGCCGTGGGAGCGCACACCTGCCCAAATTACAACTCTCAAAGCGGCAAAATATCCTGGTGCTGAAAAATAAACCGACTATCTGAAGCCGCATTCGAACATTAAAAACTTGACCTGGATTTGATATGATTCAAAATTTATATTTATATCTTACTCATTCTTGTACCTATATGAATCTGCATGAGCTGTGCATGCAAGTAATGGACCGACAGCCAGGATTTCATGACCAATCAAGGCGATAACTTGTTAAGTGGTTATAGGCGATATAGTATAATAGTCTCGTATGAACGTTAGCCGCCACTCCGTTGCAGCCATTTAATAATTATTTTAGCATATAAACTATCCGTCTATCATCTCGCGTTTCCGTTAGTATTATACCTATTAAAATAACATTTTAACTCGTAAACCTAAAGCGGAAAAATATTCCTTTACCAATTGTAAAAACGCCAATCTTCAGAGCGTTAGACAAATGGCTCGGACGTGTCGGTCTGTGGTCGGTTTATACCAGAGCGCGATACTTGTACAGTTGCCATCAAATATATCGGAGCGGCCAAGGTACTCAAAAATATCTGACCATGCACTTTATCGCCTTGACGATAGAGTTCAGATATTTGTGACCACCTCGACCGGTCCGATATATCTGAAGGCGATTGTACTTGTGTTGAGTGCGTTCGCTCCTAATGCAGATATTTTTGCTAGTCATAATAAATGGGTAAATAATTTGACTGTATGCTATTTTCATCTGACTTCAAGATTTCGAAGGAGGTTCGGAATTCGTCGGGATCTTTGTATTTGCTTTTTTTATGTGTGTTCACCGATTATTCGAAGACGGCTGGACCGAATTGGAAAATTCATTTTTTGTTTGGAAGAATATACTTCACAGTTGGGCCATTGTCATCAGGTCAGGATCTGATGATAGGATCCTGGAGAAATCGAGGGAACTCTTTAACTATTATAGGAACACCTAAAGTCATTTGAATATTTTGTACAGCAGGTTGAGCATTTGTTTTGAAAGAGGTGGAGGCTAAGTAAAGTCAGTTCTTTTTTAACCGACTTCAAAAAAGGAGGAGGTTCTCAATTCGACTGTTTTTTTTTTTTGTATGTATGTTACTCGATATCTCCGTGAATCGTGAACCGATTTACAAAATTCTTTGTTTGATAGGGTACACTTCCGAGATGGTCCCATGTAAATTTTATCAAAATCGTTTATCAAAAAATTGTTGATATTTCATAAACTGCTTGACAGTTTATGAAATATCAACAAAAATGTGTTGAAGGCGGTTTTTAAATTTTTTATTAACTATAAAACTTTCGTGAGACTCTAACATATTAAAAATATTTAAAACGGGTTACTCACGTAATTTAAGTCGATTTTTTGCTCGACATGTTTCGGTCAATTGCCGATGACGATTTTCACGAGCTGCCTTCCGCGACGGCAGCGCGACGGCTACTACGCGCCTGCACGCGGTGTGCCCTGCTGCTGGCGGCGGGAGGCGGGGGGCAGTTCTTTTTTGTTTAAAATTATTTATATCCGTATTCATTGTTCCGTGATCGGGAAATACATACAATAACAATAGCATGAACGCATTATGATAAAGTGACCCTTTTCCTTTCCTATTTTGAACTCTCTCCCTCTCTTTGTGTTCTCTTCCTGATGTTTAGGTTCGACAACACGCATGTGACACTTCTGGAGTTGCAGGAGTCCATACTCTTAAAACACTAAAGCCTTGTTCACGAAAACACGCCCCGAGCGTTTTACGCGTCGTTCACTAAAACGATCTAATTTGACGCTAAGTTTCGTGAATGTGACAGGGGAAAAGGGAGCTCAAACGTTTGTTTTACACACTTGTGACCAACAGCGGTTAAATACGGGCGATATCGCTCGGAGCGTTTTTTTGTGAGCCAGGCATAACAGTGTAAAATATTCCGCCGGCCATTGTGAAATCGCCAATTTACAGAGCGGTAAACAAATGGCGAGGACGTGGCGGTTTATATCAGAGCGCTATACTTGTGATGAGAACGCTCGCTTTGAATGCAAATATTGCGTTTTGCCCCGTCTTAATAGTTGGGTAAATAATTTGATTGATATTATTTACCCAACTTGCGAAGGATTTTTTATTTAAACTTTATTGCACAAATAAAATAAGTGTACAAGAGGCGGACTTAATGCCTAAAGGCACGATCGTAAATGTTTTTTTTGGCATGACGCACCATGATTTTTCAAAATATTTTTAAATGTTTACGTAGTTCACAATTGTGGCTTATCAAGTTTTTTTGATAGTTGTGTCTCCGCGAAAAGCGGCAAAAAAATGAAGCGAAAAAAAACTTTTTTTTTTTATCCAAGTTCAAAGACATGAAAGTCTGTAAAAATATGCACTAAGACCCCCATTTTATGCTCCTTAATTCTGAATTTATTTGGTTTCTCTCGCTTGCTTGGTTTAGCTAAAATAACAGTTTTAAAGTTACCTTGATTTTTTGACATTTTCGTGAATAAGTCTGAAACAAAAGAAGATCGAAGGCTGATATTACGCATACAATGTTCTTTGGTCCTGCCACTACTGCACCTCAAATTACAACCAAATCCCTTGCGGGGGCCACTCTTGTTAGCTTAGCCTGCTAGACCCTTTACTAGTTATTTGGAGAATTATGTTTTTCGATAGTATATGTATGTGGATGCGGGTGGCGCAGGACCGGTCATTGTGGCACTCTTTGGGGGAGGCCTATGTCCAGCAGTGGACGTCTTTCGGCTGATATGATGATGATGATGATATGTATGTATGTATATATATTTTTGGCATGCCCTACAGACAAAGTATTCGACGGATTTCAACGTCTGAGGTGCCATTCGATTCTTCTAAGTTGTGGAAGTGAGATGGCGTATATTAAAGTTCATTTGTATTATCTGACATAGCTGTAATGCTACATTAGCCCGTTTCCCGCTATCATTAGCGCTAAAAGTTCTTCTATTGGTTACTGTGTCCGCTTACTATCCGGTGAGACCGTTTGCTTCTTAGCAGAAGAACCCTATTACTTAGATAGTCTGGCAAACCAGACATCTATTCAGTTACAGTAGAATAAAATATTATACCATTTCTTTCTTAAGCCGAGTCCATCCTTTTTTGGGCTAATAATATATAGATAAGCTAAAGAAAAATACGGTATGATTATATCTCTAATATCTCTATGCTCCATTGCACTAGGAGTCTTTGCTACACTATATTTATGTATTTTCCATCGTTAGCATTACAACGATTTGCTTATTTCACAGCACCTTATCCTTAAAAGTGGGTGTAAATTCAAAACAAATACAACACGTCCGAAACAAAGCCACTCTAGTCTAGTATTTGTATGCTGGACACGTCCGTACCTAGATTATCGCTCGCCTGAGAATAGGGCCCTATGACTAGTTTAACGGGAAGTCTAGAGCAAGTCAGAATCGAGTATAGGGATTTGAATAAATATTATGGTGTAAAAGGTTTTTTAAAGTACATTTTATTACATTATTATAATTAAAAAAATATGAGAGTAAAGAAAATTCTAAAACTGTATTTAAATGAAAAACTGAATTTACTTACTAGACTTACGAACTCCATAAATTTGAAGGTCGATTTGGACATCATCTCATGAAACTGATATTTTATATCTAACTAGCCTTTTCCCGCGGCTTTGCCCGCGTACTATAAGTACTCAGAAAGGATACGATACCCGTGTTGATTTTCAGACTTTGTGACCACATTTGCCCCTTTTAGGGGTTGAATTTTCAAAAAACCTGAATCACGTGTTTACTCATTTATCGTTAGGAATACTCTTGTGAAGTTTCGAATAAAATAGTCTAACTAATCTTGTTTCAGTCTGTTTCTTCTTCTGTTGTCTGTTCTTTCTGGCCAGTTTCTTCTTTTATATATTTAGATAGATTGACTTTTGTGTATTCGTTGCTTAAAAAAAATATTGCTATTTTTCTGTCGTCGTGTGTGGAATTTGAAGTATATCACAGAATTTACTAGGCCCTAAATTTGTTAATGGTAGTGTTTTTTTTTTTCAATTCGACCGAAGCACACCCCTTTAGACCAATGCATTTGTAAGGTTTTGATTCAAAACAAGCAACCGGAAAGTTGAATTGTGTTTGCGTAACAAGTATAGAGCTAATTGGAATTTCGCCTGCCTAACTTGGAATTCGTACTCAGCATATCGACTGGTCTTCTTTGGTACGTGCCTTTGTGCTAATTTGCTTGAAAATTGAACTCTAACTATATTGGAGGACGTACTATAATCAGAATTAGATAGTTGCATTCGGGAGCCATTGCTCAATACTGGGAAAAGCTTTGAAAAGGTTTGAAAAGCAACTTTGATTGCAGATGTTAACAGCACCAACAAACTTACAGATTATGGAACGTTTCTCACTCAAAACTCGCAATACTAACATAGTATATATAGCTTTAAGTGTTTATATAATGGCAACGCATAGGTACACGCGAAATATATGTAAATGTAACACCAATTACTGTGCAAGAAGAAGGTTGTACCCAACACCGCGCCTTGCGGGACTCCACAGTGTCTCCTACATTATATGCATACAAAACAAGCGTTTTTAGTGCCTTATGTTTTTAATTAATCAAAAACAAACTAACAAAACCAAACAAGTCATAATACTAACAACGAAATATAAAATAAACCAGCAAACAGTAACACTACACTGTCTAACGCTTCAAGGAGTACTAGACTCACTTCAATAGCCGTCAACGTGTTAAATTAGTTTTGTTTCGTATTTATTTTGTGTTATATTCCTTTCATATACGTGCCTATTTTCTTTTCACACCATATAGATGCCTAGGCCATAGGATTGGACTTAGATCACTACTTTACCACACAAGGCTGTTGACTTTTATGTTCCACGGACACTGAGCTTCTTTTTAGTGTACTCCTGACCTCACACACCGTACAAATGCCCGCAGTTACCTCAACTCTTAGCTTCCGACACCTTCGGCTATGGTGATAGTATCTGGACTGCCGTTGATAGATGATTGTCGATGTGGCGGCGAACACTACCCTAGTTCTGGAGTCTACCTTGTCTTCTACTAGAGCACTTTTAAGGAATTTTCCAGTCATTTATTCTTGACAGCCTTGGTATTCTTGCGGCCTTAGTTTATTCCTTAAAGGTGCTACTAAAGTGCGGCTAGCGAGGGTGGTTGGCACTGGGCCTGGCTGGTAGTACCTTTCTTGGTAACGTGGTTGTGGGGCAGCGGTGGCGTGGGGTGCTTGCCCGCCCGCGGTGCGTGCTCTGTTCGAGGCCCCGCGCCGGCCGACGGCGCGTGCGCCTCCCCTCACGCGCTACGCTGCGCCTGATGGTACCATCCTCCTTCTCACCGAGAATGGGACTCGCCTGATGACGCGCGCGGCCGCCGCCAGCCTCCTGCGCGCCGCTCTCCTGTCCCCGCGACCCCCGCGGCCCCGCCCCGGTGAGCCGCCGCCCTCCCTTTCTCTCTCTCATTCTCTCTCTATGTGTCTCTGTCGGATTTCGTCGCCTCTCGCACTGCACGCTTTGCACTTCGCTTTGTAAGGTAGGAGCGTGGAGTACCGGTGAACCGAACGATGCCTTACGTTTTCCGGTTTCCCGTTAGGTCTTTTTACGAAGGATTTTCCGCATAATCACGAAGAGCACAGGAAAGGTAATTTTCTCAACCAAGCACCTTTAACCGACAAAAAGTTTTTAATCGTCATTAATTCAATAGAAGTTGTAATGAAAATCAGCACTTCTTAACTTCTTTAAGGGAAAGTTAATCAAATTTAAGAATTTATGATTGGAGTTTAATTTTAGCTATGTTAGCGGTTTATATACAAGTCGAGCATTTTCATGAAATCTTATAATTAGCAATTATAACATTTTGTAATAACTTAGTAATTGATTCAACTTTTCGCTCCTACTTTATGTCTGCATACTTTTAGAATTGTTGAACTGCTGTTTTCCCTTTTCCCTAGTTTCCGCCTTGGACTTTGATGGGGTGATTCTGACACACTTATATCTTGGCTCCAAAGCGGAAGGTCTTGAGATGAGCATGACTGCATGTTTTCTTACTGCATCTCCTATACGATCTCTATGGTTACTGCGCGGCATAGACTTGGCTTTGACGGATAGTTCTCGTGGGACTGCCGTCCGAAGGCTTTGCTATTCAAAATCTTTAATCGGGAACACGAATCTAAATCCAAAATTATTTTTAAAAATTTTGCCCGATAAGTGTTTGTCGATATCGTTGTATGTTTGATCGTTTTTTTATCTTTACCGTCAGTAGGGTGAGATTTTTATATCGATGTATCGCTACCGATGCTAGTGCGCGATAGTCTCTGATGTACTCGGAGTCGCGTCGCGCCACGGCTCGGTCGCCGAGCTAGCCCAGCTAAGCGATTCGATGGATGCCATTCCAGTAAAACTGATGTCGGACGGACGGAACCCGAACCGGACGGGGGCCGGCGTGACCTCGTGGATCGGGGGTATGTCCATAACACAGGATGGGAACCTGATCGCCCCGGACAAAATAATGAGCCACGTCCACCGATACGCAAGCCCCCACTACAATCCCCACGGACATCATTATCACCGCTGGAACCACGAGCCAGGGGGGAGTGAAGATCCGCTTTACGCTACAAAGACCGTCTACGGACCAGGATATATTGATGAGAACCGTACGTATGGTTTATTCTTATACGTTAGCCAATCTCTAAACTCTATTAATAAGACCACAACAAAAAAAAAACAAAATTCCAAGGTAGAGATTAGTTGACGTCCAAATGAAATAGTTGGTATAACGAGTTAACTTACACTTTGTGAACAGACAACAACTAACCATAGATATCGTAAGTTACACTCACTTATCCAGCTTACAAGATGTACAGTTAGCCAGATCATTTACAAGACCATGTACATCACCATCAACATGTTTGTAACCCTCGGTGGTCATGTTATCCCTTCTTTATTTACCCACTGTATTAACAGCACTTTCTAGATGTTTAGAATTTCCACAGTTTTTAGTGTTTTGTAGGTTTCGAACCAGAAAGTGCTTTTGGAGATTTTCGAGATTATACAGAGTAAAGCTTTGCGTAGATATAAATGATTTAGAAGGGGCTCTCTTAGTTGCTTCAGAGCCCTTAAAATCTTTCCCTACAGTCATCACTAATATTGTTAGAAAGATTAGTTATAAACGAGTGAGTAGTATCAACGGTTAGTTGAATCTCAGTGAAGTTG
Organism: Pammene aurita; assembly: GCA_947086415.1. Taxonomy (NCBI): domain Eukaryota; kingdom Metazoa; phylum Arthropoda; class Insecta; order Lepidoptera; family Tortricidae; genus Pammene; species Pammene aurita. The sequence goes on from OX352315.1 coordinate 12,027,286, forward strand.
CTGAAAAATGTACCATCAGATTAACCATTTATATTATTAACCACTAAACTAATTTATTAGTAAATTTATTGAAAATTTGCTTAAATCCTCATGCATGATCCCCTTTTAATAACCCCGATCACAGTAATTAAGCTGAGTTTTAATCATCATAATAAACATCAGTACCGTTGATTATGAGCCATACCTTTTAGCATGATCAAGTTGTTTCAAAATTTAAGCTTCAGGTAAATCGAAATCATTAATTGGCAACTCATGGTTTACAGAACACAGTTTTTTCAGGTTCCTCACGTTGTGTCCGTTTTAATACAATTTGTACAATATATTTGTCTTGGCATGCATATTATATTTAATATCACGTATCCAAAGTTCATTATTGTTAATTTAAGTATTATTTTTGTTTTATCTTTCTATTTTTTTCTGTTATTCTTTTTTAAATACGCGTATTATATATGACCTTATCATATTCATTTATTTTAAAATTATAGGTGTTATCTGCTGCCTGAAATGTTGTACAACAACTCTGTTCCGAAAAACTTACTTTATATTTACAATAAACGTGACTAATGTTACTGGCTCTTCCTGATGTTGTTTTTTTTTTATAATTGGATCTTATTGAATCTGAGGCTTAGGTATTTTCATACCATGTTGGAATATGTCGTATTAGGAATAATACTCATGAATCATAATCAAATATAGGGTAGGTTCTAAAGTTCTAACAGTAATATTAAATTACCGTTACCTTCTATTATCGTCGTCTCAAATTTAATACATTACTAGGTCTCATTATCTTCAGATGTATTAAAGTTTGTTGCTTTAATGTTTTCATCATTAACCACCGTTGCTAATTACAGCCAATTCTTCTTTACTTTCTTCAATCCAAGCAGTTAAAGCATCAAATTTATCAATAAGCATAACAAAAGCGGTTGAAGTACTGGTCTCATACTTAACTATTGTTTTAATACTGTCACATTCAACCTCAACCGCTTCTCCGAATGCTGCTCCTACTACCGAACCTCGAAATTTCTTTATCACCACTTCACTCACACACCATCACAAAACTAACACCTGACACCAACCAACAGAGAGGATTGGCAAAGAGAACGGTAAAGCAGGTGACGGTGGCGACAAGGTGGCCTTGCAGTCTACCTGCCACGTGGCGCTGGAGACGTGCATCAAGGACAACGAGTGCTCCACTACCCTGGATCCAGTGCTGCAGAACTGCCACGCGACCAACTGCGACCGGGAGGGCTGTATGGAGGCCCTGAGGGGGTTCTATAGGAAGCCTGGAGTGCACTGGAATACGGAGATCGCATTTTGTCTCTGCAAGTAAGTTGAAATATTTTTTGTTCTTGTTTTTCAATGTGTAGCCAAACTCTGCGAAAATATGACATAATAACAATTTTAAGTATGAGGCTAACAGTAAAGGGTCACGAGAAATTTGATTGTTCCGTAAAAGGCATATCTAGTTAAGCAGCGCCTAAGCATTTGTCGGAAATAAATAAATGGGTTAGGTAGGTCCCAATAAAGAAAAGTAGCAGTTGGAAGTAAAGTTACTCTGTAGTATGACCTACAAAACCGCCATACAGAGTTTTCAGTTTGGCTTAGTGTTAAAAAACTTTTATCTACACTCACACTGTAAGTCCTCTAAAACGTGTTCAAAAACGGTAGACAATGGCTAGCATTACCACAACCGATTTTACTATGATAAGCTTTTATCTGTGGCAGTAACGTAATTTCAACTTTACATGCTCAAATATTGGTGTGCTATGAGTTTTGATAACATAATATAAATCCTGTGCTCCTTCCTGACCAACGGCACGCGCCCGCGCGGCCGCCGACACGCGCCTCCCCGACCGCCGGCACAATCGAGTTGACCATGGCGGTGCAATGGCGGTCATTCTATGGTTTCCGAGCACTTAATTTAATATATATAATATGAGTGTAGATAAAGCAGTGTATGCAACTGTACGTAATTAGGCCTTAAAACACTTGTTTGATCTTATTATGAAACTCGCCTGCGGCTCGTTTCATAAAACCACACTCGTATTTTAAGGACCCTTATTACGTAACAGTTACATAAACTACTATATTATGCATTAAATTTAATTCATGTTAAAATTAAGTTTGGTCGCGTAAAATTTAGTATCAAACTAAAAACTCTTCAAAGAAATAAAGGTAGGTAAGGTATTGTAATGTTAATGTAATTATAACATTTATAACTACCCTACTGGTGAATGATTTATGATGATGAATGAGCTTAATATTTATATTCTTTACATAGTAATTTTATTGCTAATCAACGTTGACAAATATTTTAAAAACACGTGTTAACCTTTTAAAATGTTTTATTTATATTTTATTAGCCTTGATAGTGTCCCAGTGTGCTGGGCAAAGGCCTCTCCCGCAAATTTCCACAAGTCTCGGTCCCGAGCTTACATATGTTTATCGATAATTATTTGAAATAGGTATGTATAACAAATCGTAAACAGCCTGATTTAAAACCAAGTAGAAAATTAATTCATATCAAATCTCAGCTATAATGCAGGGTGGGCCATTGATGGATGCAATTTAAAAAAATTACAACCATTAATAAATTTTCTTGTTTTCAAATAAAAGAAATATGATATATTACAGATTGAGATAATTAAGCTAATTTTACGTTTTAAAAATTAAACCTTCAAGATTTCGTCCGTAATTATTCTTATGATTACAACAACAACACATGTTTCAGCAGGATGGGACCACTAGCCACAAGTTACGTTGCAATGGAAGACATGTTTTCTCATAAATTGATATCAAGGCAAGGTGATATTGCTTGGCCACCACGAAACCTTAACTCCAGCAGACTTCTTTTCATCCTCCAATACCCATCAACCCCATCAAAATTGAAGGAGAACATTCGTCAAGAAATCCAATCATTCACTCCGCAAATTTTAACGGAGGTTCTTCAAAATTTACAAAAAAGATTGAAAGAGTGCCGCTACCGGAACGAACGACATCTTGATGATTTTATTTTTAAAACGTAAAATTTAATGATCACAAATTAAAAAAAAAATTATTTGAAAACACGAGAATTAATTGATTGTTAATTTTTTTTATTGCATTTATCAATGGCCCATACTATATAAGCATTTAGGTAGGTACTTACTTCTATCCTTTCGTGTTTTGTTGGGCTGTTGGACTTGATATTATATTTCTTCTTGCTTTCAAAGTTAATATATATTGACAGCTAACAGCAACATCATTATTATAGCATAGAGAAATCCGTGTGAATTGACCGCACGAAAATACAATACTTGATTCCTCGTCGCGTTAGTATAGTAGGGACCTATCAGCGAACGTCTTCCTTCTACTCATTTATTCTTACATTACTCATACTTACTTTCAGTGTCTGATCAGGCTATAAAAAATTTCCTTGCTCTGCAGGAAAACTGACAACAAGGAAGACTCGTGCATGCGAGCCCAAGAACAACTCCATCCGTCTTGCGCCCAACGCCCGCCCTCAGGACAACCGCTGCCGGCCTGCCACACACTCGCCCATGCGTGCCGCGAAGAGCCTGAATGCAGGTAAGATCAGTAAACCTGATAAGAAGGCTCGTGCCCAAGAACAACTCTATCCGTCTTGCGCCCAACGTCCGTCATCAGGACAACCGCTGCCGGCCTGCCGCACACTCGCCCATGTGTGCCGCGAAGAGCCTGAATGCAGGTGAGATCAGGAAACCTGATAAAAATGCTCGTGCCCAAGAACAACTCCATCCGTCTTGCGCCCAACGTCCGTCATCAGGACAACCGCTGCCGGCCTGCCACACACTCACACATGTGTGCCGCGAAGAGCCTGAATGCAGCTGAGATCAGGAAACCTGATAAGAAGGCTCGTGCCCAAGAACAACTCCATCCGTCTTGCACCCAACGTCCGTCATCAGGACAACCGCTGCCGGCCTACCACACACTCACCCATGTGTGCCGCGAAGAGCCTGAATGCAGGTAAGATCAGTAAACCTGATAAGATGGCTCGTGCCCAAGAACAACTCCATCAGTCTTGCGCCCAACGTCCGTCATCAGGACAACCGCTACCGGCCTGCCACATACTCACCCATGTGTGCCGCGAAGAGCCTGAATGCAGGTGAGATCAGGAAACTTGATAAGAAGGCTCGTGCCCAAGAGCAACTCCATCCGTCTTGCACTCAACATCCGTCATCAGGACAACCGCTGCCGGCCTGCTATACGCTCGCCCATGCGTGCCACCACCAGTTTCCGCTTTCAGAGTAACTGGTAATGAAATTTGAAATGATTTTTCCTACATATGTTCCCAAAAACTCAAATACAAAGAAAGGACTTTTCTTTATAGGCACGACTCCTCGCGACATCTGTAGACTTTTTTGGTGTAGGGTTTGGATAAGTTAAGGTAAGAAGCACTGATATCAGATGTCGAAAATTTAAAATTTGTTAATTGAATATTTTTTTCTTAAAATACCAAATGTCCATTGCTCAAAAGAAAGCACTAATGCAAAAAGGCGAACTTGATGCCAATAGGGTAGGTACTCTAGCAGATCCTGGAGCTATCCGACATCCGATATAAGATTGGACAATGTGAAAACGCTCTGTGACGTCTGACTTTCAATCCGGACGTCTCGGGTTCAAACCCCGGCTCGTACCACTGAGTTTTTCGGAAGTTCGTACGAAATATCATTTGATACTTACCAGTCGCTTATTTTGTGAAAGAAAACATCGTGGGGAAACCGGGTCTAATCACAACAGGGCCTAGTTTCCCCTCTGGGTTGGACTGGAAGGCTTTCATAAAAACTAGTTCCTACGCCAATTCATGAGATTAGATTGCCAAGCGGATCCCAAGCCCAATTGAGCCTTGGAAAAACAGCCGGGACGAACGCTAGGATGTTGAAGATTTTGGATAAGTATAAAGTATGTCATGTTCATGTACCTACTGGATACGAATTTCCAATCAAGTCAGAAAGCCCCGGATACGATCGGATTAGGAACCTCTAAAGTTTTAACAAGCTATTTGAATTAAGCTCCTGTTCGACCTGTTCTCAACAAACACAACTAAGATTCTCAATTTAGATATCCAAAATGTTTACTAATAAATCCTTTATTTTACCTAAAATATAACCGTGGTTCTAAAATCTATGGAGTCGCTAGTGGTAAAATAATATTTTTCAAAGTCAAAATAATTTATTATACATGTAACATACATATGTACAATGCATTTTACAATGGTGAGCTAAAAAAAAACTTCGAAAATATATAACTTAAACTTCATTAGACGAGACTCGATCGGTCGATATAAAAGCTATAATATAACTCACTACGCTTTACTCAACAAATCAAACTTATACTAAAGTTTTTAGTGACTATAACCATGTTAATGTATGCAACATTCTTCAACTGTAAGTTATTAATATTACTTCTAGACATCTGAGGAAGTACTGGCTTTAGGAATAAGTGTGTCATGATCCTCATTAATTATTACTTCATGTTCATCATTGGAATGGTAATAGGAGTGGATAATTATGACTTTCTCTATATTTTCCGGGGTTAAACGAGTTTTACATGAATCAAATATCCTTTTGTGTGTTGAGAGATCTTAACGTAATTTTCGCGAGAAGTTGAGATATTTCGTTATAATGGTGCTTTGTGGCCAAATTTCGGATATCGTTAATTTTGTAACAACATTCTTTATGTCCTCAAAATATGTGCTGTAATAAAAAGCTGCATTTAATCAGGTTCCCCATCTAGTTATTACGGGTTCGGGCGGCAAAGGTATGTTCGGACACTTGTATAAATAAGGTTAAACTATGGTTAGGGAAACAGAGAAAAGTAATGTCCGGATCCTCTACTGGTCTGTGGATATATCATATTGTAGCATCACATGTGATCAGTAGAGAGCAGATTTGAAGTAGCGATCTCAATATGAATATGGATATGACTAGTGCAATTTGTTAAATACATATCATGTTGTTTATATAAGGTCTTACAGTCTATTATTATTACACCGCACACCGCAATCTTACCTAAATAATTAGATTAAATTAATGTTATTTTTGCAACAAACAACATTTAAAGAAAAGTATTTTATTCTAAATAAAGGAGTTTTATACAAGGTCTTTACTTTTTTATTACGATAAATTACATTATTTTTGCGTGTAGAAAAAATAATAAAATATGCCAGTCATATCCATATTAATATTGAGATCGCTACTTCAAATCCGCTGTCTAGTGATCAGCAATGAATATTACTATAGATTTCTGATAAAATTAATTACGTACGATTAAAATTAACTCAGTAACGACGTGACAGTATAAATCATTATATTTAATATTATATTATCGTTTTTTACTTTGACTTTGACTTCGAAAATTATATTTCACATATGGCGGCTCCATGGATTTTAGAACCACGGTATGCTACGAAAAGTCCTAAGCCTAATTATTACACACACACAATACACTAAAAAAATCCAGTAAACTGGCGGCTAAAACTTAAAGCTCAGTAACGCTTTCGCTGTAAAAAAAAGTTAAGGCTCCTTATTCCCAAAAAGGTCGAAAAACTGTATTAATGGAAAAAGCCGCATAAAATGCTATTTATAAGATAGTTTGAAGTATTAGTAATACGAAAACATACTTTAGAACCATATTTATTATTATTAAGTACCCAAAAATACGATTCTTACCAAAAGTGTCCTGTGAATTATCGGTCATTTTTAAAAATTCATACTATTTTTAAATTGACCACTGTAGTAATGATACTAATGATATTTTTTTATCGTGATAGAAATACAGTCTAACTTTGTTAAGGTAATATTTTTAGGGCTAAATATTTATAGGGTTTTCGTGCAAAAAATTAAATGTAACCGTGTTTTCATCAAAAAACTGGCATATAATCAGAAGGTATTTTGTCTATTATCCAAGATGAATTTTCGATTTTTATTTCGATGGCCGTCTCAGACATGATATACTCAATTGAATTTTATTCAAATTGAATAAGAATTGTTACTCTTTTTTGCGTAGTTTGGAAATAAACGTTACATCTAACTGGAAAATCCGGAAAGGTCTTCAAAGGCAACCAATTTTTTTCATATTTTTATTTTTAAAATGTAATTTTTGCTCCGATGGCCGTCTAAATAAAGAAATGAACTATTATATGCATCAATAGTTGATTTAAAAAAACTAAGATTTATCGCCATAGCCTTCGAAGAAAATGAAGCATTTCGTGAAATTCGCGCGTTTTGGGAATAAGGCCTCTTAACAGATCCCAGAAAGACCCAAGCCCCTAAAACCCTTGCTTTACTAACCCTACTACACCTTGGATTAAAAAAATTGGCTTAACCGTTTAAGAGATCTACTTGTGTTAGTGTTAAGAGGCTGACAACATCTGATGACCTTCAAATTGACTTTTTTAGCTATAAATTCTTGTTTTGGGAAAGTACAAAATATAAATAAATATTATCGGACAATCTTATTTACACTAATCAACCTAGTCCCACAGTAAGCTCAGTAAGGCTTGTGTTGTGGGTACTAGACGACGATGGATATAATAGATACATATAGATAAATACTTAAATACATAGAAAATCCATAACTCAGGAACAAATATCCTTGATAAACACACAAATAAATGCCCTGACCAGGATTCGAACCCGGAACCTACTGCTTCATAGGCAGGGTTACTACCTACTAAGCTTTTTAGGAGATTAGGAGGCCGGCTGTATGTATATGTTAATATTCATTATATTTGGAAGAACTTCATTCCGATACACGATTGCATGAAATCGGTTCGATAGAAAATAATTCCAAAGTTACATCTTAAAATTAGCTTTAAACAGTTGTATCTTTCAGTTGTCTTTAGTTTCTTGATTTATACGTCTGTAATTAAGGACGACATTTCACCACACTAAAAACTTTTTTTTAAATTCACCACCAAAATTTGCAATGAGCCCATACTACACAGTGTTTCTCTTTCACTCGCGCTGAAAAAGATAGGGATGGAATTTAGCTGATGTCATCCCCTCAAGTGACCCGCCTTTTTTGTTCGTCTTCCCGGGGCACTACCGAGCCATCTGATTACATATTATGGTTGCATTAGATTTGGATCTAATGGATGTCGCATTTGGATACGAAAATATATTAATTCAACATCAATCTGACAGTACCTATAATAAATCATTTTCCCAATACATTTGCAATCCTACAGAATTTACAGAAACATCAAACAGTACTCTCAAAGCCAATATTATCACGTCTTTCATCATTCCACTAATCATAATATTGCAAACACAGTATAACTACTGTATCCCTGATTCAATCGAAAACAGACCATGCAACAAGGGTGTAAAGTCGAGTTTGAATTACCGGAGTAGCTTTGTTAGCTTAATGAAGGCATGAGTGTGGAATTAGTACAGTCCGGCTCGCATTTGCGGCGGAGTGTAAACTGATTGGAATGCTGGCCGTAGGGCCGCTAATCCCTAGTGTAGCCCGATTATTCTGTCTAGACTAGACTTAGAGAATTCTAACCGGAGCGGCCATTGACAGGCGTTCCCCTCTGCCGAAAACATATGGCCAGTGGTCATATTTATTGTATGGACTGACGTTTATCTGACGTGGCTATTTATACGTTACGTACGAACAGCCATACATTTGACGTTCCCCTCCCTCGCAAAAATCGGCAGTTTTTTTTGTTGGATAGAAAATGACTGACATGCCGCTGGTATCCAGGTGCTCCCGCCCAAATGTGACAACAGTACTCCATGTGGGGTTTGACTTGTGACTTGTTGCCCTTACCTAAATTACATTTAAGAATATCATATAAATATTGTGATAGTCGCGCGCTATTGATTTTAGTAATACCGGTAAAAAATCTCTGGTTCAAAGACTCTGATACTGAAATATACATAAGAACTGACAAAAATGCTCATTGATGGATTTAATGATCAGTTGCAATGCCTGTCCCTTAAGTGCTACAACATGTCTGTATTGACAATTTTAACAAGTAAGTATCATACTTAGGCCTTTGAAACTCTAAGCTCAGTTAAGGACTCTATGAGAATAATGAAATGAATGAACTAAAATGATGAAAAATGGAAATTAATTTCAGTGACACCCCTAAAATCCAGCCGTTACCCGCCCGTATTCGAATCATTCGAAGGCAAACTTTCTACGTCCATCCTATTTTCCCAGCCTCGTCAGAGGAGGCAAAACGTTCGGTTCACTTGTTATCATTAGAATACTCCCGTTCTACAACGTCTTAAAAACCAGGGTTTCATTCGAAAAGCGACCTTGTTGCATAACAGATTGGGTTGGCTTTTGTATGGTAAGGTGGAAATGTGCTGAATGAGAGACCAAGATTGCGGGGCTTTTGGACATCAAATAGTAGAAATTTATGGTTAGGAAATTTGCCTGGTCTGTGCATTTCTGTAATATAGTCAGAGCACGCTAAATATGCGCGAGAAAATTCGTAACTGCCACTATAAACGTAATATTTTTACTTATATAAATTTGACGTTAATGCCGACCCTCCAGACTCCAATGTTTGCAAAGCCGGATTTTCCAAAACCCAGAGCAAAGGCTACCAACACAATGTGGATGTCATTTCTATTAATCTAATGGATTTTCGAGCACGATTTCCCAACCGCGGCTAGTTGAGCTGAAAACGCGGGCTTAATGACCAAATTTGACGCATTTGGTGCACTCGACAGCGTCTGCTATTAGCACATTGAGCGGGTTGTTTCATATGACATTATAACCTAAACAGATGTCATGTACAACGGAAAAAGTTAACAATTCCGGTGCCCAGAGCTTACAGAAGCTATCAAGCCTGCAAAAGTTACCAATTCGGGTACATGTCATTTCATATGACATTATAACACAAGTCTTTTAAACTAGTTGTAATCTTGACTTCACCCGCAAGGCATTCAGTCTAAACACAGTCTAAACTGAAAAGTCTTCCCTCTTCCTTCCTCGTATTTTTTTATTAATTAATTGTATTTGGGTAATCAACTTTTTCTTGTTTTTTGCGAGAATTGCCCTTATTCATTATTAGTTTAACTTTTGTGGGTTTAAACATTGTCAACATGAATTAAGATCCTTTACACATATACCAGATCAGGAAAATATACAATAACAACACATTATTCATAAAAAAAATGGGTGACCCAGCGGAAGAGCCATTATTTTCATACAAAAGTGAGGGACAGCTATGTCCACTGGGTCACTGGCCTTAACGAAGATATAAAGTATTAAATTGTAATAGAACAGATTGCAATTCGTAGCATGTTTATCTGTCTTTTATGTAAAGTGTATAACTTAGTTAAATATAATCCGCATAATTTATTTTTATCACTATTAGTCGAAGTATGCGAAATTTTGCTGACATAGAATAGTTGATTGACCCATTTAGACCCTTCGTGTATTGTACATATGGGCCTGGTAAAATCTTCGTCTCATGACGGTCGAAATACTTAAATATTTTAATAAAATAATGAATACCTGTCTATTCATTAAGAATGGCATCAGCTATTCTGTAAACCATTTTTGCTTTGTCTGATTTGAGCAAGAATGTGTAGGTTTTCTAATAATTAAGGACAACCTGTGATCTTTACAATTCGATTATCATTATTTTTGCTTTGCAATGGTTTCCGCTTGCCAGAGATTATCTGGAAGAGATCGCGTTTACGCGATTAAATCAGCAATTGGTTCTTCCATTGCTTTTACAATGTGTAACTTGCACTTATTGTGTTTTTACTTGAGGTGTGCCATACAGTACATAATATACTCTTTCTGTTTACGAATTTACAGATTTCAGCTTATCACAGGTCTATCCAGAATTTCTGGAAAAGTTCGTTCCATGTATAAATGTCAAATTTAGTATATGGACAGACCCTACCCGAATTCTGTAATCACTCAAAATCTATTTGAAATTACACATTTAATCATGCTATTTAAAAACAAGAAGAAAATAGCTTCACTAACTATAAACCAACGATGTTGTTAAACCAACATACATTTCATATTCGCCTCACCTTTTATGTAAATGAAAACTAGAAACTACTGCGACCCAAACCCATTTTCTACACAGTACCTATTTGGATATCAATTTCTACAAGCTTAAATCATAAAATTGCATAAAATTTACGAGGTCATAGTTCAACTTGGGTCCAGTCATGCACCGAGTTTCACAGCTGCTGCTAGAAATAATTTTGCGATCCAAGACTATGTTCTACATTATATAACATTATAGTAGTAATCAGTACAAGCTTAAATCCTAGAATCGCTTAAAGATTGACGAGGACTTAGGTCACTCTGGGTCTGACGTGCAGAAATTCGCATCGCAGCTAAAGTATGAAATTAATGAGAAAATGTGTTTTAATTCAGGTGAGTCCTAGCGAGTTTTGTAGCAGGCAAACAGCGCGATGGATTTGCAGATATTTCACTTCTGCCTTCACGTAATCGTTGCAGGAATTAATGGAACAACACTGCAATTCAAAGATTTTTACGTAACATAACGGTTGTTGACATAACAAAAGCAATTTCATTGATTTATTGTGTATTCTACTAGTAGAATCCATCTAGATGGGCTTTCTAGAACAAACTTTGTGCGCCATGTTTGGTGGTTGACAGGTGTCAGTTGCTTGGCATCATGTCGGTGGTCCAAGAGCGAATGTATTGACTTTAAGTGCCGAAACTCATGTCGAAAAATAATTCTTAGGCATGCCATCTCCTGTTACTCAATGGTAATATAATTGAATGTTGGAGTGGTCTATGATGAGTACATTATATTGCTTGATGATAAACACTTTGCAATGTATGTGGAAGAGAAAGACCTAACGCTGTAATTTTAATAATTTTAGCTAAATGTACCTAAACCAACCGCCAAAATTAATATGTTTCCCATCATATCTTCCCTAGGTCAACAGCTGGCTTCGTTCGTGAACTAACTCCACCATTTTGTACTGATATAAAATCACTTAATTTTCACTTATTATTTAAATCATTATCCTCCTAGCGTTTGTCCCACCTTTTTGCCATGGGTGAATTTGAGCCTTAGGGACCCCGTAGGCAACACTTTTATTAACTTATTATTTAAAAGTAATTACCTACAGTCGAGTTCATAAATATAATAATATGAGCATTTTTAAGGCTTCAAAAATAAAAGTACATAGAAAAGTACATAAATATCTCAACAAATTTGTTCATATCACCCGTCATATCATATAAGCCTCTCAATATGTACGCAACTGAAAAGTAATAAATATCTGCAATAATACTTGATCACGATTTGTATGTGATGGCAATCCCTTAATGGCAAATATATTTCATGTTCCAATCATGTGAAGACAAGTCAAAATCCATCACAAGCAACAAAGCAATGTCGGAGTGATGCATCTGTTCCCCCAATCTGTCTCCCGGCTTTCGTAAATGGATGTTGAATAATTCCTCGTCGAGATTTCGCATATTCTCGCTTGGCATTAGATATTTATTTACCTTTTGAAGGGAATGCGAGGGATTTTCAGGGCTGTTTTTTTATTTAGGCTGGAATCATAAATGATTACTACCTACGCCGTTTTTGGGTGAATTTTTGATTGCTTTTGAGCATTTCTTTGAATAATCTTTACGGTCTAAGTCGCTGGGGTTTATCATCTTTTGCCCACGGAGTATACGAACGGTATACAATTTGCAATATTTTTGCGAATTCGAATAAATCTTATACGTAGCAGGATCTTATAAAAATGTAGGTTCGTCCTATTTGCTGATTCTCATATTATAGTAAATATGGGGACATAAAACCAACGAAACAACGAAAGGAAAGTTAGTGCGGATGATTGAGCGATTTAAAAGCTGAGTAAACACTTTTTCAGCTCTCTTAAAGTTAACTTATACAGCTTAAAGTGTTAATAAAAGCCATTACCCGGCCCTTTATGAGCTATTTTGTACCTACTGCGTGAGTTGTAGGGAATATTTTCGATTCGGAATTTAAAAAACTTATCTAATTTTTACCTATAGGTACTATATCTATAGAAGTGATTTAGTCTATTTAAACAGTGGTTGTGTTATGTCAACTTGCCACCCTTAAGTAAAGGGCTAGTGAATTAAACATGTACCAATTAGAATATGCATTATGCAAATAGGTTTTTAGTGTTTCGTACCCTTCCGTAGGGGTTAGTAGGTCACTAATTGATGGCGTGATCATGATTATGGATTTCCCAGATATATTTGTAGTTATTTATAAATATCTTCATCTATTATTATCGTTCTATTACATAAATAGGTCTTGTATAATTTTATATAGTACAGGTAATAATATTTACGGGCATTTTCTTAACTACTTAATTTAATCAATCAATCATTCAATATCTTTATTGCTTACTTTTATAGACACCTTTTAGTTACATAATAATAACAACAATGTTATACAAAACAAAGAGCTTAAAACAATGGTTGTAAAGTATGTATGTATACAAATACAAATAATGTTTATCTACAGTCATACTGTAAGTACTCTAAAATGCGTTCAAAAACCGTAGACAATGACAAGCATTACAACAAACGATTTAACTATGATAAGTTTCTTATCTGCGGTAGTAACGTAATTTTAACGTTGCATGCTCAAATATTGTTCAGCAATGAGTTTCAAATTTGGAACATCGAATTTGATAACATAATGTTACCGCCATGGCCAACTCGATTGGTCCCGCGCGAGCGCCGGCACAATCGAGTTGGCCATGACGGTACAAAATGGCGGTCATTCTATGGTTTCCGAACACTTAATTTAATATATATAATATAAGTGTAGATAAAGCAGTGTATGCAACTGTACGTAATTAGGCCTTAAAACACTCGTGTGATCTTATTATGAAATTCGCCTGCGGCTCATTTCATAAAACCACACTCATGTTTTAAGGACCCTTATTACGTAACAGTTACATAAACTACTATATTGAGAAAAGTGTAGTACAGTGTTTACTCTTACGGACTAAGATTTTTTAACGACAAGTGGTTAACAAATGCCTGAACTAGGATTCCCTGTGTTTCAGGCAGGGAAGGACAATATTTGTTAATTTTTAATTATTCACTTAATTATAAACTATAAGTATTACACAATAAAAGTCTTATCACCTTAACAAAATAAGTAGGTTCTTAAGTATTAAATATCAAAGGACAGTAGGTAGTCATTTTACGAAGAAATTGTAGTATGAAAATTTGTTAAACGTAAAGTTCGTTTTAGATCACAGGGTGCACTAAAATTGATCTTAGGACAGATCCAATATGACAAAGATTTCGTCTCCCGTAGTCTTCTTTTTGCCTTGAATTTAAACTAGCTTATATATGAATCAATCGAATGTTTATTATATTGAAAAATAAAATTTGTTTAAAACTAGGTAGGTAGGTAGGTAGGTAGGTAATAATAAACAATAAACTTAAATATAAATTAAAAACTATCTTAAATAAATACACACTAAAACAAAAAATCTCCGTACCGTAGATGCTGGCAGAATTTCCCCTTTGTATGGCAATACCAATACATTGGACGAGGAAGCTGCCAGCTCTACGGTCACCGGTGGCATCTACTAGCCTCTTCGAAAGTTCTCTGAAGAGGGCGTGTGCACTGGGACCCCACGGGCCAAGGGTCTCGACGCCAAATGGAACGAAGTTATATTAATAATAATAATAATAATAATAAATACTCTTTATTGCACACCTCATGCAGTTACAAGCACAAATTTTACAATTAGATAAATTTAGGTAGAGGTAACAACAGGCGGTCTTATCGCTAATGAGCGATTTCTTCCAGACAACCTTTGGGTAGTGGAGACTAGAGAAAAACAATAAGCAGTAGGTGGTGCATAGAAACAAAAGAGACGAAATAGATAACACAGCACATTCATATGAATATACATACTTAAATAAATACAAAATAAACATACATATACGTACATATATACATATATAATACACACAATAAGAAACAACAGTGTCAACTTAAAAACCTAAGGAAGAGATAAATAGTATTCCTTAAGTTGCGATTAATTAATTACAATAACATTTTCAAGAGGTCTTTCCGACAATTTGGTCTCGGTACGAGTGCTAAGCTCAGCTATCCTTTTATAACATTTCAAAATGGCGGGAACTAACAACACAGAAAAGTCAATATTTTTATGATGATGCTCAATAAAAAAGAATGCTCAAACGATAAAGTATTAATAAATAATAATGCTTACACTATATTTATTCTGCAGACTCCGCCTAGAGAACTACGAGCAATGGTGCGCCGTGGACGCAGTAACGCAGGGCTGCGCAGGCGCCCCTGCCGCGTGCCGCGCCGCCGTACTAGCTGTCCTGGGGACACAGCTGAGGGCCGCTTGCGCATGCAGGGGGACGGACTTCGCGCAGCTGTATGACTGTCTCGGCTGGCAGAGGCTGCTGTGGCTCAACCCTTGTGTCGGTGAGCACCTACCTACATATTATACAA
Source organism: Pammene aurita (assembly GCA_947086415.1). NCBI lineage: Eukaryota > Metazoa > Arthropoda > Insecta > Lepidoptera > Tortricidae > Pammene > Pammene aurita. Next base: position 12,042,767 of record OX352315.1, read on the forward strand.
TAATTATCATCATCATCATCAGCCCTTTATCGCCCACTGCTGAGCATAGGCCTCTCTTCGTGTACCTATGCCAGTTGTCCCGGTCTTGTGCCAATATTATACAATGAGTTTGAATATCTATGTTGGAGCCGTTAACCACGTACATATAGTATGATGAATTTTATCGACAAATCAACGTCCATACAATTTATGCTGTCAACCATTTTTAAACTGTACCCCTTTAAAGTTTTATGGCGCCACACTCTACTGCACTTGGTAAATTAACTATTATATTTCAAATTATCGATCGCACATGTGCAAAAGAAGTGTTTTTCAGCAGCTTAAAAACTAGAGCATAAATTTCGATCAGAACTGTTGCAGAAAAGTTTCCACAATTACTCGAAAATCAATTGTAAAAACGAAAATTGTCTAAAAAAAACATTTTTCAAACATTTCATTTTTTTACTAAAACCAGGTAAATCCACTAAAATCAAATCGTTTATTTCAGACCAGATGTCCATAGAATTACAAAAGAAAGAAATTATAATCAAGTAAGAATTAAATTAGTTACATTAATACTAATACAATTAAATCTAAATTAAATTATGTCACACAATACAATTTTTTTTATTACCGTAAAACTACACAACTATAGTCCGGGTTAGTTGGATTTCAAGTTTGAGATTGCCCCTCTCGTGCATGAAATGACATATAAAAGGCCTGTTAATGTTTTTAGATAAAGTAAGACATTTTAAATTAATGTAAGTATATGAATAAGAATGAAAAACATGATCATTGTAAATTTTTTTAATGAAAATTGGACCATTGTTGTATGGTATGTGGCCAACTATAGACCAGATTATTATTCGTACTGAAAACGTGTATTATGGTACATTAGGACCATAATTGGGATATTTATTTTAACAGCGTTGATTAGATACATCAGAAAAACACATCAAGATGAGATCAGGTACTTATTAATCAAATTTTGTACCTACCATCACAAAAGTCACAGTCATTTTCTTGTTTCCTTAAATTTAAGCAAATTCTCTTAAATTGTTTAACAAACATAAAATAAAAAATAAAAATACACAACGTAGGTAATCACTACGAATTATAATTAAATGGCACTAAAAATCAACTAGGAATTAGTAGGTATTGAGGAACATATATTTATTTTTTTGGTTTTCCCCAAATAGAGTCAAGTTCCGGTACACGGAACAATGCCCGCTTCGTGCCTAGTTTTGTCGGGGTCTTAATTGCGGAGATAATCTTGTGCATTGGATAGAATATACAGTCCTGCTTCTCAGGCCATTTCCAAGATAGTCCACAACGTGTCAAACAGTTAACATACGCCCCATCACTATGGACTGTTTTGACTTGTCCCGGCCACTTTTCACCTTCGTATTCTACTATAACATACTCGTCTGGCTTGGGAACAAACTGCTTAAGATTTAGCGTAGCAGCTGTATTTGGAACATCAGCTGCAGGTTCATCTGCGAACTCGTTCGAGAGATCCATGGACGAGTCTGAAGCATACTGAATTTCGACGTCGTCATCGCTTTCTGATGAGGAATCAACCATTTTCTTGGTAAGTTTACGTTTTTTGTTTTTTGCTTTCGAAAGCTGTGGCGTAGTGCCCTTATTCTTATTGGGTTCTTTATCTTTTGATGTAGAAGCTTGTACTACAATGTCTTCTGCAGCAATACTTTTGCCTGCCGGGACATTGAGTTTCTTTTTTCGTCCCTTGCCGCCCGATTCAGCCACCGACGACCTTTTACTATCTAGGAATTGCATAAACGATTCTGAAACCAGTGTCGGGTCCTGTAATGGAGCATTTGGATGCCTGAAGGTAGGTAAACGTTGCAGCACTGGAATTTGGTTGGTGGGGAAAATGCCAGTCTTCCTAAAGCCAGCTTTGAGATTACTAGCCGATCTTTCCATTATATTTTCCCACAGTTTTTTTAGCATCGTAGGAAACATGTTTTTAGGAATCGTGGGTAATTTTTGTCCTTCGGGAGTTTCCTTCCAATCGTCTAAAATCTGTCGCCAACGCAGTTTAAGAGGCCTAAAGTAAGCCACATCCAAAGGCTGGGTTAAGTGAGTACTGTTTGGCGGAAGGGCCACAAAAGCGATGTTGTGTTCTTTGCAAGCCTTCAAAACTTCCATATTTATATGAGAACTTAAATTGTCCCCTATCAGCAACTTCTTACCATCTTGCCTGCGTAAAGCGGGCAGCACCAGTGAAAAAAACCAATCCTCGAAGGTATTAGTATCAAACCAACCGGACTTTGATCGATTGTACCTCGTACCAGGCGGTCCACCCTCTGTCCACGTGCTCCACAAATGGTCCGATTTGTAGTTTACGTATGGAGGCAATACCTCTCCCGCAGCATTGCCACATACCATTATACTGACAGCGGCTTTGGTTGAATTTTTTATAGCCTCTGGATACTTACATCCACGTTTCATTAGAACTTTTTTCTTGCTCGGTTCGTCAACAAGGTTGGTCTCGTCGTAATTGTAAATATGTTGAGGTAAGACACCCTGAATTTCTGTCTGTAATTGGTTAAAAAACGCGATGATCTGCTCTTCATTCACGGCGGCTCTTACTCTCTTTATGTTACTACAGAACCTTTGCGACAGTTCATTTTTGTGGCGTTTTAGAAAGATACTAGCCCAAGTTTTGCCCGGCAAATTATTTTTGAATGCGTCAACTTTACGCCCTGTTTTGTCGAGATACATTTTCACAATACATCTCATATCAAAAAGTGTTACAGGAAAACCGTAGTTACACATTTCAGTTGCATGTTGGACAAATGCCGCTTCTTCGGCATCTGAAAAAATACACGGACGCCCCGGTTCTCGAACTTTGTTGATTCGAATAGCTTTCAACTTCAAAATTATCGAGCTTCTAGGAATTTTATATTTTTTGGCAGCTTCGCGTTGAGTTAGTATTTTATTTTTGATATCTTCAAGGCAAAGTTCCATTTGCCTTTCACTATAACACTTATATGCCCGCCCCCCAACTTTTCTTCTCATTAATTTGTCCCTTGACATCATTTCCTACAACAAAATAAGTTAGGTTTTAATTATGGTCCAAAAAAACTTTAGGACTATTGTTGAGACCCGAGGGTAAGAGAACGATAAAAAAATATTATTTTCTTAAATCAGTACATTTCTACAGCAAATGAAACTTTATTTGAATGCAAGAATCATTACCTTTCATATGAATCCAAATCTGAGTAGCAGACTTCACATTAACTTATATTTTTGAATAAAAGTTTACGGACTTCACAAAAACACGTTTCGACCGGTATTTCTTAGCGGCGACAAACTAAGTTAAATAAGAGCGCCACCTGTTAATTATGTAGTGCACTAGGCAGTACGGATATCAATGAACGGAATAATATTCAAATAATAAACTAGATGTCGCTACTAGTCGTCATCGGGTTAGGTTTGTTTGACATGTTAGCTGGACCACAGTTGGGGCCCTGCACTATAGTTGTGTAGTTTTACGGTACTTTATTGCAGTCAACAATAAAAAAATCAAAAGAAAGATCCGTAGTTAGTATATTAAAAACAAAACAAAATTAACTTATTACTAAGTTAGTACAATTTTAAAATTAAAACTTAAATACTAAATAAATTATAGGTATGCTGTATGCACAATCATTTGACACACCGATACACCGGGACATGCAGTGAGGCCCAATAAAAATTGACATTAATTTAAAAGCGCTAGCTTTAACATTTCACAAATTACACGAGTCCAAACAAGACCTAGGCTAGGTACTTTACAAGCGTCAAGTTAGTTCCATACAATAATTCGGGCAAACTTTTGAAAATTAGCCATTACCAGTCCAATTATGGCTCGATTTTGAGTTTGAATGTATGTAAGAGACGGGTTTCGCGCAACTATGTACATATATGACTGGCTTGTGCATACAATTGGCGTTGCGCAGGTTTGGCTGCTGTAAGTCTATATATCGTACTACATCTCACCATCCCCTTTTCTGCTCCGAACTTCGGTGATTCAGTACGTCAATTGAATCTTCTCCTTGTTTTATTTCAGTGGAATCCCAAAGCGACTACCACGTGAAGACCTACGGCAACATGGTCACCACCTCTCTCTATGATGATGGCATCATTACCGTGGCTCCCGCCCCGGCTATTCACCACACGACCAACCATCATCGTCACACCACCCACGTGGCACAGGTCATTCCTGCCCAGCCTGAGGTCAAAAATATTTACAATTTTTATGTTTTATTTTCCAAATTTTCAAAATATACAATATCAACAATTCATATCAAACTAAGCATTCTTAACCCTTTGAACGCCATACGTCATAGATAAAAGATCACTCATACGCCAAGATCACTGGCGCAAGCGAGCCAATATAAACCTTACTTGGAAGTATGAAGGTTACTTTGACAGCTTACGACATAACCCATATAGTGGCTCTTGGCACTGTGGGCATGAGAACTCATGAGTCTAGGGCCCGGAATTTTGCGTGCGGTTTGTGAAACGTCATAGGGAGAGACACCAATGTTTATCGATATATCGATAAATCGGGAGTTTTTTAATTAGTGTCTTTAATAAATAATACCTCAAACTTTCAAATGATACATACCTACTCTTTTTAACGGTCATTCACGAATAAGCTTCATAAATAAATAATAATAAATAGTTATAATATATTATAGTTTATTATATTTTAACTATTAAATTATAGTTTTAGTAGAATTCAGAGACGCCCTGGCAATACGCTATCACAGAACCCCAAACTCAATGCCACCCTCATGTGATGGATGTGGCAACAGCCAATTTAATATCGACCATGCTCTCTGCTGCAAGACTGGGGGGCTAATTTCAAGACGACACAACGAAGTTCGTGATCTATTTGCTGAACTATGTCACCAAGCATGGAGCAACGTCACAATAGAACCCATAATCACAGAAGGTGACCTTGGATTACGCGGCGACTTATCTTGCCGTGGCGTATGGAATGCTCAGAGAGAGGCTCTTTTTGATATCCGTGTCGTAGACACTGACGCTCCCTCTTACATTACACGCCATGTCACTTCTGTCCTAAAATCTGCTGAGACTGAAAAACAAAGAAAATACTCCGCTGCCTGCGAAGCGAAACACGCTACCTTCACCCCTCTCGTGACTTCCGTCGATGGCGTATTCGCACCACAGATGACCTCCTTTGTCAAACACATAGGCGAAGCCGACCGCTGGAATAAATCGCTGAGTACGATACTGGGTTGGCTTAGAACAAGGATATGCATTACTATAATTCGAGCCACCAGTATGTGCATACGAGGCACACGTCACAAATTCAAACCTGCAGCGAAACTATTGGGGTTCGACGACGGAGCAGGCATTCCCAGCTCTAACTAAACTGTCACCTGCCTGACCGTGCATTGCAGAGATGTGAATTTTTACTATTATTATTATATATACATTATTATTAGCTATTTCTTTAATAAATGACTTCTTCTATTAGTATCTCTAATTTAGTAGTATACGTCAAAAGAGTGTCGAGCACTGGTACTTTTACTTTGTGTATCATTTGAAAGTTTGAAGTTTATTTTTTAAAGACACTAATAAAAAAACTCCCGAGTTATCGATATATCGATAAACATTGGTGTTCTTTCTGTTGGTGTGTGTGACGTTTCACAAACCGCACGCAAAATTCCGGGCCCTACATGACATCTTTAGTGGTTCTGGGCATTCAAAAGGTTAACAAACAAACATCACCATTTTATTTCGGTATTACTTTAATGGCCTCCTAGCCCAGTCGGTAGTGACCCTGCCTACGAAGCAGGAGGTCCCGGGTTCGAATCCTGGTAAGGGCATTTATTTGTGTGTTTATCACAGATATTTGTTTCTGAGTTATGGATGTGTTATATGTATTTAAGTATTTATCTATATCATTATATTATATATATCGTTGCCAACACAAGCCTTATTGAGCTTACTGTAGGGCTAGGTCGATTTGTGTAAGATTGTCCCATAATATTTATTTAAGTCGTAGAGATTGTTCCGTAGAGGTTGAAGTTGAGGTTGCCGAGCGGACCACAGGCTCCATTGAGCAGTAGCATAAAGCCGGGACAAACCTTAGGACGATATTACAGTTCCTAACCTGTATCCGCTGTTTCTATAGCAATATGACAACTGGTGTATTGACAATTTAATTATCGTCTTTTTTTAACTTTATCCGCCAGTATCAGACGATTACCTGAAGTTTAACGGACTGATTCCAAGCTGAACATTAAAAGGACTTAACATTAATTACCTCATAACTTCCAGGACACCCGCCTCAGCCCCATCACCACCCGATCCGACCAAACGATCCGCCCCGAAATTCCCGAAGAGATCTCCGAGCCCGTGGCCCCCGTCATCATCGAGACCACCACCGAGTCTACCAGCACGACGAGTGCAACGACCACGACGACTGCGACTACGACCACGACTACGACCACGCCGCGACCGACGACTACGCTGGAGCCGACGAAGTATTGCGTCGTGAAGAAGCCGGAGAGTGATGATGAGGCACAGTATATTAAGATGGGGGAGACGAGAAGGGTGAGTGTAATTTAAATTGTATCGCTATTTGAATTATAGTGTAATATCATTATTATATATACCCTTGTCCTGTGCCAGGTTGTATACACATAGTAACTTTAATAAATAAAAAAACAGTAGCAGCATTGCAGCATTTGCCCTGAAAACTACGTGTCCTCTGCCAACTTCAAAACTGCAGACTATTATGTTTTCTACGTTTTCTAAGATCAAATTACCGGAATTATTTACATAAATACCAAAATATTTTGAAAACACATGCTCACATTCTGGTAACATCTCTTTCCTCACCTCAAATCCATCTTTCTATACCTCAAATGAACGTGACCCATAAAGCGATGATTACCGGCATAACATTTATTAGTCTAGTAAGTTGTGTCAATATTATGTCTCATGCTATAGTTAACCAAACTCGATATAAGTGCAATATAGAACTCCAATGGTGTCTGACAACGATGAAGATCTATAAATACTTTTTATCACATTCCAGCTATACCGTTCAGCCGAGCTAGCCGAATGTACGGACCTGTGCGTCTGCGAGCACAGTCTGCAAGTGTCCTGCAAGGTGGCTTGCGTCCCACGAGCTCCATGTTCTTCCCGGCTTGCACACTATTCTCATGCTGCGCCAGCGTATCAGGCGTATCGCGGCCGATGCTATTGCTATTCGGGCTCCTTCATATGCATGAGGCCTAACCCTGGTAAGATCTTGTTCTCGTAAAATTCGGCTTGGTAGTTTACCCCCTTACAAGGGCAAATAACTCTAAGCAAGCCTGCAAGTGTCCTGCAAGGTGGCTTGCGTACCACGAGCTCTATGTTGCGCACCATTCTCATGCCGCGCCAGCTTATCAAGCCTATGGTACAGAGACCGGTGCTATTGCTACTCGGGCTCCTTCATATGCATGAGGCCTAACCCTGGTAAGATCTATATCTCGTTAGATTTGGCTTGGTATTTAACTCCCTTGCAAGGGCAAATAACTCTAAGCAAGCCTGCAAGTGTCCTGCAAGGTGGCTTGCGTACCACGAGCTCTATGTTGCGCACTATTCTCATGCCGTGCCAGTTTATCAAGCCTACAGAGGCCGGTGCTATTGCTAATTGGGCTCCTCCATATGCATGAGGCCTAACCCCGGTAAGATCTTTTTCTCGTAAGATTTGGCTTGGTATTTTACTCCCTTACAAAGTCAAATAACTATAAGTAAGCCTGCAAGTGTCCTGCAAGGTGGCTTGCGTACCACGAGCTCCATATTCTTCTCGGTTTGCGCAATATTCTCATGCCGTGTGTAAGCTTATCAAGCCTACACAGGCCGGTGCTATTGCTCTTTCATCTGCATGAGGCCTAACCCTGGGAAGGTCTTCTTCTCGTAAGATTTGGCTTGGTAGTTTACTCCCTTACAAAATGAACTGCCTCTAAGCAAGCCTGCAAGGGACCTGTTAGATGGCATAAATGTGTCACCCGTCGTGATTTAGAGAGAGCTATTATTCAAACGTAACTACTGTAAAAAAATCTGGCATGTAGTCAGTGCTCCGTCCATACTGTGATTGGAGTTCTTAAGGCATCCTAGTTTCATAAATCTTATCATGTCCCTGTGCTTTCCAGGAGAATACAAACTCCCTGAAGGCGTGTACTTGCTGCTCGGGTTCAGCCAGGTGGATGAATCTCTTCTCCGACCGCACACCGGCCTGGGGGCAGAAGATGCCGTGAGGTTGCTGCAAAGCTACATGCACACGGTGCAGCGAGAGGTAAGTCTTTTGACCCCTTTTCAACCGACTTCAAGATTTCGAAGAAGGATGTTATCAATTCGTCGGGATCTTTTTTTTTTGCATTTTATTTTTATTTTTTATGTATGTTCACCGATTATTCGAAGACGGCTGGACCGATTTGGAAAATTCTTTTTTTGTTTGAAAGAGTATACTTTTGTCCCACAGTTGGTCCCATTGTAACCAGGTCAGGATCTGATGATGGGATCCTGGAGAAATCGAGGGAACTCTTCAACTATTTTAGGCACACCTATAGTGCTTTGAGTATTTTTTACAGCATCTCGAGCATTTGCTTTTGGAAAGGTGGATGCTAAGTGAAGGCGGTTCTTGTTTAAAATTATTTAAGTCCCAAGAGCCTTCCTTCCGCGGCTCTGGCTGTAAAATGGGCTATGTCGAGGTTTTCTTGAGGGGCTATATAGTATGAGATACTTCAAAAAGGACTGTACGGGTTTTTAAAGGGTTGGTAGGCGTATGTAACATCGCTCGAGTTGCAGGCGTATATGGACTGCAAACTTGAAGTTACTACTTAAACTATTTATTCACATAGAAATCATTTAAACTCAAGGACATCGCTTCGTGGAAAAGCTGTTAGCGAGAATACCGAAGAGAAAGGGGCGCGTAAAAACTATAAGAACTTGAAACAGCGAGTCATTTTATCACTTATTTCTTCAATATCATGCGAAAGATGTCATGAATATCATGGCCATTATACCTATTCTTTCTAATACCAATATCAAAACATAGATTGTTATTAAATCAAATACAAACATTGAAAACATTGAAAAAATAATCAACCCAGCAGGACTTGAACCTGCATTGATACGCCTTGCCGGGCTCGATCGCTTTACCAATTAAGCTATGGGTCAAGTTACTGAGTTGACGAAATTTTCAATGCCTTCAATCATCTTTTTGCATTTATTTTTTATCTACTTCGGCTTTACAGCAGCCGTAAGCGACATCTAGGTACTAACTACTAGAGTTAGATACCCTTCCCGCCGACACTATCGCAAGTGTCACAACGGAAATATAGAGGGCGCTGCTATTAACTCATAATTATTTTTGCATGTTTTTAAAGTGGGGCATTCCACTCATACAATAGATTGTTGTTAAATCAAACATGAATATTGATTTAATAACAATCTATTGTATGAGTGGAATGCCCCAATTTAAAAACATGCAAAAATAATTACATAAAAAACATATTAACTGTTTAAGGCTCCTTATTCCCTAAAAGGTCGAAAAAGTCTATTAATGAAAAAGACGCATAAAATGCTATTTATATTAGAAGATAGTTTGAAGTATTAGTAATACAAAAAAATACTTTTGAACCGCATTTATTATTATTAAGTACCCAAAAATACGATTCTTACAGAAAGCGTCCTGTGAAGTGTGATTTATAGGTCATTTTAAAATTTCCTAATATTCCTTTTGGGAATAAGGCTTCTTAATTTTACATTTATATTTTACTAGCCTTTTCCCGCAGCTTCGCCCGCGTACTATAAGTACTCAAAAAGGGTACGATACCCATGTTGATTTTCAGACTTTGTGACCACATTTGCCCCTTTTAGGGGTTGAATTTTCAAAAAACCTGAAACACGTGTTTACTCATTTGTCGTTAGGAATGCTCCTGTGAAGTTTCGAATAAAATAGTCTAACAAATCTTGATTCGCCATACAAACTTTGGACCCCCATTTTACCCCCTTACGGGGTGAATTTTGAAAAATCCTTTCTTAGTGCATTCCTAGACCTTATAAGGAATCTACGTGCCAAATTTGGAATCTGTAAAACCAGCGGTTTGGGCTGTGCGTTGATATGTCAGTCAGTCAGTCAGTCAGTCAGTTAGTCAATCAGTCAGTCAGTCAGTTTCTTCTTTTATATATTTAGATTATATTACATACCTCTAGATGTGTTCTGTTCAGTTGTGTGTTCTTTTTGTAAGCAAAGTCGTTTTAAGTATACTTTTTATGTTCAAAGCATTGTATGTGTTTCGTGAATAAATTAATTCTAATACCTATACTCATTATTTTATCTACGTAAAACATTTCAGACGAACTGCACCCTAACGTTGTTCAACATCAGCAACGAGAACGTGATCATCTCGGCCAGCATCCCTACCAAGGAGCAAGATGCTCTCAAAGAGGCCGGCGAGCCCTTGCTTGACAAGGAAAAGGTAATCCCTCAATTGATCAAGATAATATACCGTTTTTTTTTACATTTGCCATATTCTATTTCTATATTGTGTGAAGTGATTGGGTGGGCTATACTGAACAACTTTTACTATGGCTGTTTCGTACATTACGGCCGATCGCACGTCGTCTGTGGGAAGACATTTTTTTTTGGATTTCGAGGCTGGTGGGACCAGGTAGAAAATGTTGTTTAGTATGACCACCTAATCACCTCGCAAAATATGACTAAGGTTTGAAAAAATACTCTGTATATATTTTCCTTGAAGCTGATGCTCTCGGCTCGGCAGTTTTAGTGATATCTTTATGGATAATGGAATCCATCACTTATGGATGGTTCAAGCTACGGATATAGTACCCGATTTAAGTACATAATAAGTATAAACTTCCAACTGGCTCTCACGAGTCTCGTGTTCGTGTACAGGTTACTCACGGAAAACGGGTGAGGTTATGTGGCATATTTAATAAAGCTGCCAGTAATTTATTGAATCGAAAGTCCATATTATCAACAATAATAATATTACTTTGCTATTCCGCGGTACAGTCGCCATCAAATATCGCCTTGATAATAGAGGCATTGTTCAGATATTTATGACCACCTTGGCTGCTCCGATGTATCTGATGGCGACTGTATAATAACGTGCTAGTCGATTAGTTCGAAGCCAACCTTGCGTATTTTTTATTTTAGGAATATTTTTATTGTTGATAGCTACAAGTGGCAATTTACAGGCGGTAGACTCTTTCTAACACATAGGATTTATTAAATAGGCCACTGTGTGCTGAGTGAAACTACTACAACATCTATAATAAGCAAAAAAGAGTAAATTCGTTTTGTTACGGATACAACTTCAAAATAAATTAGCATAGTCACTTCTGTAAACCCTCTATTAAAACAATCATTAAACATTTTCAGGAGGAGTGCATCGACGTCCTAAAGATCGTCAAGGCTCGCATCAATTCGCAGCACGAGGACATCTCCTCTCACCTCCTCCTCTCCATTTTCAAGATCGCCGAGGTCGACGTGGTCTACCCCACTCCCCCCAGCTCCGCCATCGCCGCCACCAGGCCCGACAAGAACCTTTACTTCTTCATCACCCTCGCCACTATCCTCCTCAACCTCAACGGCATCCTCAACATTGTCATCATCAAGATCGTCAATTCTATATCGAATTTATTCGATGCTAAGACAACGGTCGTTCTAGACAAATATTTTTCGGATTTTGTATCTATTTTAAAGGGTGTTAGCACAGTAGCTGTTGTAAAATACATTGGTACTCCGCACCGCGCACTCGCTTTAGGTATCGCACCGAAACACGATGAAAAAGTAGAAATAAGTTATATAGATGTACATAATTATAAGGAAATAAAACATATCATAAAAGCTGTGAGTATTACAATATTTACTAATTATAATGTACTTGTTGCTGATGTAATTATACCTAAATATTTTTCTAGAGATGTGTATTACGAAATTGTATGTACTATTGATTCGGAGATGCTTTTTGGTGATTTTAATTTTGGAAAAATCGCGTCCTCTTCTTATGGGATTGTAAAATCCGTTAGCTTAGGACTGAATCTAGTAGTAGTATGAAGACTGAGCCGTACTAACGTATAGTTAAATGTATTTGGTTTCGTTTCGACTTAGAACTGGTGCTTGTAGGTCGATCTTTAAGGCTGGGTTTTGTAAATAGGAGTTATCGCGCCTTTTACACTGTTAGACGTTTGTTCCACGCTGATGTATGCGGTTGAGCTACAGACAAGGCTCTCACCTATTTTGGAGGGGAGTCCAATGCTAATATGTAGAAATAGAAAGTTAAATTTAGTATTGAAAATAAACATATTAAAAAAGAAACTAATAAAAAAAGATAACTAGCAAGAACATTGAGTAACAGGAGATGACATCCCTAAGAAATTCTTTGTCCCAAAAGTTGTAGTGAAAATCACTACAAGTCTGTACTACTCTTTGATTCTGTCATAGCTGTCAACCGCCAAATATGGCGCACTTAATTTGTTCTAGATGTCGCATCTCGTAGAATACATAATAACATAATAACTCAATGAACAAGAAAGAGTATTTAAACCGATTATTATACAAACTGGTAGACATCAAATCAGTCAATCAGATGTAACTAAAGAAAAAACAGGATAAAAATGGACACTTAATAAAATCTTTAAAAATGCGAATACTTTTCCGCCGTTTATGACATAATGGTTAAAAGGTTTTTTGAAATATGGTCAATTTATTATTTAGTATTTTTGTGTACTAAATAACAACATTAGGGTCACGATAACCTTAATTAAATTTAAAGTACAACAAACCAAATCTGTAAGTTTTTGGAAAACTAAAACACAACTTAAATAAAACAATAATCCTTGTCTGTGGCTTTAAATGTACCCGCAAGTTCTCTCAACGGTAAAGCAGTACAATTTGTAGTGGTTGATATGCCTTTCTGTCAATGACTGTGTAGCATTCATGTCTATATTTATGCACTTAGCACGGGGAGTGCAATGTTTGACACATAGTTTGTACCATCTTTGAAAAATGTTGGTCTTAAATTATAAATTATTCAGAATCTATCATTATTAAGCATAATATTATTTCCCAAAGTCATACTAACGACATAGAGGTAAGTCGCTTTGTTATTTAGTTCAGGAGTGCGATTTTTGAATCTCACCAAGTGACTAATTCTCACCGATGTGAGTGATTTCCGTAAGTAAATCACTCACATCGGTGAGAATTAGTCACCTGGTGAGATTCAAAAATCGCACTCCTGGACGTAATCACCCCAACTTTGACTGAACCACCATCTCCAACTAAATGACACTCTTTAAACTTAACCAAGTCACAGAATAAATAATAGTACAAGTACAGAAGATTCTCCTTCTTGCATTTGACATTTAGCCAGTGGCGTAGCTAGGGGGGCGGAGGAAGGTGATAAGCGATGTGCCAATCCTTCCCTCATTAGCCCTCATATGCGGTAAGCGCAACGGCAAGAACGGGTACAATGGAGAGAGACATAGTGAAACCCTCCTGACCAATTGGCAAATTTCATCAGATATATCTGTGCGGCCAAGGTGGTCACAAATATCTGAACAACGCCTGCATTGTCAAGGCAATAAAGTGCATGTTCAGATATTTTTGAGTACCTTCGCCGCTTGGCTTATTTGATGGCGACTGTACAAAACAATTTTTTTTAATTTGAATTTTTACTAGATTTCTACCCAGACTCCCAAGCCCTTTTGACCCGGATAGGAGAAAAAAAGTGTCACATGAACATATATTCTTAAAATGTTGCTTTGTTTTTACTTATTAAAAAAATATGTCAAACGCTGCACTTCTCTTAGCAGGCGACGGACAAGCCAAGCAACGCCACGGCACGCACATGTTTCGTGCATTTTATAAAAAGCAATAATAGAAAAATGTAGGGCAATGTCGATTTATTTTAAAACAGGAGTTATAAAACACTTTTTCGTTCCATATGTTTCAATTAATGAGTTGTTCATTCAAAATCATATTGGTTTTATTTGATGATATTTTATTTGCGCCTTGCATTGATTAGACAGGCAAAGCGCTAAAAACAGGTGCGTAAAGATCAAACGTCAGATAATAATGGGGAAGGCCGGTGAAAACTTTTTGTAGAGGGCGCTGTTCCAGATTTCATACAATAAGAGAAAGAGGCACATACAACGAGAGAAAGAGACAGAAGAAAGCGTACAAGATGAATGGTTCTTAACTAGTATGCAGTCAAAAAGCTTTTCTTAGGCAAAAACCTTCCCTGTTGCGTTAATCTACAGCATTTTAATTTTAGTGTATTTCAGAAACCGGTGGATTTCAATTTCAGAGCAGTTCGAGACAAAACATTTACCCCCTTATTCATAAACGTCTACTATAGTTAAGAGGCCTCTGATAATCGTTTGTCCCTTTCCGTCCAACCTATATGAGGGAAAGGAACAAACGATTATCAGCGATCTCTTAACTTTAGTGGCCGTTTATGAATAAGGGGGTTAGTCATTTTCGCGAAAAATAAATAAAAACTACTACTCGCCATACAAATTTAGGTTTTCTAAGAACTAATGTTAGAGAGTTGGAGATGTAATTTTGACAGTTGCCTTCCCCATTGAACAAATTAAAATATCAAATGTTAAATAGTTTGAATAAGAGCAACTATAGAACCGTAAAAACAAAAGTGGAACATGGAATAATTTAGTGATTTCGAATGAACAATTTAGTTACACATTTTCAAACGTCCTTGTCGCCGATTGCCGTGCTTTGTCCGCGGTTGTACTCATAGCTCTACGTTAATTAGGTAAACATCCTGGTGAAAGCTTGTGTGAACCGAATATATTATATGTTGTGCTAAACTTGAATAAAAATAATAATTATTATTATTAAACGTTAAAGCCCAAATATATATACGTCATAACATAAATAAAAGAAGGTTAGAAGGTTTTAAAAAATATCTCGTTATATTAGTGAATTGATTTTTGTAAGTGTATCAATTACGAGTCAGTATCAACTACGAGTTTCATTATAAGCAATTAGTAAATAATAATCCTTATTTTAAGTCGTTCAAAAATAAATATTACTATGTGCCGTATTTTAAAATACATTAAAAACACAATCTATCACAACACACAACAAATAATCAACCAATATTGAAGTTGTATCGAGTTGCGTTGGAATAATTTTCAAGCAAATTCTGATGGTTCTGATTCAGACGTTTAGGCGCTAGCTAGCTGTATTCCGTAGTTAATGTATTGAAGTTGGATCGTGGCTACGTGTTTTAAAGTTAGAAATGTTAGTATACGGCAAATATGAATTCGGTTTACACAAGTCAAACATCATTCAGGCACAGCACGTGAGAGACGTGTTAAATTGGTAAAGAATGAAGCTTTAATTTGGAGTAGACTAGAGTCTTGTGTTCTAAAAGAGTTTTAACGGATATTAGGCAAGTGATTAGATTAACTGTGTTTTACTGTTTAGATACTTGTTGTATAAAAACTCTAAGATTTTTCGTTACTTGTTTAAATGTGTATCTTTCTGTGACTTGTAGAACTGAAAATTATTGTTTACGGTATTAGAAAGTGTAATGTTTAAAGACGTTAATTTTAAAATCAATCAGTAGTGCAGTTTAGTTAATATTTAAACGGGTAGAGTGAGAAATTTTGATTACTTATTAATGTTTAGAAACTTTTCAAATCTTGCGCTTTTTTTTGAAAATGTCAGTTTTGTAAGTAAGGTGGACCTTTAAATATAGGGTAAAAACAGTGACTCTACTGTCAATTATT